>CM067366.1:100108682-100676682 GCA_034401795.1 Chaetoderma sp. LZ-2023a
GATAGTGCTGGTTTGGCGAGGAGTATAGATTTCAGCACTCTCTGTTTGTCCTTCTTCTTTAAATGCACATTTCCAGTTTATCCATCAATCATGCTATTGTTATGGTGCTACATGTAATAGACAAGATATACAAAATTATATTATACCAGTGATTTTACATATAATACACTTAATTGTGACCGCCATAGCCTTGTGAGATCAAGCGTGACTATTCCTGTAGACTCTAGCCCAGAGAACAATAGCCCTATTAACAATCAGAACAATTAAGCTGCACAGGTCAGTCTTGAGGACTACATATTTCAGCCATACTTATACCTGAACATTTATTTATAAAGTTTCCATTCTGTGTTTACTAAGTTGTGTGTTTATAATCTGATAACCCCTTTCATTCTGAGTCCCCACAAATATAGTTTCAGCATTGGTATATGAAACCTACTGAGTATTTTGGAAATAATTTGACTGACAGTTGTTGCTGCCTATGGCAGAAACAACTTTCACTTTGATTGTTTCCAAAATAGTCATCAGGAATTACTGAACTTAGTAGATTAAAATACTCTTAACATGTATATGGAATGGAAGCGGTTAAATCGATTTTTTTCATTGAATTGTATAATCCTGTATTCATAACAGTATTATTATTATTAACAATTTGATATTGATATGGTTTTAGACATGATCTGAATTTATGTGTAGCATGTTTCTTAACTACATCTCTGTTTACTATAGATACAACTAGCTATAAAATGTGAATGATTTTGTATATTCAGCAGATAGAATTAGAGAGATATATGTGTAGTGACTAGAGTGACAGACAGATAGAATTAGAGAGATATATGTGTAGTGACTAGAGTGACAGACAGATAGAATTAGAGAGATATATGTGTAGTGACTAGAGTGACAGACAGATAGAATTAGAGATATATGTGTAGTGACTAGAGTGACAGACAGATAGAATTAGAGAGATATATGTGTAGTGACTAGAGTGACAGACAGATAGAATTAGAGAGATATATGTGTATTGACTAAAGTGACAGACAGATAGAATTAGAGAGATATATGTGTAGTGACTAGAGTGACAGACAGATAGAATTAGAGAGATATATGTGTAGTGAGTAGAGTGACAGACAGATAGAATTAGAGAGATATATGTGTAGTGACTAAAGTGACAGACAGATAGAATTAGAGAGATATATGTGTAGTGACTAGAGTGACAGACAGATAGAATTAGAGAGATATATGTGTAGTGACTAGAGTGACAGACAGATAGAATTAGAGAGATATATGTGTAGTGACTAGAGTGACAGACAGATAGAATTAGAGAGATATATGTGTAGTGACTAGAGTGACGGACAGATAGATTTAGAGATACATATAAAGATGTAATGACAGATTGTTAGAGAAAATTAGAGATAAATTGTTTGTAAAGTTTCATATCATCAGTATATCTTTTGAAGCAAAGTTTGGAATCATTAAAAGTTCAATATCAGTAATATTTTAAGAAGCGTCTTGCTTATTGTCTATTAGAGTGTCTTCACCTGTCGTCTCATCCTGAAGTGTAGCATAGCTATTTCCACCCAGCTATTCCCCCATATTCAGAAATAGGCGGAAAAAAGCTCTGTTACACAATGTACAATGTCATAATCAACTACGTGATGTGTAGCTTGACATTATACATGTAATCATGAATGATGTACATGTACTGTAGATATGTTCATCATGAACGCATAATTTATGACTGACTAAGAGTTTGTTCATCATGAACACATAATCTATGACAGACTAAGAGTTGTTCTATGAATTGTATGTCTTTACTATTTAATAAACATGATGTTGAATATTTTGAAACTAATTTGACTAGGTGCTGTTGCTGCCTATGCTATGAAAGCAACAGCACCCAGTCAAATTAGTTTCAAAATATTCAACAGCTTACCTGTAAAGTTTTTTGGAAATTGACAGTCGATCGATCCCAACACAGACAAAGTGTGGGTGGAGCTTAGCTAGACATGGACAGGCCATAGCTAAAACTGGATTCAATTTCCGCCATTCAAAAATAAAGGTCAAATCTACATGGCTGTACACAGTGGCGGCTTAACCTGGTGCGAGGCCCTAAGCCGGAGCACCTAGCGGTTCGGTTTTTAAAATCTACATGTAGATGCTCTGAGATGCAATCTGAGGCCTATTTGGCATAATTTTGTTAATTATTAATTGGTCAAGATTTTTCAAGAGAATTATAATTTTTGAAGGAAAATGAGAAAGCAATTTTTGTAAATTTACCAGTGAAATTTACAAAAATATCATTCTCTGGTCCTGCAAATTGACATTCCTCAGCAACACTATAGAATTCTTTTGACCAGCAAAGTGTTATTAAATGGACAATAAGATTCATGTCTTTGCATAGCTAATGTCCATTTGCAGTCCAAGAGAAGTATATTTTTGAAGATGTACAACTGGAATGACTGGCTCGGTTACCGAACCAGTCATTCGAGGTACATTTTCAAAAATACTCTCCTCTTGGACTGGAAATATCCAAGACGACTGTATTACTGTAGTGACTGTGTAGATGGTACTGAGTTTGTCTCTTTGTTGCGTTACACAGCCTGTCGAAGAAAAACCTTTAAAAATATTTTTAGCTCTTTTTGTTTAAAGTGTGAGGCCACCTTAAGCGCGAGGCCGTAGGCTGTAGCCTCTGTAGCCTAGTGGGTAATCCGGCCCTGACTACAGATAGGTGCATCTTCCATTCACACAATCATTCTAAATTTACTTACATGTACCAAGCCAAGATGTGACCATTTTACAAAGCACACCTCGAAATCGTCTTCCGATGAAGATGTACAAGAAGAAGTTCACAGCATTGTTAGTGTCGGTGAAGAGCATAATCAGCCTGATGGTCAGTTGCTTCAATGCATCCATTCTAATGTCACCACCAGGTGTTGCTGTCCAATTGACTAAACCTGGAATGCTGAGTGCAATATTAGGAGCAAGGCATATAGTAGTTGTTATACACACTGCTAAAAGCATAACCGTCACTGATCTGTTCTGACGTCTGGCTTCTTGGTTCAGTGTGGAGCCATCGGAGATATTGTTTATTCCTCTTGAAGTTCTCAGTTTAACAATGATTGCAATGTTCCCAAAGCATAATACTATCAGTGGAATAATAACGAAAAATGCAACATCAACAAATACTAAGACTGTTGTAAAGAATGTTTGATATTTGGTCTTCACGTAGCATCCATAACTTCCGTAATATCGCTCCTCATACATAAACGTGAACGGTATGCAGATGATAGCCGCCAAAATGAAGAGGATGATGACAGATTGACGGGCGTTAGAAATTTTACAAATTCTAGGTGCTTTCAGTGGAACGTATACGCTAACAACTCTTTCTAGTGTTAACAGCACAACTAGCCAAATTGGAATGTACTGTAGAAACATGCGCGTAGTCATCATTAATGAACAGCCAATGTTCTTGTAGGAAACATGGGTAATTTCTGTCGCCTTGGCGATGCATTCTGCACTTAGCCTAAGCGAGTCCATTACTGCCAGGATTATCATAATCCAGATGGCTGATGTTACTGGCTTTATCCTTCTCAGGACCAAGAATGATAGGATATTACATGGGACACCAATAGAAGTAAGAATAAAATTGTAGTTATCATTGATGAATAAGGATACCTGATATATAGGGTGATTCTGCAACTCTGTCCAGTAAATGGCATCGGGGTATGTACCTTCATTTTCATTCTCTGTAGTGAGGTTGACATTTAAGCTTTCCCATTGTGACTGAGTTGATCCATATTCACTAGGCCAAGTGCTTGCCATAGTGGATTTGTGTGACTAGTATAGCAATAATTCTTCCCCAGTTTCGACTACGGCAATCATCTTGTTCATTAAAGGGTTATGAAGCTAAACACTGGTACACATGGACCAAATATAACTGACTCATCAAGCACAATTGTCACGATCATGCCCTTGGTATCCTAGAATGTATACATGTGTTCTTTAGCAACAATTTACAACAGCCAATTAATATGAATGTGTGCATGAAAACAATATAATAAATGTTTGTCTTTCAAAGGATTAACAATGGACCGTTCCAGTTTATCCATCAAGCATATTTGATGTCATAATTAACTATGTGACATGTAGGATGACGTCTTAATACATGACATCATGAATGACGTGGATAAGTACGCCATGTATGAAGATGGAAAAAGCGTTTTTGTACGAACTTTAAGTCTTTAATATTTAATAAATATTCTGTTGAATATTTTGAAACTAATTTGACTACAGCATCCAGTCAAATTACTTTCAAAATATTCAACAACTTACATGTATAATTTTCTGGAAATTGATAGGCAAGGAAGTCAGGGATCGATCGATCCCAACACATGCGAAGCTGCATGGAGCTTAACTAGAGATGGGTGGGAGATAGTGAAAGCTGGAACGGTCCATTTCAGTCCCATGTAGCCGATGCACATACATTATTTATAACATTAGAAAAGATTATATTGAATAAATTGAAATCAATAGGATCCATTTCTAGGCCTGTCAGCCCATTTCTACTTTGGAATAGATTGGAAGCTTTGAAATTTAACCCTTTAATGGGCATATCAGTCAAAACTGGCCTCTGTTATGGTCTATTGGAATGTCCATTTACAGGGAAGAGAATACAATTTTTGAAAATTTTAACTGGAATGACTGGCTCAATAAGAGAGCCAGTTATCCCAGTAATACATTTTTTTAAATGGTATTCTCTTGGCTTGTAATGGACATTCAATAGTCAGATATTTAAATTTTCTTAACCAAATTGGACCTTTAAAGTGTTAAAAAAGAATTCCCAGAATCTAAATTGCAAAGTAAGAGCTCTATTGGATATTTTGAAACTAATTTAACTGGGTGCTGTTGCTGCAGGCAGCAACATTCCCTGTCAAATTACTTTAAAAATATTCAACCACGGAATTAAAATGTACATAAATTCATAAAAAACGTGCAATTCATACACAAATGATGGACTTTTCGATTTTCGTGACCGTACTATGCGTCATTTTTATTGTGACGTAATCAGTGAGGTGCAATGTATTTGATTATGACATCATGTACTTGAGTGATATATAGGATCCCTCCATTTGACTCCACATTGTTGCCACATAACACAGCAACAAGTTTAAGGCAAATATATGTACATGTAAGTGACCGGATATTCACCAGTTTCTCTTCATTGTTACCTAAGAAATTACGGTACTGCTATTTCGCTTTGAAAAAACACAAGTATGGAAAGTCTAGAAAAGTAGGGACTGGAAAATTCTACATTTTCTGCTACGGTTTGGAAAAAGGATGGAAAATTGAAAAAAATTATCGGGTGCGATTCTCATGTGTAAAATAATTTAGATAATTTCTGCAAAAGTTTCCAGTCTTGATATAGACACAGATTTAGCGACATCATAAAAAAGGGTCTGACAATTGAAAAATTATGTCTGGAACAAGTACATGTATGGACAGCGTATGGAACTTCATTCTGTCAGTGTATGAATGCTGATTATAATATTGAAATTGTTGTAGCCTGAATGGCTCTGTAACTTGTCAACACAGAAAAGTTATATTCTTTTATTTGCAAATTTACAGACGAGATAAATCTTTTCACGATAAATAGCACCACACGTTTTTGTAGTAAACTCGTGTTGTGGAATAATCACACTCGACTTTCAGACGTAGCTGATACTTTACAGATAAAAGACGACTTAATACTTGTGGAATAAATATACACCGATAATACTAGAGCTGACATTTCTCGATTATCACGTGATTTCATTCCAGTAATTAAATTCTATGTGGATGTATTGTTTGGCTTCCATGAGTTGAGCTGTGAAATATTATGGTGTATATTGATGGGTCCAATTATGTTTCTAAGGCTTCTGCTAGACATAACTTTATTGGGTTCTTTGTTAGCTCACCTGGCCAGAATGGCCAAGTGAGCTTATGTCATGGTGACCATCCGTCGTCTGTCTGTCTTGCATCCGTCCGGCATTCGGCCATCAACTTTTGCTTAAAAACGCTACTCCTCATTAACTGCTTGAGCAATTTCAAACAGACTTGACTGGAAGGATACTAGGCGGGTAGGTTTCAAAACGTCTTTACAGAATTTTGATTGGTCAATATTTACAGTGGTCATCTTGGATTCTCTGAAAATTTCTGGAAATTACTTCAATGCCTACTCCTCGATAAGGACTGGGCCGATTACAATCAAACTTTGATGGAAGAACCCTAGCCTAGTATGCTTCATAGTTTCTATACAGAATTTTGATTGGTCAATTTTTCTCGCAACCATCTTGGATTTTCTGGAAAATGGCCGGAAATCATTTAAAGTGCTACACATTGTACTCCTCATTAACTGCTTGAGCAATTTCAACCAGACTTGGCTGGAAGTATACTAGGCTGGTAGATTTCAGAACTTGTGTAAAAAATTGTGACTGATCTCTTTTTCCGTCGGCCATCTTGGATTTTCTGAAAATTTTGGGAAATCAGTTAAAAGGCTACACCTGAGCATTAACAGTTTGAACGAGTTCAAGCAAAACTCGGCTGGAGGGACCCTAAAGTCCTATGCTTCAGAGCTTGTATATAGTATTTTGATTGGTCAATTTATTTGGTGGCCATCTTGAATTTTACCAAAAATGGCTGAAAATCATCTGCGGTACTCATTACCTACTTGGGCGATTTCAACCAGACTGGCTGGGATGAGCATTAGGGCAGTAGACTTTAGAAGTTGCATATAGAATTTTGATTGGTCAATTTTGCCGACTTGGCTGATTTCAACCAGACTCAGCAGGAAGAACCCCAGGCCCGTATGCTTCAAAACTTGTATACAGAATTTTGACGGGTTGATTTTGATAGTGGCCATGTTGGGTTTTTGGATAAAGGGGAATTCATATAAAATGCTACTCCTCATTAATTGCTTGGGCAATTTCAACCAATTTTGGCTGGAAGAATCCTATTGTCATACCTCTAGAAATTCTATTCAGAATTTCAATAGGTCAATGTTTTGGCAGCAATCTCTGATTTTCTGAAAGTTTTCCGGAATCATTTAAAAACGGTACTCCTTCAATGAATCATCCGATTTCATCAAAACTTGGGTGGAACGATCCTATGATGTAGGCTTCAACATATTAAATGAGAGTCTTGATTGGTCAATTTTTTGGTGGCCATCTTAGATTTTCCGAAAATCATCCATCATGCCTATTTAAAGGCCAATGGTCCAGGTGAGCGCCATAGGCCCTTGGACCTCTTGTTTCAAGTAAAATGAATCCTCCGTTAGAGATGATTAAATAACCCCTCAGGACTGCATTGCAGAGACAATGAATTCCTTACTATGTAAGAAATATTCTGCTGAATATTCTGAAGTTAACTTTACTGTGAGTTAATTAATACTGACATAGACAACAATGCTCAGATTTAAAGTCGACTTATTATCGCAATAATAAGTAATAATCATATATGTGTGACATGTTGTTAAAAAAATTAGATGATGGTGTCTTCAGGCTTAAACATGGTTAATATGTATGTTTCTAGAAATACAAAAATGCATTATCTTGTCACCAAGGGTGTAACATGGTTGACAATGTTAAAAGAAATCAAGCTTACATGAAACATACACAACTATGGTCATATAGACCATGGACTGACGGTGATCTCTGAATGCTGACTGAACATGGTCAAGTCAGTCACATATGTTTTGGATGACATAAACGTTGTGAGCAATGTCATTAGCCGTGGCACACACAATAGTCTTAAATATATAACATATTGTTCAAACTTTATGCATATAAAAGACTGAAAATGTTGAAATGGTTGACCTACATCGACATTGTTTGAGATGGAACTTAAATGAGCATTGTGTTTTATTATGTTTACTATGTATATGACATTTACTATTTAAATGCCTTGATTAATAATGATTACATAATTTATGTATTTAAATAGTGTACACTTCCTAAATTAAAAAAGGAACAAGTTTAGAATTAAATAGTTGCCTCCCTTATTAAATTATCTCAAAACATGGTTGACCAAGGTCAGATAATTTTCCTCAAATCAAGATTGAAGATGGTCAAACCATGGTCATCCATGGCTGACTATGAAACCGTGGTCAATTTTTCATAGAGGTCGATAGCGAGTTAGGTGGATGAAGTTTGCTTACCCCTTTAGTGGTCAGCCTATGCATTGGTCTTCAGAAATGTTCAGTCACAAGCCAAAAAAAAACTTTGAAAAATTGCTATCGGAATGACTGGTAAATGGAATGACTGGTAAATTTTCAAGCATAGCCCTCTCTGCCTGTAAATAGACATTCAGTTAGTTAAAATCTAAATTTTCTTCATAAAATGGCTGCATGTAAAATTAGATAAACCATACGAAAAAGTTTACTTTGCAGATAATTCACCTTTCCAGAGTATGCACCCATCATATGACGTCATAATCATCTACGCTGTGTGTAGAATGACATCATAATGGATGATGTCATGAATGACATCGATAAGTACGTCACGAACGCATATTTGATGACGGTCTATGCGTTCTTGTACAAATTGTTTGCTTTTACTATCTAATAAATATTCTGTTGACTAGTTTGAAACTAATTTGACTGGGCGCTGTTGCTGCCATAGGCCGCAACAGCACCCAGTAAATTTAGTTACAAAATATTCAACAGCTTCCCTGCATAGTTTTCAGGAAATTGATAAATAGGGCATTCGGGGATCGATCAATCCAAACATGGCGAGGTGTGGGTGGAGCTTAACTAGTGAGGGGCGGGGCATAGCTAAAAATGGAAAGATCCATTAGCCACTAGTTAGTGACTAGTTTGCAGCAAAGGAAAAACTGAGCGACAGGACTTAACATGGCCTAGCGGCTAGATGTTAACCTGCCACTAAGTGGTGACATAATTAAAACTGAGGGGATGGTTTACAGCAGACTATGTGATTTACTACAAACTGAGCGGCTGGTTAACATGAAGGACTCTCACAAACTGAGCGGCTGGTTAACATGAAGGACTCTGTTTCTCACAAACTGAGTGGCTGGTTAACATGAAGGACTCTGTTTCCCCCAAACTGAGCGGCTGGTTAACCTGAAGGGCTCTGTTTCTCACAAACTGAGTGGCTGATTAACATGACAGACTCTGTTTCTCACAAAGACTATATTTTCCCACCTAAATTTGAGAGAAAGGTCAAAGCCTCTTTCTGGCAGATTATCTGCTATTTACAATGGTCTTGTTGAGGTAGTTTGGTGTAAATATATTTTGATCTCAAGCATTTAAATGAACAATGTGGTTTGTAAGTATATATTATTGTTAAATAAGTGGATAGATATATGTAGCAAGTTGCTGTGCTGCAATGCAAGAAGATCTTTCTGGAACAAGTTTCGGACAGTAAAGTAGATTATTTTATCACTACTAGTAATAGATCTGTCATATTGTACACAATTTAATTGAAACATTTAGAAACCTGTTGTCTGAGTCAATGCTATGTATAATACATAATGTATGGTTGTAGCATAAGGAAGATAAAGTGTTGAACCACTGGTAAGTTAGCAGTTATTTATGTGCTTTAGAATGAATATACATGTACATGCATTTATACTGACCTAGTTTAACAGGAAGAAGTAATGGCATGAATGGTAGTCATTTCTTTCGTCAGACAGGGTAAGAGTAATGCAAACTGAGCGGCTGGTTAGCGGCAAACTGAGAGGGGTGGTTAGCGACAAACTGAGCGGCTGGGTACCGGCAAATTTAGCGGCTGGTTAACGGCAAACTGAGCAGCTGGTTAGCGGCAAAATGAGTGGATGGTTAGCAGCAAACTGAGCGGCTGGTTAGTGGCAAACTGAGTGGCAGACTGAATCCTTCATAACCAATCAGATTTTGAGTCGTCGCTACTTAACGGCTAACTGATTTGCATGCTAAAATGTTAACCACCCGCTACTTAGTGGCTAACTAGGGGCAGCATTTAGGGGCAGGACCGGGGGTTTTCATAGGGGAACATTTAATATCAGTTTTATAAAGTTTTTTTAATAAAAACATGTTTGTATCCAGATGTATCATAGTTTGAGTTACTTAGTGACTGTACAATGGACGTATCCAGTTTTAGCTATGCCCCGCCCATCTCTAGCCCAGCTCCACCCATACCTTGCTCGTAATGAGCTCGATGATCCCTGAATTCCCTGACTATCAATTTCCAGAAAACTATTCAGGTAAACTGTTAAATATTTTGAAACTAATTTGACTGGGTGCTGGCAACAGCGCTCAGTCAAATTAGTTTCAAAATAGTCAACAGAATGTTGTTTTAAATAGTATAAACAGACAATTTGTGCAACAATGATTAATCTGTCTTCAGTTAAGCGTTTGTGATGCACTTACTGTATCTACATTATTCATGATGTCATGGATTATGACATCAATGTCATTGATTATGATGTCATCCTACACTTCACGTAATTGATTATAATGTCATATGATGGATGGATAAACTGGAACGGTCGATTAGAGTGGATGTGCTTACAACAGAATTATCACAAACATTATACAGACACATGATGCTAGCTTTGAATTGCTCTGAAAGCTGAGTGTGTAACACTATTGCTCATGGGGTGTAATGTTTAGAATTATTTAACAGTCCCGACTGACAGATAGAATTTTGTTTTACCAGTCCTGTTCAGCAATATTAGTGTACGGCTACAGGTGACCTTTTATCTCAATTTTAGGGCAACAGGTTGGGGAGATATATTTTGATAATAATTTGACTGGAAGCCATTGCCGTCTTCTATGACATCATTGGCTAGCAGGCAAATTATTCTCAAAATATTACACAGATCTCCAGTCATTACCTGTCTGTCTATATCTCTTAACAGTGTTTTATTATTGAAAGGGTTAATAAAGTGCACACCTCATTCTAACACTATTGATTTAGAGACCAACAATTGATATATATTTCATAGTTAAAATTAAGGCATATTTACGCTGTCAATCATTCTGTCACATGTGACAGGTAGATTATCTTTATGGCTGTCACCAACAAAAACCCACCTGTCAATGACAGGTAGGAGACAGGCAAACATTTAGACCCCTGTTGCTTAAACCTTTCCCGATGAAGCCGGGGTGTGTGTGTTGGGGTTGGGGGGGGGGGGGGGTGTCTTCTGATGCTGTCTCTTTCAGCAACTGTAATTCCTAGTCAGATTTGTTTCAATATATTTCTGTATCTGTATATGTTGACTCCGCAAATTCCAATTGGATGTCCCGCGAAGTGTGTGCAATTGCTTAAAGGTGCATATTCACACCAGAATGCTTGAAAATAAAATTGCTAAAATTGTATTCTTTTATAGGCTTAAATTATGTGTCTATATGTAATGAAGCGAAATAAATCTTAACATATGATGAATTCATTACGTATGAATTAATCTAATTTTTTAAGTTGCAAAATTGAAATAGAGGCACGAGCCTCTATTTCAATTTCACAACTTAAAAAATGTTATTAATTTATACGTAATGAAATCGTCATATGGTAAGATTTATTTCATGTCATTACATATAGGCTCGCAGTTTAAGATTCTAAAAGTATACAATATAAACAATGTTATTTTCTGTAATTTTGCTTTGAATATGCACCTTTAAATATTCAATTATAAATTCATCCAAAACCTCTAATTCATGACAGAGTTTTCCATTTTCATGACAGAGTCTATGGCATTATGATTATGGCATCAGTTAACATGTTACATAATATAGGAATAGTTTCAGCTATGCCCCACCCATCTCTGGCTAAGCTCCACCTGTGTTGCTGTCAATCGATCCCTGAACTCCTCCTGACTATCACTTTCCAGAAAACAATATGGGTAAGCTGTTGAATATTTTGAAACTAATTTGACTGGGTGCGGTTGAGCATCCAGACAAATTAGTTTTAAAATATTCAACACCGTATTTATTAAACTGTAAAGATATGCAATTCGTAAAACAACCCTTAGTCCATCATCAATTAATCATTCGTGACAAACCTATCTACGTCATTCATGATTTAATTGATTATGACATCATCCTACACATCACATAGTTGATTATGATGTAATGTGTTACGGTGCTATTTTCCACCTATTTCTGAATACGGGGGATTAGCTGGGTGGCAATGGGTCTGCCACACTTCAGAAATTGCCAGGATGAGGTGGCAGGCAGAAATCGTTGAAGACACTTCAATAATATTCAACAAGACGGTTCTTCAAATAATAAATGACTTCAACTTTTAATAATTTTAAATTGACTCTATACACAAATTGATGTTGATACAAAATTTCCATACAAACTATGAACACTATATCTGTCTACTATTCTGGCTTTCTATGTCTACTGTCTATCTATCTGAGACGGCGAGTGAAGACACTTTAATCGACAATAAATAAGCTCGTTCTTCACATATTACTGATATTAAATGTTTAATGATTCTAAACTTTACTTCAAGTTCAACTGGTGATAGTAAATGTTACAAACCCTAATTATCTATCTGTAGAAAACTATCTCTAAGTCTATGAATCTCTATATCTATCTGTATGACTGTATAATTCTATCTCTCAATCTAATTCTATCTCTCTATCTCTAGCTCTGACTCTCACTGTTTCTCTCACTCACTCTATCCCCCTCATATACAAATTCATGCACATTTTATAGCTAGTAGTCGTTAGAGTCAACAAAAAGGTAGTCAAGAGACATGTTCAAAATAAAGTCAGAACATGTCTAAAATCATTAATAATTTGTTTAAAGAATCAAGTTTTTACTAATAGTACTTTTGTGAATACCAGATTTATGCAATTCAATGAAAAATATAATTAACCACTCATTCTGTATATGTGGTGACTGTATTTTACTCTGACAAATTCAGAAAATCCTGATGACTGTTTTGAAAACAATCAAAGCAAAAGTTGTTTCTCCTTGAGGCAGCAACAACTTTCAGTCAAACTATTTCCAAAATAATATGCAGGTTTCTTATGCCAATGTCTTTAAATCATGTTTATGGGAATTCAGAATGAAAACGGTTATCAGATTATAAACATGCATTTTCATAAGTATGTTATATATAAAAGTTCAGCATATACATGTCTTGGAATACTGTGATTTATTATGTCCACACTGCAGGCTGGGGCGCTTTAATTGTCCTGGCTATTGGGCTATTGTCCTCTATCCACTATATTCCTAGAATCTTCACGTTTGATTTCATATGATTAAGTTGGTCACAATTATGAACATTCTAATTTATGCTGGTTAATATCAATACTATATAACTTCACACAGAATTTCCTATACCTGGCCTAATAGCACCATGACAAATGTATGATTAATGGATAAACTGGACTCCTCCATTGATTATGATGTCAGATACATATTTGAGTGACAGATCAAATGTCATTCTGATCAATAACATGAAGATTAAGCCATCATTATGGTTAAACTCAATACATTTTTCAATATGCACCAGGATGTGGTATATGGCTATTAAGCTGTAGTGATCCCATGCATTCTGTTATTCTGCAGGCTAGTGAGCAAGCTCCTGAGACATCGATGGCGAAGCGTGCGTCAGGTCCAGTGCGCTTACAGTAGTACGACCTCAAAGCCAGACAAACAAAAGGTAGCTCAGTAACAATTTAATACATGCGGATATTTGAGGGGGAATCACTTAGTAGACCTGGGAGAAGATCTGCTAAGCTCAAAATCATATTATTAACCCTTTAACTCTCGAATTTGTTCAAGAAAATTTCTCATAGAAAATGGACATTTCTCAAGACCACCGCAGAAGCCGTTTTTTGGCTGATGTGAGTGTTAAACTGTTACATGTGAATCTCTGGTCACAGTCAAGACAATTTTATACTTTTTATGTACCATAATCTATCCATACAATACACCATGTGACATGAGATTAGCTGTCTCGCTGCTGCAAGCCACCAGACAACAATTTTAATGATAAAAAACTATTGACTTGGTGAATATTTTGGAAAACAATTTGACTGAAAGTTGGAGGTGGCTTTGCCACCAACAACTTTCAGTCAAATTGTCTTCAAAATATTTAGCCGGTCCAGAAATATAACCGCTGGAATATGTTGTCTGGAAAAATCTAATAGTTAGACAGTTAATATTCCTTTAGCCTGAAACAGAAGTCAGAATCAGAGCGCTCTTGTGTCTAAAAGGGCATAAAGACATATAACAGTTATTTGAGAATTTTATTCCATTCTGCATCTAAAACCAAATTCAATGATACAGTATATAGCTCATAATTAAGTTAACCGTCTGACTGCTGAGTTTTTGCAGACTGCATGTTCGATGGGTTATATCTCCGGACCTGCTAAATATTTTTAGAACAATTTGACTGAAAGTTGTTGGTGGCTAAGCCACCAACAACTTTCAGTCAAAGTGTTGTCAAAAATATTCAAAAGTCTGGAGGTTTTGCTCGGTGAAATAATTGTCTGGTGGCTTGTAACAGTGAGACAGTTAATAAAACAGAAACTTGTTAGTTAGTATAATTTTGAAGATGAGGTAAGAAATGTGCTGCTGAATATTTTGGACTTTAAATTTCAAGTTTATGTTTAGTTAAAGCTGGAGACTGTGCATCAATATAATGAGTCCAGTTTATCCATCAATCATATGACATCATAATCACTACATGACGTGTAGGGTGCCATTATAATCAATGACGTAGGCATTTTCTATTAGAAAATTAAAATATCCGTGTCCAAATTTGTCTATTAAAGGGTTGATCATATTCCATCTAATGTTTTGTTTTCAGAAGATTGATCTGTCCCAGTTTCCCGTGGAGAACATTCGTAATTTCAGCATCATTGCGCACATTGACCATGGCAAAAGCACGCTCGCAGATAGGTTACTGGAAATCACTGGTAAGTACTTACTTGGGAATTATAGACAGATCTTATTGGCTCAACATGTATAAAATTTATAGTATTCTTTACGGATCAGTCGTTTGTTTGAGCCTGAACAGGCATGTTGATTTGGTGTCAGGATGATAGACATGACTCTGCCTTTGACCATTGGACCTGTATTATAAAGATAGTTTTACACACAATGACGCTATTATTGCACACTCACTATGCATAACAGGACAGCAATGGACCTTTCCAGTTTTAGCTATCCCCCGCCCATCCATAGTTAATCTCCACCCACACCTCACTCATGTTGGGATCAATCGATCCCTGAACTTCTTGACAATTAATTTCCAGAAAACGACAGAGAAACCTTTTGAATATTTTGAAACTAATTTGACTGGGTGGAATATTGTTTATTAAATCTTAAAGACATACAATTTGTACAATATGTCGTACTATTAAGCATTAAAGACAGACTATGTCATGTAAATTCATGAAGTCATGATTATGCCGTCAGCCTACACATCACGTAGTTGATTATGACATCATATGATTGAGTGAGGAAATGGATTCATGAATTGAAGGTCAAGTTCGTAATGAAATAAACTCCAAATCAGTTATTCATATGAAAGGTTTATCAGCATAAATAATAATAATAATAATAATAGTACATTTATACCATGAATATGTTTGTTGAAAGAGGCGTGTTTTACATTTTGATTTAAAGATGTTGGAGAGATTTTAAGGTCATTTGGCAGATTATTCCATTCGGTAATGTCGGTAATGCCAGCAAATGAAAAAGTCTTATGACCATATATACATATATATGTTGATGCACCTTTCATATGAATAACTGATTTGCATTTTATTTCAGTTTCAAGACAGTGTATTCTTTCTGCTGATGATGTTTTATGTTTTTGTTTAATTTTTCAGGTACAATTTCAAAAGACGCTAAAAATGAACAGGTGCTTGATCGGCTTCCGGTGGAGAGAGAACGAGGGATAACCGTGAAAGCGCAATCAGTAGCGCTAATATATCATCATAAAGGAACATCATACCTGCTCAACCTTATTGATACGCCAGTACGATATACTCAAACATGGCCATGATAACTGCGTTCCTTTTGACATTGTTTGACAGAGCTTCTTTAGCCCTTAACACTCATAGGAGCCAAAAGCCGCTTCTGCAGTGGTCTTGGAAGATGTCCATTTTCAGACCATGAGATTATTTTTGGAAATTTACTGCTGGAATGACTGTGGTAAATTTTAAAAAATAGTCTTCTCTTGGTCTGCAAATGGACATTTTCTGTGAGCCTGAAGAACCTGTATACAGAATCTTGATTGGTCAATTTTCTTGGCAGCCATCTTGAATTTTCTGGAAAATGGCTGAAAATCATTTAAAATGCTACTCTTCATTAATTGCTTGGGCAATTTCAACCAGATTTCGTGGCAACAATAGTAGGCTAATAGGTGTCAGAACTTCTATACAGAATTATGATTGGTCAATTCTTTTCACCGGCCATCGTGGATTTTCTGAAAAATTCTAGAAATCAGTTAAAAGCCTACTCATTAACCACTGGGCCGATTTCAATCAAGCTCAGATAGAAGGACCCTAGTGTAGTATTCTTCAGTATTTATATACAGAATTTTCTTTGGACAATTTTTTTCAACGCCCATCTTGAATCTTCCGCAAATTGGCAGGAAATTGTTTAAAACACTTCTCATTAGCTTCTTGGGCAGTTTTAGCCAGACTTGGCTGGAAGGATACTAGGGCGGGTCTTTTCAGAACTTGTATACAGAATTTTGATTGGTCAATTTTTTTCAGCGCCCATCTTGGATTTTCTGAAAAACAGTTAAAAGCTTACTCCTCATTAACCACTGAGCCGATTTCAGTCAAACTTGGTGGGAAGGACCCTAGAGTAGTATGCTTCGGAACATGTATACAGAATTTGAATGGTCAATATTTTTGGTGGCCATCTTGAATTTTCTGGAAATTGGCGGGAAATTGTTTCAAACGCTACTCATTAACTTCTTGGCCAATTTTAGCTAGACTGCCCGGAAGGATACTTAAGGGCGAGAGGTTTCAGAACTTGTATACAGAATTAGATTGGGCAATTTTTCAGGCAGCCATCTTGGATTTTCTGAAAATTAGTTAAAAGCCTACTACTCAATAACCACTTGGCTGATTTCAATCAAACTTGGGGGGAAGCCCCTTAGAGTAGTATGCTTCAGAACATATATATACAGAATTTTGATTGGAGAATTTTTTCGGTGACCATCTTGAATTTTCTGGAAATTGGTGGGAAATTGTTGGACAATTTCAGTCAGACTTGGCTGGAAGGATACAAGGGTTGGAGGTTTCAGAACATGTATACAGAATTTTGATTAGTCTATTTTTCCTGTGGCCATCTTGGATTTTTTTAACATTTCGGGAAATGAGTTAAAAGGCTACTTACTCATTAACCGCTTGAACGATTTCAAGAAAACATGACTGGAAGGACCCTAGCGGTGTGTGCTTCAGGAATTGTATGCAGAATTTTGATTGGTCAATTTGTTCGGTGCCATTTTAAATTTTCCGAACAATGGCTGGAAATCGTTTAAAAGGCTACCCCTCATTAACTGCTTGGGCGATTTCAATCAGACTTGGCTGGAAGGACCCTATGGTGGTAGGATTCAGAACATGTATACAGAATTTTGATTGGTCAATTTTTCCAGTGACCATCTTGGATTTTCCGAAAAACTTTAGAAATCGTTTAAAAGGCTACTCATTAACCGCTTGGCCAATTTCAACCAACCTCAGCTGAACGGACCCTGGTCTGGTACCCTTCAGAACTTGTATACAGAATTTTGATTACTTGATTTTTTTTGGCTTGCCATCTTGGATTTTCCCGAAAATGGGAATTCGTTTAAGACACTATTCCTCATTAACCCCTTGGGCAATTTAAACCAAATCTAGCTGGAGGGATCCTATAGTGGTAGCCTCTAAAAGTTCTATTCCGAATTTTGATAGGGCAATGTTTTGATGGCCATCTTTGATTTTCTGAAAATTATCTAGAACCATTTAAAAATGGTACTCCTTAATCAATAGTTTGATTTCAACAAAATTTGTGTCGAACGATTCTATGATGGTGGCCTTCAAACTGTCAAATGAGAATCTGGATTGGTCTATTTTTTTGATGGCCATCTTGGATTTTCCGAAAATTATCCATGTCTATTTAAATACAAATGGTTCAAAAGTTAATGGTCCAGGTGCGCGTCACAGGCCCTTGGACCTCTTGTTGTATGAATTGCACATGTAGGTCTTTACTATTTATTAAACATTCTGTTGAATATTGTGAAATAATTTGACTGGGCGGCCATAGGCAGCAACGGCATCCAGTCAAATTAGTTTCAAAATATTCAACAGCTTACCTGTGTAGATTACTGGAAATTAATATGTCAGGGAGTTCAGGGATCGAGTAATCCCAGCACAAGCAAAGCGTAGGTGGAGCTTAGCTAGAGATGGTCAGGGTCTAGCTAAGAATGAGAAAGTCCATTTGACTTGCAACTAGTGTTGTCTTCATTTCTACCTCGTGAAGCAGCTACTGATTCCACTGTTAGGCGACACACTTAGGCTGCATATACCAGTGCAGAGGACACGCTCTATGGCCTGGCTGTGATGTTAACAAATAGAGGACACTTCAACAGGACCAATTGTGTGACTGTTTGGCAAAAAGAGTGAACGAGGAAGAAGAAATTAATAATTATCAAGATTCAGAATTAGATAGACATCAAATGTAATATGGATAATTAATATGATGTTATGAAGGTTATCTTCTAGCACATTCATCTATGATTCATCCTCAGGGTCATGTGGATTTCCATTATGAAGTTTCCCGGTCATTAGCAGCTTGTCAAGGAGTCATTCTTCTGGTTGATGCAAATCAGGTAGACCTTCTTTATCCTATAATATCTTTACTTAAAGGAAATCTCATCTTATCTTATACTAACCATTCATGTGATAGAATTTGCCACCCATAATCCATCCGGGACATTTTAGTTTTTTATCATGCCAACCGCGAAAGATATTTAGGCTTTAGTAGCTAAATGTTGATATATTTCTGCAGCCTATGATGGCTGTCATGATTTACTTTTTGACCAATCAGAAAACAACCCATGATATCTGCCTCGGTATGTATGTTCAGTCATAGATGTGCCAGCTATAGTTTGGCAATGTGGTATAAAAGCAATCATACAGGTAAGCTGTTAGATATATTGAAACTAATTTAGCTGTAGGTTGTTGCTGCCACAGGCAGTAACAACTTTCAGTAAAATGAGTTTCAAAAATATTCAACGGGATTAGTATTACATAATAAAGAATGTGTCACTTAGATGACGTCACACACTATCGCTTGAGGATACAAAATGGTGGCAATCACTGTTCTACATTTACGCTATATTGCAAAGCAGATAATTGTGATACAGATAAGGGAATGTGACAGGATATGAATGCTATAGACTATAAACCATAATCTATCGGTACAATACAACATTTAAGATGAGATTAGCATCCCTTTAATTGGTTCCATAATCTCTTGTTAATCTGAATGAGTTCATTATAGTTGTGATATAGGTAGCGTTGCCAAAATGTCAAAAATTTGACAGACATAATGTAATACCGACATATACTAGTTGCAATTCACAACTAAAAATCAATTATGCGTTATAATTTCACTATAAAAATATATATCTGTTTAATGCTTAACATATAGCCCTTTTGGAAATTGAATGGCAAATTCCACATGTTCTAGGGATGTAAATGCATAGCCAAAGGTTATATGGTTAAAATTCTTTTAAAGTTACATGTTATAGAGTTAAAATTCTTTTAAATCAACATGTATTGCACTTAAGGTATGGAGCTCATAAACAGTACATACCTTAAGCTAACAACTTTTAACTGTAAATATCTAATTTAAATAAATCATCAAAATAATATCCAAATTGGATTCCCACATTATTAGCCCACCTGGCCAGAATGGCCAAGTAAGCTTATGCCGTGGCGTCCGGCGTCTCTCCGGCATCTGTCTGTCCATCAACTTTTACTTTAAATGACTTCTCAAGAACTGCTAGGCCGATTTCAATCATATTTGGCAGGAAGCATCCTTAGGGCATACAGATCTATGTTTGTTCAAAGGAAGTCGATCGGCCAATTTTGCCAGTGGCCATCTTGGATTTTGGCCGATTTTTAGAAGCCTTTAAAAATCTCCGAAACCGCTTGGTGGATCGATTCAAAGCTCACGAAATATCATATAGGGCAAGAGCTGAACCAAGTTTGTTTGAAGGAACTTGATTGGCCAAATAGTTCGGTGGCCATCTTGGATGACCTAGTTTTCGTGAAAACGACTTCTGCAGAACCGCTGAACGGATCGGGCTGAAATTTTGGGGATATAATTATGGACTAAGGGCCATTAATGTTTGTTCATGGGAAGTTGATGGGTAAAAAACATGGCCGCCATGGACTGATCAAATTTTAGCGTGTTTGGCTGCCATATTCAATTTTTTTATTTTGATGGATTTTGAAGCTGAAATTGGTGTTCTTAGCTCACCTTACTTGTCAGTCAGCTGTTGTATAGTGATGACCCCGTCTGTCTTCTGTATGTCTGTCCATCCATCTGTCTGTCCATCACCAACAATGGCGGCTCATTTTGTTATTTCTTGACAGATTGAGACCAAACTTGGTCAGAATGTTAATGTCGGGATCTAATATCTGTGTTGTGAAAATGAAACTGATAGAACATCAAATGCCAGAGCTATCACCCCTTAAATATTTGCAGTCACTTTCCTAGGGGAAATAGGGTTTGTTCCCACCGTCCACTGAGTTATCACCATGTCAGATTTTATTGCCAAAGTAGATTAAGCTCCAATTAACAGATTAACCTTTCCATCACTGTCTCAATATTTAAGATATGTATTATGTGCTCTGACATCTATGCTCTTAAAAATATTTTGAAATGTATTTGATTGAAAGTTGTTGCTGCCTTAGGCAGCAATGAAAGTTGTTGCTGCCTAAGGCACCAATGACTTTCAGTCAAATTATTTTCTAAATCAACTCCAGCTCACCCTACCCCTGCTGCTAGCTTGGTGATTCAGTCAGATGTGCATGTGTTAAATGGATTGTGTGGTGGTGGGGAATAACCTGTTATAAAGACCACCTACCTGCCTTTAGAGACCATTTTCTTCAATTGTATTTAAACTTCTAGTAACCGTCTGACTGCTGAGTTTTTGCAGACGACATATTCCAAAGGTTATATCTGAACCTGATAAATATTTTGAAAACAATTGGGCTGAAAGTTGATGGTGGCTAAGCTGCCAACAACTTATAGTCGAATTGTTTTCAAAATATTCAACAGGTCAAGAGCTTTTGAAAATTGAAATTATTGACTGCGCTGGCTTGCAGCAGAGAGACAGTTAAGAAACCAGCTGTTGTTAGCACTGATATCTTCTATTTTCGCTTAAACATTGTTCAAAATCACTAATGCAAAAAAACCAGTCCAGAGATTGTTGTCAATATCTCGAAAACTAAACCATTTGACTGAAAGTCATTCGAAGTGACACCGATGGATGTAAAACTTATGTAAGATTAGTTGAAATGCGAATGTTCCAGGTGAGCGATACAGGCCCATTGGGCCTCTTGTATTAGTGAAGAAGTTCTAAAAAGATTGTTGTGTGTTTAGCTCAATGTATCCTTCTATTTATAATTAACTTCTGTAGGGTGTCCAAGCACAGACTGTGGCTAATTTCTACCTAGCATTTGAGAGTGAACTGACCATGATTCCAGTGTTGAATAAGATTGACTTGAAAGTGGCCAGGCCAGATGAAATCATACAACAAATGACATCATTATTCGATGTTAAAGAATCTGAAATTTTGAAGGTATTTGTCTGGCTTATGGATATCACTTTTCCGATGACATTGACCATTTCACTGACAAATCCCTGAAAAAGCAAATTCTTTACGATATAAAACTTATTCTGTTGAATATTTTGAAATTAATTTGACTGGAAGACATTGCTGCCTAGCCAGCAACTACTTCCACTCAAATTAATGTTGAAAAATTCAACAGTTTTCCTGAATGGTTGCCTTGAAAATGCGATATGGCGAAGTCATCGGACAAAGTGTAAACAATCAGCGTGCATTTACATACATAGCTCTCTGTCTATTTTAAAACAAGTTAATCTTATGGTACCTATACTACACAATGACACATGGTTGTCTTATATGCCAGAAATGCGGCTGCAAAGGTTAAATAACTCTTAGTAATATTAATTTTTCCCCACATCACTAGATGCAAAGGTTAATGTGAGCATGGAGTGATGCTTCTTGTTTTTAGGACATTTTTTAATACCCCTGTTTCTACGGGAGGGATCTTCTTTAAACTAGTGTGGAAGCTTGCTGTGAGATGCTAAAGATTTGTGCTACTTTTGGGGCCAAAAGCTAAAGGCAACAGATAAGCTTTAAAGTAACATTGTTTTAAAAATTTGACACTTTTAACACACATCAATAACTCTGGTTCTACTGAAGGGGTCTTCTCTAAACTTGGACTGGAAGCTTGCCTATGGCTCCCACTTAAGACGCATGCCACTTTGTGGTCAAAAGGTAAAGGTAACAGCTACAGCTTTAAGCAACATTGTTTTCAAAAATGGATACTTTTGACACATTTTTCAATAACTGTGGTTTTATTGGTGTGATCTTTTCCAACCTTGGTGGAAGTTTCCTCATAGCGTCCCAGAGAGGTATGCAAATTTTGGGTAAAGAGTTAAATCGTAACAGATTTCAGGTAACAATGTTTTGAAAATAAACAGTTTTGACCTGATAGGTGTCAGATTGAACAATATATATATATATATCAACGACTCTGTGATGGGAGAAATGTGTCTTTGTTTACTTTATGTAAACACACTTCTTCACTACCCACCTCCTGTTTCCTGTGCCACTACACTACATTGTGATAAAGCATGTAAGCAATCAGCATAAATTCTTGACTGTTATGATCAGTTTGATTACAATTATAAATACACACATAAAATGAATGAATGTCACAGTATATTTTTCCAGTCTCCAGAACCTTGCGAGTGATTCATGATTGAATTTATAAATTTAGCCACAGGACACAGACACAGATAATTTACAGCCCCGAGTCATTCCTGACCTCTGAATGCAGTGACTGAAACTGCCTGTAAAATTGCAAATTGCTTAACTCGGTAGCGGCTGGTCTTTAGGATGTAAATAATATTCTGTTGAATAGTTTTAAATTATTGTAACTCGAAGCTGTTACTGCTAGGCGGCAAGCAGTGTTTTCCATTCACACTATTTTCAAAATATTCAACAACTTTACTGTATGGTAATACATCTACAGTTACCATGAGATTAGGACACTGAATTCATTGATATTTGATTAAAGTATTAAATGTGAATGAGCCAAAAGCGAGATCTATTTCCTCAGAAATATTGGAAGCTTCTTATCCATAGTCTGAGACACAAAGATGTGTGAGGGGGGGTTTGTGTATCATAATTAGGGCGGAGGTTCGTGAGGATTTTCACAAACCGAACCGGTCACGATACAGATGTCCGAACCACGAATTGGTTCACGAACCTTTTTAGTATGCTATTGTATGCAAGAAATTACTCCTAACAGAAAATAACATTTAAAGGCAGTTGGTTTTACTGGCTAAATGGTAGAAAAGCACAAATAAAAATTCTGACAACAAATGTTAGAAAATAATATAAGATTCATAGCCAGCTAAGTTCCATTCATGGTCATATTCGTAAATCACCATTCAGAGATTGCTTGACTATTAGCCCTTTCACCGACAAATCCCTGAAAAAGTAAATTCTTTAAGAAATAAAACATACTCTGTTGAATATTTTGGAATTAATTTGACTTGAAGCTGTTGCTGCCTTAGGCCTTATAGTCAAATTAATTTCAAAATATTCAACGGAGTAAGTTTTATATCTTAAACAATTTACTTCAACAGTTTTCCTGTATGGAAAAATTAGATATGGGAGTACACCGGTGAAAGAGCTAGCTTTGTGTATGGTTCAGGAACCGCACGAATCCCATGCAAGCGAACTGAACCATGGTTCGTCTTCCCTTGGTTCACAATTTTCCGAACCAATAAATGTTCATTACAGCCCCAATCATAATCACGTATTATATGAAAAATTGCCCACTTTCAGGTATCTGCAAAATTTGGGACTGGTGTGGATGCACTCTTGGAAGCTGTTGTTGAAAGGCTGCCTCCGTAGGTATAAAGGAACGCTTAATGCAAATACTTATATCATTTCATTATTCTATGCAGTCACCATCATTCATGTAATTAACCCTTTCACTGATGAATTCCCCATATCTCATTTTCAAGTCAACCATACATTAAAACTGTTGAATATTTTGAAATTAAATTGGGGGAGGGGGTGGGGGGGTTGCCGTTGTTGCCTTAGCACCAATGGCTTCCAATCAAATTAATTACAAAACATTCAACAGAATAAGTTTTATATTTTAAAGAATATAAGTTTTCTGGGATTTGTGATTGAAAGGGTTAATGTAAATATTGATATCACTTGGTTTTCATGATTCCTCGCAGTCGACATCATTAATATTCATATATATATATATTTCACATCATGAGAACATACTTACCTCCCTAACACTCGTGATATACTATTATATCGGCTCTAAATTCAATAATATTCAGAATTATAAAAAGTTAGGCTCCCCTACTGGGCAGGTGAAATGTACACGCATGCGCATACTGGTACTTCCCGTTTTCTAATATATTGGCTTATAAGCAACATTGAAAACAATTTCAAGTTCTATTTTGTAGAATTTTCAATCATTTCTTTCATCCATTTTTCACTATGGCTGAATCTTAAGTGTCAGAGGAGTCTGCCTCATCATCCATTAAGGAGATATTGTTCCATATATTATTTTAGACTTGTAATATTTATACGTTACCGGTTTTCGTTCACTGCTGACCTGGCGTTAGCACGTTTTTAGGTGTTGGGAATCCTTGTTAAATTATCCCAGCGCCTAATTCTTCTAATCCCTTGTGTCTTTGTTTCCACAGGCTCATTTTATGATGGTAGAGCTCCTGGTCTTATTTCAGAGGTTGATCACGTCTCCTTTTTTCTGACTTCTCAAATGATTATGTCTAAGGGCCGGAGTTATAAAATGAAAAATATCTCCCTCCTGTTGTCCCATCCCCTTCATCAGACTCTACCGAATCGACGGATGGTATGGACGTGATTTTCTGCACAAGAGGATGGTTTACCTGTGTTCAGGATAAGGGAGTTTATTAGTTATGGCACCTAATTATTTGAAATTTTTATCAATTTTTGCTGCCATCTTTATTGCACTGTATTCTCTTTTGTGTTTGTGCATGGGTTCTCAGATATATAATTATAGTACGTTAGAGGCTTGTTGACGCCTGGTGTCAGTAGAGGATTCGTGTAAGTATTATATTATTCTTGCGTGATGAATGTATGTGGTCCTAGGTATTTCTTGCATTCATAATCTGATATCTCCTCCCCTTGAAGGGGCTTATGCATTGAGGTTTGATGTTATTATCAGCCAGTATTCCCTTTTCCTTGATGTCATAATCTTGTTTTTGAAAGGACTCTTGATGTCGTCATTATCATCTTATGTTATGAATGTGTAGAGATAACTGGGTGTCATGATTAGTCTCTCATCTTTTCTAACATTCACATGTTATCCCTGTCTGTGTTTTTATTCCTTTTTTTTATGAACACATCTGTCTCTTCTGGGTTGTCAGTAAAAAAAGTTGTCTTCTCTCTCGAGTTTGTTTTTTATTTATTTAACAAAATTAACAAACTAAAATACTCATTCTTTTCGTATGTCTACCTTTCAGAAGTTATCATGTCCGTCTTGTTTGAAGCATCTTAAGGCTAGATTCTTCCCCCACCTTTGCCCATTTTCTACCTATTGTAGGATGTCTAACAGATGTGCTATTTGTAAAGAATGGGTGGGTGTGTGTGTGGGATCTAACCTCTGAATTCTTCTGTTCTCAGGCAAAATGATGTTAGAGGACGGCAAGAGGGTCAGGAAGGGGGAGGGGTAAGAAGAAGGCCTCCGAGAAGGGTGAGCTGGAGGCCTTCAAGATAGAGTTAGTGAGTGAGATGCGGAGGACCGTGAAGGACCTGATGCCAGACAAGCGTCACGGCATGTTGCCGGGCACAGGTATTTCAACTTCCTGCGCACCGACCTCAGTGCAGGTAGCCCCCATCCCTGGATCATGTCCTCCTAGTTCGGACAAAGGTTTCAGTAATCCAGGCGCGACCGACTTGGACCCAGGCTTGATGTTCATATTGCCTGGTGATCTAGCGGCACGAGTAGCATCAGGCGGGACCTGACCACGATCAGTTGCGGAGTACCCTCGTCATCTGCTTACGGGCCTTCTGGTCAGTCTGGGTTAGCTTTCTTTGCTTTCCTGGAGTCTAACTTGCCTGACCAAAGGAAGATGACAAAGACTACGTACCTGCTCGGCCCACAGGATGAACATGAAGCCATGGATGAGAGCGTTTGCACTCCCCTCATGGGGAGAACGGCCGCTCGCACCTACGGTACCGTTTCCTCGGGAGTGGGTTTCATGATTCAACCTGGGGGCCGATTTGGAGCGGACAGCCGCCTGTATAAGATACCACGCTTAGCCGTGGAATCTTATACAGATGACCCAGAGCACGCTAGTGTGACTTATGCCCCTCACACGAGCGCAGCCCCTGTGTGCAGCCTGCCCATGGAGAATGTCATGCCACCCCTTGCGGGCCCGTATGCATTCCCCGGGCAGTCGAGTACGTCTGTAGCCTCCTCCACGGCCCCACCTGCGAATGCCATTGAAGATAACGAGGGCCTGCTGCTCGTCGGCAATTCGCAGGTGACCACAGACGAAGACTGGTCTGACGCGTGCGCGTAGCTCCTCGCTGTCAGACCAGAGCTCTCCGTGGATGAAACGGCCGCCAGTAACTCGCAGGCGTAGTTACAGGCTAAGCCATTGGCCACCTCGGCTCAATCGCTGCCGTATGCAGAGCATATCGTAGATATGTTCGCTGCGGCTGAGGAGTCGATTAGACCGAAAGGTCGCCTCGCGAAGGCCCCCCTGTGAGGTTGCTAGACGTCGAGTTACTGCCAGTCAGTACACTCGGTATTGTCTAGTGCCCAGACCGAGCGCAGACGAGCACGCCACTCTGGGTGAAGACATGCGGCCAGGCTCCCATGCTGACACAGGAGCGCTGTGCTCGGGCGCTCAGCAAACACCGCACTGCATGATACTGAGGAGAGTTCGCGAGCAGCAATCAGTGCGCTGTCTCACATCTCTCAGCTGCTCTCAGTGGTAGTAGCAGCCTTGGATCACCAGCAGCCTAGTCCAGTGACAGTCCAACGAGCCATCCAGGATGGTATCAACCTGGCCTTGGACTGCTTGGCTAGGTCGGTGACCAAGTCACTGAGGATGAGGTGCACATTTGCACTGGACAATCTGTGCCCGTCCCAAGAGCTCAAGTCGTGCTTATTGCAAGCGTCGATGGCGGGCCCTGGTCTGTTTGGAGGTGAGGGTTATCGGCACCTCCAAGAGACAGTGAACTTGGTCAACAACCAGAGGGGGCTTCGCACACTATTTGATGTGTTGTGCAGAGAACATGTGCGTGTTCAGCCCTCGGCTTTTCGGCAGCAGTACGCTCGTGGCGGTGCTGGCAGTGTCAGGCCGGCAGGCTGGCCGGGTTCAGAAACCTCACCAGCTGCGCCAGCATGCTGCTATACGTCAGCCAGCACTCCAAGCGCAGCCAGCCAGGCAATAGCCCATGCACTGTGGCGCGCGGGGAGCAGCGCATGGTAACCAGGCCTGATGGCCTAAAATAATTTTCGGTTACCACAGGTACCGCTCTGGCGTTGTCACACATACCAGAGACACGCCCACTTCTAAAATTTATGTGCACCCCGCTAAACTTAGGTGCACCAGTGGGAGGTCGTTTGACTTTCCACATTCAGGCGTGGAAGCGGTTAAGTCAGGACCGCTTAGTCTTGCAATGGTTTTCATGCGGATGCAGTCCAGAGTGGATAATGGGTCCGCCATTGCATCTGTCTCTGGTACCGGTCTGGACTCAAATTCCAAGAGATCCAGACAAGTGGTTGTGCATAGAAGAGGAGATAGAATCTCTAATTCTAAAAGAAGCCATTCAACCGGCGCAAGATTGCCCGGGCTTCTATTCAACCGTGTTTCTTGTGACAAAGAACACCTGGGGGGTGGAGACCAATTCTCAACCTCAAAGCTCTAAACAAGTTTATAGACACACCAAGTTTCAAAATGGAAACAATAAAATCAGTATTGTTGGCGTCAGAGAAGGGGATGTGGACAGCTGCGATAGATCTGAAAGACGCTTATTGCCACATTCCGATTGCAAGGAGTTTTCGTCGGTTCCTAAGATTTGCTTTATAGGGACGGCAATGGGAATTCAAAGTTTTCCCATTCGAAATTTCGATGGCTCCGAGGGTCTATACTTGAGTGGTCCTTGCTATCACAGCTTTCCTCCACAGGAGAAATTTAGCAGTCCACACTTACATAGAATAATAACAACATACTGGGTGTGGTGAGCGTGTTGGTCCAGGGAAAGGGCGTCCCTTATCCTACTCGGTTTGTGCCTATAGGCGTCATCGGGTGGAGCTGGTGTATCCAATGACATTCTTTTTGTGTTCTCCATGAGGTGGAGTTTTCATCGTCCAGGTCTGATGAGAATACCTATGGCGGTTTGATATCAATCTGAGATGTCATTGGATTCTGATTTTAGAGGGGCGTAGTTTCCCCTACATACTTATGGATGGTTATTACCGGTTCTGCCATTTTTGGCGTTTGGGCAACCTTTTTTCTCAGTTATGGTCAACTTCACTGGTTGTAATTGTTACCGGTTGTTTTGGTGGCTTTCAGGTCTGTGTAGACCTGGCGGCTTGCGTGTCCGAACCTGCTGAGCTTAGACTCAGTGTGGACAGCGGAGGTATTGTGACTATCTCCGTTTCCCGTGGCAACGGTTTGCTGGATGAATCAATTGTGAAATGACAGATTATAACAACGTAGTCAGTTATATGAGCTACTCGTTGAAGGTTGTTACGCCTGACGCTTGTTCTCGATGTGAGTCTGAATGATCTGGACTGGAATTTTCTTCCCTTTTATACCCTTCCTGGGCGAGCCTGTGGATTGAGTCGATCTTGACTATATATGGGCAGAAAAGAACCAGATTGGCGGTTCCCCCGTTTGGAATTTTTGGGGGTTTGGCGGCCTGGTCCAACATTTTACCGGTTGACCTGTTTTGGCGGCCTGTGACCGTTTTTTGGCGGTTGTGACTTTTTTAACAGTTGTAAGTTTTTTGCCGGTTCTGCCATTTTTGGCAGTTGAGCAACTTTTTTGGCGGTTGTGGTCATTTTTACCAGTTGTGAGTTTTTTTATCAGTTGTGTCCATTTTGGCGGTTGAAAAAATGTTTTGGCGGTTCAGGATTATTTACCGGTTGTAGGTCATTTTGATAATAAAAAAAAATTTCCAAGGGTTTCTGAAGGTCAAGATCTTAGAGGTATTGCTCCTTTAGTGGAGATTTTTTGCCTGTTTGTATGGGTAATGATCATGAGTGGTCATCACTGTTTTTGATTCAGACTTCATGGCGTTTCGTTCCTTGAGCGGAACTCATCAGAGGCGAAGTTTTGTCAACTGGGAGGCCTTCTGTGTTGAGATGATGGCACACTTACATAGACGACTGGTTGCTAAAGGCACACAATCCAGAAAGCTTGACAACAAATCTGAAGATAGTTTTGAAAACTCACAGATTTAGCCTGGATAATCAACTTTCAAAAATCAGAGCTGACTCCATCCCAGAAGTTTGTTTACCTGGCTATGTTCTTCGATCTAGAGATAGGATATGTTTATCCATCCCAAGAGGGGAGAATCTCCTCTCGTGCATTCAATTGTTTTGCAGCAGTCGTTATATTCTAACACGAGTCTATCTGAGAATGCTAGGTCTGATGGGTTCAATGGAACCAGTCATTCCTCAGTGGCCTTACGCAGGCGGCCAATTCAGCTGTTTCTCATGACTCAGTTGATGCAGAGTTCAGGATCACTGGACTCGCGCATTCAAGTGTTGGCTCCTCTCATTCATCACCTTCATTGGTGGATGGAGAGAGAGAATCTCCTGGCAGGGGTGACGTTGTCACCCCCACACCCTCAGTTAACGATGTACACAGACGCATCAATGGAGGGATGGGGAGCCTGCCTGGAAGAAGGCAAAGTATCATGGCTTTGGAATCTGGATCAGTCAAAAGAACATATCAATCTGCTAGAAATGTGAGTAGTAGTCTTAGCCATGGAACACTTCTTAGAGGTCAAGGGCAAGATTGTTCTGGTTCGATCAGACAATACAACAGTAGTGACTTACATAAACCGCAAGGGCGGAATGAACTCGCCCAGTCTCTGTATGATGACATGGAAACTGCTTTGCTGGTGCCTAGATCATGGGATTTCCCTGAGAGCATATCATATTCCGGATGAGCATTCTGCCTACGGAATGGCAACTAAATCAATGTGTGGCGGATCAACTGTTCAATCATTGGGTAAAACCCAACATAGATTTATTCACAATGAAGAATGCGAAGATGACGACGTACGTTTCTCCGATTCCAGATCCAAGCGCTATTGCAATAGATGTGCTAGCTATCAGTTGGAAGGGAATGTATGTATACGCATACCCTCCAACAATCCGGATTCCAAGGATTCTTCAGAAAATCAAACAGGAGGAATGCCAAGTGCTTCTGATCGCCCCGAATTGGCCAAGCCGATCATGGTTTACGGATCTGCTGGACCTTCTGGTTTGCAATCCGGTTCCTCTGCCTCTGATGGACAATATTATCTTCCAGGGCAAGACCCTTCACAACAATCCGTCAATGTTTCAATTGACTGCATGGATGTTGTCAAAAAATCTGTGATTAAGGATGGCTTTTCTGAGCAAGCAGCCAATTTCATGACCAGAGCCAGAAGGGGTTATACAATCAACAGATTTGCAGAATGGTGCTCAAAGAGATGTATCAATCCAATGGATGCATCTATTCAGGTATTAGCTGATTTTCTCTGTCACCTGTATGATGCCTATAGTCTTAAGCCTAATTCTATTGCTGGATATAAATCAGCATTAATGACTGTTATCCCTTGCTTGACAAAGAGGGGAAGTGATGAAGAAGTATGTGTTCTAAATACTCTTATCAAAGGTATGGGCAATTTTAGACCGAGAAATCCTCCACAGAAACCGTCATGGAGTCTCTCTGGTTCTTCAAGTTTTTGGTGATACACCTTTTGAACCACTTAGTGCTATTTCTATAAAACTATTGACTCTTAAAACTGTATTTTTAACTGCGGCAGCTTCAGCCAGATGCAGAAGTGAAATTCGTGCCTTGTCTGCTGAGCTTGACCATTAGATAGTTACAGGTGAAAGCCTTAAGCTTCTACCGAGATTGAATTTCTTGGCTAAGAATCAATCTTTAAAATATCCGGGTCAACCTATAATTTTACCTGCCATAACCAGATATGATCCTGGTGCTAAAGCATGGTGTCCTGTCCATGCCTTTAATAAGTACAAGAAAAGGACTCGGGTTTGGTGGGCAGACCCATGCTTCCTATGGTTGTCATATATTGGTCCCCATGGTAGGGCGTCAAGAGACACTATTTCCAGATGGATAGTAGAATGCATTCAATTTCACATCAAGAGTATACTTACCACCTTGATACTCTATGATATTTCCCAAATATCGACCTAGATCCAATAAGACTCAGAATTAAAAAGAAACTGCCCCCACTGGGCAGCTTACTCAACTCAGTCCAGCGGATGTGCAGCCCAAAGTTGCGCATGCGCAAGGCTGTCTCATTCTCTTCTCAAATTATTGACCTACCATTACAACACGCTTTCTAGTTTTGCTTTTGCTTTTGAATCTTTTTGAAGCTTTAAGTTGTTCTGCAACTTGATTTTGGCTTGTTATATTATGTCTGATGCTGCCAAGTCGACGGATGATGAGCCCGGTCCTAGCTATCTGGTGTACTTTAGTAAATTTATTGATAAAAAATTTGCATATTGACTCGGATGGTATATTCGGGAGTCGTGCTAACTCGTGGATACATCTATATTAGGCTAGCTCTTTTTGGGGGAGGCCCATATATTAGCCAATGCATGTTGTGCTTTGTATTTTCAGACACATTTAGCTGATTTCGGAGAGTATCCTTTATTTGAACAATAATTTATACTTGGTTTCTGGGTACATATAATTTATTATGAGTTTGCTGAGGGAATTATTACCATAAGAAGTAATTTTTCCGCATTCTCCCCCCACCACAGGGTCTGGATTCAGGATCAGGTATTCCTGTTGTTGTTCATCAGACATCACTCATTCTTCAGGTGTTGTCTTCTGAGGTTTAGTATGGAGAAAGAAAATTTTCAGTCATTTTATTTCTAAAAATATTTGGAAATTTTATGACTGAGTGTTGTGTTATTTATCTCTCTTGATGGTTTGCATAGATTCATTGTGTTTATAAGGTTCAACTACTAATAAATCTTTGTTTGAGTGTGGAATCTAGCATTCGCCTCTCAAGTATTCAAGTTCAAATTCTAATTGTTCCTATGTGAGTCATGTAGGAGAATAAGAAGTTTTTAGGATTTGTTTACTTTTAGTCAGGCCCATAGTGTTTTTCTATGGTCCTGACTTATACATGTAGTTTCATCTAGTGGTCTAAATTTTCCTTAAGGAATTTATTAGCCTTCTGCAATTGGTTTTTGGTATGTCATAACTAAAAACTAATTGTTTCCGTCTGTGTCATTTCAGAGGGTCATTGAAAACAAATGCCCTTCCTGCCACCGTTTCGTGAAGGCCCGTTGCTTCCTTCATGACTGCACTAGGTGCAGTACGTGCAGGCCCTTACTAAATTGCCATGTGTGTGAATCGTGGCCGGTGGAGGTTTTCACTGATTTTATGAATCAGCAGGTAAAGGACCGGGCGGCGGATGAGTAAAGGCGACTTGACAAAGAGTTGTGTGGTAAGAAGAGGAAGGCATCCATACATCTATATAGACATGGAGGCCTTCTGTGTTGAGATGATGGGAGAAATGAAGAAGACAATCATGGATCTTGTCCCGGAGTTGTTTCGCAGCTTGCTTCCTGGTTCAAGTTCGTCATTGTCTTCCTCATTTGCTCCAGGACAGAGTAGACCCAGAGACGGTGCCTGTTGGTCCGACACTGTGGTTTGCCTCGCCCGTGGACCTGGTAGCAAAAGCCATGGCCTCAGATGTTCGCATATTGAACGTTCTAGAGCAGCCTACGGCTAAGGTGTCAGCGCCTCACACGATGCCCCTCCTGCCCAGGCCGAGTTTGATCCCTTTTCAAGCTTGGCATCTAATCTTTCTGGGCAGGAAGAAGAGGACACTGTTATGGCCTACCGATGAGCCGATGGCCACGGAAATGGAAATCCATCCGCTGCCCCCTAGGGGGGCCATGGGTGACCTTTTCCATGGAACTACTTCTTGGGGAGTAGGTTTCATGGCTCAATGGCTAGGCCGACTATGAGCTGATGGTCATCCATACCGTAGCCCTCGGCTTGCTAAGAGTTACCATGAGGAAGGCCCGGACTATGACGTCATGCATTTAGGCCCCCCCTCCCCATGATGCCGTAGATCCGGCTCCTGGAGTACCCACTGCGCAAGCTATACCGACCCTTGAGGGCCTGTATGGCTTCCCTGGCTATCCAGGAGCATCTCCAGCTCCATTTGTTACCCCACCAGTGAATGTTGTTGAGGACGACGAAGGCCCTAGGCTCGTTGAACATTCACAGGTGGCCACCGAGGAGGACTGGCTGGATGCTTGCCAATGGCTGGTGAACATCAAGCCAGAACTCCAGGTGGATCCACTGGCTTCCCAGCGGGACCAGCGCCCGTGGTTGGGAGGGAAACCGGTAACGAGCACCATGCCATCTCTGCCTTGCGAAGGCCCCTCGCGAGGTGGCACGGTGCTGCCATATTAGTTCTGATCTGTATCAGAAGTATGGCGTCATCCCAAAGCCTTGCACGGATGACCGTGCGGCTTTGGGCGAAGATATGCGGCCTGAGTCCTGGTCTGACATGGGACCCTTGTGCGCTGGCGCCCTGCGCAATGCAAATTCCGTGCTGCAGGACATGGAGGAAAGTACGAGGGAGCCATCTCAGCCCTCTCGCATATTTCCCAGCTACTACAAGGGTTAGTAGTAGCATCTGTGGCCCGCCAAGCTTCTCCTCTTACAGTCCAGAGAGCCATCCAGGACGGCATTAACCTGGCTTTGTACTGTATGACGAGATCCGTAACCAGGAATTTACGGGCGAGGCACACATTTGCCCTTGCCAATTTGTGCCCCTCGCAGGACCTATACACTCGGCTTCTTGGGACGGCGATGGCAGGTCCAGGGTTGTTTGGAGGTGAAGGATGCCTGCACCTCCAACAAACCGTAAACCTGGTGAATAATCAGAGGGCGCTGCAAGAGCAGTTTGAAGTGCTCTGCACGGAGCGTGTTCGAGCAGTGCCCCCCTGCCTTCCACCCTCAGCAGGCTAGAGGTGGTGGTGGCCGTGTTGGAGGCCAACCTCCTACGCAGCGTCGGCCACAGCCACACCAGCATAAGCCATCTATCGGGGAGCGCAACCCGCCAAGCAACTTATGTACCGAGTGGCGCTGGCAGATGAGCGCGGAGTTCTGGTCATGGGAACCAAGCCTGACCCACAAGGGTCACACCAGTGCTGCTAGGACAGCTACCTGAGACAGGGCAACTCTTGCACTATTCGGGTCCACCTCAACCCTTAGATGCACCCATAGGAGGCCATCTGGGATGCCACATACAACAGTGGGAGCGGATTACTCAGGACCACTCAGTCTTGCGATGGCTTTCAGTCGGTTACCATCCCGACTGGATATCAAGCCAGCCATCGCGCCTGTCTGGTTCCGATCTGGACTCAAATTCCACAAGATACAGATTAGCCGTTGTGTATAGAGGAAGAAATTCAAACCCTCATACAAAAACATGCAATTCAACCCGCACAGAAATGTCCGGGTTATTATTCAACCGTGTTCCTAGTGACAAAAAGCACTGGAGGGTGGAGACCAATTCTCAACCTCAAACCTCTAAAAAGATTTGTCCTCACACCAAGTTTCAAAATGGAAACTGTAAGAATGGTGTTAGCAGGATTGAGGAAGGGAATGAGGACAGCATCTATAAATCTAAAAGATGCTTATTTCCACATTCCCATTGCGAGGAGCTTTCATCGGTTCCTGAGATTTGCATTTCAGGGCCGCCAATGGGAATTCAGGGTTCTCCCATTTTTTGGTATATCGACAGTTCCTCGGATCATCACTCGAGTGGTCCAAGCTATGACATCATACCTCCGCAGGAGACACATAGCAGTCTACACGTACATAGATGACTGGCTGTTAAAAGCACACAATCAGGAAAGTTTATCAGCAAATCTGGAGATAGTTGTGAAAACTCTTACAGATCTAGACTGGATAATAAAGTTTCAAAAACCAGAGCTAACACCATCCCAGAAGTTTGTTTACCTGGGCATGGTCTTCGATCTAGAGATAGGGTATGTTTACCCATCTCAGGAGAGGAGAGTAGAAGTACTCATCTCAGTCTTACAGTCAGTGTGCAACAGTCCTTGCACGAATCTACTTGAGAATGCTGGGCTTGAAGGTTTCTTTGGAACCAGTCATTCCACAGGCAGCCTTACGCCGGCGCCTATCCAGTTATTTCTCATAACACAGTGGACCCAGAGTACGGGTTTCCTGGACTCAAAGGTGTCAGTGTTGGAACCTCTTATTCACCACCTTCAATGGTGGATGAAAAGAGAGAATCTCCTGGCGGGGGTGACAATAGATGCGTTAACTATCAGCTGGGAGGGAATGTATGCATACGCATTCCCGCCAGCAATCTTGATTCCAAAAGTTCTCCAGAAAATCAGGCAGCAGGAATGCCAAGTGCTTCTGATCGCCCCAAATTGGCCACGCCGATCATGGTATACAGATCTGCTGGACCTTCTGGTCTGCAATCCTGTTCCTCTGCCTCTGATGGACAACATAATCTTCCAGGGCAAGGCCTTGCACAACAACCCGTCAATGTTACAATTAACTGCGTGGATGCTGACAAGGAATCAGCAGTTAAGGAGGGCTTTTCTGAGCAAGCATCCATGCTCATGGCAAAAGCCAGAAGGGGGTCAACCTCCAGAGCATATAATTATAAAATCAACAGATTTGCTTAATGGTTCTCAAAAAGATGTGTTAGTCCAATGGATGCATCTATTCAGGTCGTAGCCGATTTCCTCTTGTCACCTTTTTGATGCCTATAGTCTCAAGCCTAACTCCATTGCTGACTACAAGTCAGCTTTAATGTCTGTTATCCATTGCTTGGCTAATAGGGGATGTGATGAAGTATGTAATCTAAATACTTTAATCAAAGGCATGGGCAATCTAAGACCAAGGAGTCCGCCAGTGATTCCATCTTGGAGTTTATCGTTAGTACTTCAAGTATTAGCGGATAAACACTTTGAACCACTAAGCTCCATTTCCATGAAAATGTTGATGCTTAAAACAGTTTTTCTGATTGCTGCAGCTTCAGCCAGACGAAGAAGTGAAATACATGCTTTGTCAGCAGAGCCAGACCGTTTTGTGCTTACAGGGGAAAGCCTTAGGCTTCTACCTAGAGTTAACTTTATGGCGAAAAGCCAGTCTTTAAAAGATCCTGGTGAGCCTATAGTTTTACCCGCTTTGACTAGGTTTGATCCTAATTCAAAGGCTTAGTGTCCAGTCCATGCATTAACACGTTATAAACAATGTACACAAGAATGGCGGATTGACCCTAATGCTTTATGGCTATCTTACATTGAACCCCATGGAAGAGCTTCTAAAGATAGCATTTCTAGGTGGATTGTGGAATGCATCCAGCATTGCTACAAAGCCGCCATGGGAAAACAAGTTGACTTGGCCAAGGCTCACAGTGTCTGTGGCGTAGTGACATCCACGGCTCTGTTTAACGGAGTGCTGGTGGATGACATTATCATATCGGTAGCACAATGGCACTGTGAGTCTAGTTTTACAGATCATTACCTCCGTGACACATCAAATCCGCTTGCCTTATCGATTTTACATAAACGTTAAATTTGTATATATTTGTAAATATTGTATATATAGGCGTTGACTCATACACAGTGCAATTTAGTGGGGGAATCCCCGCTTTTCCATACTGTACCTATCATCACCAGTGTTCCTATATTCGGTGATGGTTATTTTTTGTCACGATTTTTATTACTTACTAAAATGGTGATGGTCTGTGTTCTTTGTGGTTCCATCAGAGAGTATACAAAATGAAGCTTTCGTCCGATGACTTATAGTACGTTAGCACGAGTACATAGAGAGCGTATAGGACATTGAGGTCATCGCTCCCTCTTTAAAAGAGGGGGGAGGGGTTAGCGAATGTTAAACAGTCATTACTCTCAACATCGGTCGTGTTATCCGATGTCCAAGTCATTTCCTGATTGTGTTTACATGCGCAATTTCTGATGTTTTTTGTTCTCCAGAAGCAAAAGAGCTTGCTCTTCCAGGGATGAACCGGTCTTCTTACCTTCGCCTCCCTCCCACCGAATTCTCTTACGAATTCTGGCTATATCATAGAGTATCAGAGTTGTAAGTATACTCTTGATGTGAAATAAACGAAATCACGGATTTCTTTTTTCACAAAAGAGTTGATACTTACCACCCTGATATGATCCCGGCCTCTCCGCCCCGCAGAGGCTTGGTCTATCGGCGTTTTATGTTGCAATTATGTCAGCCAATAATTTGGAATAGAATGTGACAGCCCCGTGCATGCGTGAGTTTGGGCCGCACATCCGCTGGACTGTCAGTTGAGTAACCTGCCCAGTGGGGTGCGGTTTCTTTTTAATTCTGAGTCTTATTGAAGCTAGTTCGATATTTGGGAAATATCATAGAGTATCAGGGTGGTAAGTATCAACTCTTTCGTGAAAAAACAAATCCGTGATTTTGTTTATTCTATCATAAGACAGCCACTGGAAAACAAGTAGATCGAGCCAAGGCTCATAGTGTCCATGGTGTGGTAACATCCACGGCATTATTTAATGGTGTTTCTGTTGAAGGCATTATGTCAGTAGCCCAGTGGCACTGTGAATCGAGTTTTACCGACCATTATCTCTGTGACACTTCCAACCCGCTCGCCGTCTCACTCCTCGGCAAATAATGCAGAGGTATTTATTTGTAATTAGTTTTCCTCCTCTACTATTTACAAATATCACATTTGTTAGTAGGGAGTCCCTACTGTTTCCAGTTACATTCTCTTCATCCGTATGGGGGAAGAAGTGATTTCTGCACTGAAGACATCAGAGGTCAGTTTATGTGACCATTTTGTTTTTTGTCTTGTTGGTTGTGTCATGTTATTATTTAATATGGTGATGGTTAATGTCTCTTAATTGTGGTTCTTTCAGAGAGTTTTTTGAAAATGAAGCAATTCTTCTTTTTCCAATGTCTAGTAATACTTATTTCAAGTATTAGAGAACGTGCTAGTCATTTAGAGCAGCGGTTTTTTCCTAACCTTCCTCAGAAAGAGAGTGGGGGGAGAGTGCATTTGCCTTTCAATTAATCTCTCTTCATTGGTCGATTATCCGAGGCAAAATTCTATTCCTGGTTGTGTTTTCAGACACAATTTCAGATGTTTTAAATCTCTTGAAAATTCAAAGAGCTAGTCTCTTCGAGGGTGAACTGGTTTAAGGACCTTGCCTCCCTCCCGCCAAATTTACTTTCAAATTCTGGCTTATCAAGTGTGTTAGGGTGGTAAGTATGTTCTCATGATGTGAAATAAGAAAATTTATCAAGTTTCTTTTTCACAAGTGAGATGACATACTTACCTCCGTAACAGGATCCCGGCCTCGCCACCCCACGGCGGCATGGTCCTTTGGTTATTTGAATAGTTGCTTCTATGTCAGCCAATATTTAGTAACAGAAGTACCAGTATGCGCATGCGCAGAGGTGGGGTCTGACATGTGCATATCTGTGTACATTCCACCTGCCCAGTAGGGGCACCTATCTTTTTAGCTCACCTGGCCTGAAAGGCTAAGTAAGCTTATGTCGTGGCGACCGTCCATTGTGTGTCCGTCGTCCGTCCATCCGTCAACTTTTCCTTTAAACAACAACGACTTCTCAAGAACTGTTGGGCCAAGTTCAATTATATTTGGCAGGAAGCATCCTTAGGACATGGGATCCAAGTTTGTTCAAATGCAGCCGATCGGCCAATTTGGACAGTGGCCATCTTGAATTTTGGCAGATTTTTAGAAACGTCTTTAAAGATCTTCTCTGAAACCGCTTGAGGATTAAAGGAAACCTCATGAAATATGATCTAAGACAAGAACTCAACCAAGTTGGTTCACGAGAACTTAATTGATCAAATGGTTCAGTGGCCATCTTGGTTGACCTAGTTTTGGCGAAAATTACTTCTTCTCCAGAACCGCTGAAGGGATCAGGCCGAAATGTGGCAGATATGATTAGGGACTAATGGCCAGTAAAGTTTGTTCAACAGAAATTGATCCGTTACAAAACATGGCCGCCGTGGGCCAATCAAAATATAACATGTTTGGCGGCCATATTTGATTTTTTTATTTGATGGATTTTGAGTCCAAAATTGGTTTTATATAGGTTTTTGGGTATTCTGATTTCAAATTGGCAATTTTTAAAACTGTCGGATAAATGATTTGGCGGCCATCTTGGATCATTTTCCCGCCAAATTCTCCCATACTAAAGCAATGGGAAATTTAAAGTATCTTCTCAAGAACTACTAGGTCGCTTATATTTGGCAGGAAGCATCCTAAGGGCATAGAGATTCCATTTTGTTCAAATGAAGCCGATCGGCCAATTTGGCCGGTGGCCATCTTGGATTTTGGCCGATTTTTAGAAACGTATTTAAAAATCTTCTCCGAAACCGTTTGAGGCTTTGAAGGAAACCTTATGAAATATGATCTAAGGCAAGAGCTCAACCTAGTTTGTTCAAGAGAACTTGATTGATCGAATGGTTCGACGGCCATCTTGGTTGGCCTAGTTTTAGCGAAAATTACTTCTCCAGAACCGCTGAAGGGATCAGGCCGAAATTTGGCAGATATGATTAGGGACTAAGGGCCAGTAAAATTTGTTCAAGAGAAGTTGATCCGTCAAAAACATGACCGCCATGGGCCAATCAAAATATAGCATATTTAACGGCCATATTGGATTTTTTTATTTGATGGATTTTGAGGCCGAAATTGGTTTTGTATAGGTTTTTGGGTATTCTGATCTCAAATTTGCAATTTTCGGGTAGCGAAGGCAAAAATTCACCATATCGCAAAAGCAGATAACGAACGTTAACAGAAAACGCTTAAAAGTTTACCATACCGAACATGGGCTACCCGAAAATCAGCGCCATGAAGCAATGGGAAGACTCGCTGCTGGACAGAGCTGTTGCTTGACATTTTAATGTTCACGCCTCAACCATTTCCCGTCTCCGCCAACGTGAGCAGGAAACTGGACATGTTAATGACCGACCACGATCTGGCAGACCGAGAGCAACAACACCACGAGAAGACCGCTACTTAGTGACGTCATCACAACGTCACAGGTTTGAGACTGCGCCGCGGCTGTCCCGTAATTTGCACACCGCTACCGGCACTACAGTGCATGCACAAACTGTGCGAAACAGACTCCATGATGCTGGACTGCATGCCCGTCGTCCACTTGTTACTGTTCCCCTTACAGAGCGTCACATCGAGAATCGGTTTGCATGGGCAAGAACTCATCAGAGATGGCGTGCTCAACAATGGAGCCACGTTTTGTTCAGTGATGAGTCAAGGTTTTGTGTGGATGTGGCGGTTGGTAGGCAACGGGTTTGGCGATGTTTAGGAGAACGGTATGATGCAGCCAACATCATTCAGCACGACAGTTTCGGTGGCGGCAGTGTCATGGTGTTGGCTGGAATCCATGAAAATGGCAAAACAGATCTTATTGTGATTCGCGGAAATTTAACGGCTCAACGTTACTGTGAAGAAGTTGTCGCCCCTGTTGTCATAGCTTTTATGCAGCATCATGCAAACTTTATGTTCCAGCAAGACAACGCCCGTTCTCATTCAGCTAGGGTCACCAGTGATTTCCTTGAGGCTAACAACATTCCGGTGTTGGACTGGCCAGCGCGATCACCGGACCTGTCTTCTATCGAACACGTGTGGGACATTCTTGGCCGTATTGTGCGTGAGAACCATCCACATCTTCACAACGTGCGGGAGCTGGAAGCTGCACTGCTCCAGGAATGGGATGCGATTCCTCTTCGTGACATCAGGTGCTTAATTCGAAGCATGAGAAAGCGATGTACAGCAGTGGTTAATGTGCGCGGAGGTCACAACTGGTATTGACAGCTCAGTGTCATTATTTAAATTGGACCCTTCCGTTGAATGATGCCGTGTTAAAGGCGCGATGCTAGCATTACAGTAACAAGAGACTTTGTTCAAATTGGAAAATGACCTATCAATTAAATAATATATTTGAATCAATTTATTGTTTTTGTTAAATAACATTTATACAGTAATACACTCAGTGTTGCTAAACTTTTTTGGTTCAGTATATGTTTTTGTGTATTGTGATTTCAAATTTGCCATTTTCCAGACCGTCGGATAACCTATTTTTTGCCAAGACGACTCCAGAACCACTGAGCAGATTGGTCCGAAATTTGGGAGATATGATTAGGCACAGAGTGCCATTAAAGTTTTTTCAAGGGAAGGAGCTACATCAGAAACATGGCTGCAGTGGACCAATCAAAATGTAGCGTGTTTGGCGGCCATATTGGACTGGCAAAAATGTCCACAAACTCATTTAAAACACTACTCCTAAACCGCCCACCAACAATTTTGACAAAAATGCATAGTGCTCCAGGTGAGAGACACAGGCCCCTTGGGCCTCTTGTTATAATTCTGAATATTATTGAATTATATATAGTATACCAAGAGGAGGTAAGTATGTCATCTCACTCGTGAAAAAGATATTTGATAAGTTTACTTATTAAACCCTAAAGTCCCAGTGTATCAGTTTCAAGACAATCATACAGGTGGGCTGCTGAATATTTTGAAACTAATTGTAATATAATCTGTTGCTGCCATTGTCAACAACAGTTAGTAGTAAAATTATTTTCAAATTGTTCAACATAATATTTATTCAAGTTATTTCATCAACTAGAACATGAAGTAGATAGTGGGCTATCGCAAATCCCCATGCTTTCACCCACTGTTATCTTTGGACACTACTTACTGGCCGAGTCCAGTATAAATGTCATTGAGCAAATCTGCATTCGTGTGGGTAGCATAGCAAATGTGGGTGAATTCCACCAAATATTTTGGAGAGAGGGCAGAAATCTTTTTTAGTAATATTTGAATCCTGGCCTCGCAAGGTGCAGAGCTCAATATAAATTTCATTTCACAATCCACTATCATAAAGATAAGAACAATCCACTATCGATAAGAAATTTGGTAGAATCCCACTAAATATCTACAGAAGAGAGAGACAGCATTATAGACAGATGGATGAATGTCATTGCATTATCCCAGACATTTTTTCAAAATGTGATAATAAAGTATGAATTATCCTCCTATGATATAAGTGTTTGGTGTTATCTATTCCCCCATTTACTGTCTACATAATTATAGTAAGTTAATCTCACTGTCTGAGTCATGTAGCATGGGGTGAGTAATGCCCCGCATGGTAATGGCAGACTAAAAATTTAGACTTCATGTGGAAAATGTAGGACATAAAATGATTTTATAAGCTACATCTAATAGAATTGTTGAGTTATCTGGCCATGGGTACCCAAAGATTGGAAACTAAGTTTTAATCAATCTTAAAATTACTGATTTAAGTTAGGAAAATTTAGCTGGAAGACTTTTGTCAATCAAACTTATTTCAAAATAAATGCAATCAACAATACTTAGTGCAGCTCACAGTGATTAGAATGCATTGTGTATATGCATTGGTTTACATGACAGTTATCCCTGTGTGGGCTCGTGGTTGCACGGCTTCAGGTTCGACCACGTTTTGCCCCCAAGAGCAGGTGCACACTTTGAATGCCCACTTATACACACCTACTTTTAGGACCAAAAGATGTCAGTACCTGAAGCCAGGTCAAGTTAGACTGGATAAAATTAGTCAGTTAGTTTATTTACTGAACATGCACATGTGCTATGCCCAGACGAATAGTGGATAGATAACCCTTGCCACTCTGATATCAATATTCTATCATTTACTGGGTCAATATCAAAGAAACGGGTGTACATTTTCCAACAATTTTGGTGGAAGATGTTGCTGTCTGTGACAGCACCATCTCCCACCAAATTAGTTTTAAAATGAACACCAGATCATCTTTTAATTTAATTTAAAAATTTTAAGTTTTGACACCAGAGTGCTCATGGTTAACTATCAGACAGCAACATCTCCCACCAAATTAGTTGAAAAATGAACACCAGATCATCTTTTAATTTAATTTAAAAATTTTAAGGTTTGACACCAGAGTGCTCTTGGTTAACTATAGTTAGTTGGGACCCGATTCCCCATTGAATTACTATTGCAGAAAATTTGGACCAGTATCGATTAACCCTTTCAATCGTCTGTTTTGAAGGCCGAGGAAAATGGGGTTTTCGTCCGCAAGACATCAAAATGTGTCGCTAAGAGATAAAGTGGGGAGGAAATGGGCCTTGGGAACATTGACATACATGTACAATAGGAAAGTATAATTTTATCAACCTAAATTGGTTAGTGAAATATTTACACATTTATATACGTTTATTTGTGGCAAGCAAACCCTTTCTACCATTTTGATTTTTTACGTCTTTCATGCTAACCATTTACGACAAAGCTCGAGCAGCTAGTCGACTATAGTTAACTAGATCTATAGGTAACTAGGTCAAGTTCTACTCTGATTTAGCTAACTATAGTTAACAATGATTAGCATATCGAACTTGACCTAGGTGGCCATGAGACCACCATTCTTAAAAGAAGTCCCATCATTTTGCCATCACGAGCAATTTAGCTTGATAAATAAGGCCATGCAAGAGAAAACTAGTTTAACACCATAATGAGTGGCTTAAAAACAAATGGACATTGACTGAGCAAAGATTTGGATATCCTTGATCATTGAAGGGCTTTAATTACCTCTTCGCAGACCACCTTCTGATAGGACAAAGCCACTGAAGGCATTGCTGTTTGATTCTGGATATGATCGCTATAGAGGTGCTGTCACAGACCTAGCTGTAATTGATGGCTCGATCAGCAAAGGTCTGTATGAATTGCAACTCTGTAAATAATTATGTAAATAAAAATGCTCATTATTATCCCCACGTTTTAAAAAAAAGTCAGGGATATTGTAATCGCCTCTGTCCGTCTGTCCATCCGTCCATCACGCTATCTCCTCCCAAACCGTTGGGTGGAAATAAATAAAATTTGGTATGTGGGTTACCCATATGATTCCGCTTTGCATGACGATAGTTAGATTTGGTTCCGCCCCCAGGGGGGGTTATGGCGGGGGTCAAAAGGTCAGATCAGTTGTAACGCAAGTCCTCTGAAATCGTTAGACAGAACTCAACCAAATTTGATATCTGTGTTAGCCTATGATTGCGGAGTTCAAGAGCGCATTTATATTTGGCTCCGCTCCCAGGGGGTGGGTGAGGGGGGTTCAAAAGGTAACATTTTAATGTGTGGCAATTGATTGTAATGCATCTCCTCTGAAACCGTTGGACAGAATTCAAGGAAATTTGGTTTATGCATTACCCATATCACTGTGGAGTGCATGAGCACATTTACATTTGGCCCAGCCCCAAGGGTGGCTATGGGTAGGGGTCAAAAGGTCAAAAAATTGATTGTAATGCAACTCCTCTGACACTGTCGGACAGAATTCAACCAAATTTGGTATGTCAGTTATTCATATTAATGTGGAGTGGATGAGCAGATTGACATTTGGCCCCATCCCCATGGGGTGGGGGATGGGGTCAAAAGGTTATGAAATTGATTGTAATGCAACTCGTCTAAAATCGTTAGACGGAACTCAACCAAATTTAATATCTGAATTATCCATATGATTGCGGAGTGCAAGAGGCCATTTAGATTTGACACCACCCCCAGGTTCAAAAGGTTAAATTTTAACATGCAGAAATCGATTGTAATGCATCTCCTCCGAAACCATTAGACGGAATTCAACCAAATTTGATGTGAGTTATCCATATCAATGTCGAGTGGCTGAGCACATTTACCTATGGCCCCGCCCCCAGGGTTATGGGATGGGGGTTAAAATGTCATGAAATTGATTGTAATGCAGCTTCTCTGATACTGTCGTACGTAAATCAACCAAATTTTATATGTCAGTTACCCATATCAATGTGGAGTAGATGAGCACATTTACATTTGGCCCCGCCCCAAGGGGTTGTGGGATGGGGACAAAAGGTCATGAAATTGATTGTAATGCAACTCCTCTGACACTATTGGATGAAATTCAACCAAATTTGTTATGTAAGTTACCCATATGATTGCGGAGTGTAAAAGGACGTTTAGATTTGGCTCCGCCCCCGGGGTGTGGGTTGTGGGGGTGCATCAAAAGTTCAAAGCAGTGAACGTGAGGATTTGTGATGACATGTCATCATCTGATCAATCTAGTTGTCTTATTGTCTTACTATTTACATATCTTTAATACAATTTTGTTGAATTTTTGCTCGACAACAATGGCTCTGGTTGTGTGAGAGGGCGGACAACTCTACCATCTTGTATATATACATTGTATTTTTGTGGCATGTTTCTTCTCTTCTGTTGTGTATCATATTTTAAGCCACCAGTGAAATTTACATTGTCATAACTACGTGTACATGTAACTTTTCCCAAAATATTTCAAAATTGATAACCAAACCAGTCATTCAAGTGGTACATTTTCAAAACTAATCTCTTGGTCTGCAAATGAACATTTTCTATGAGAAAATTTAAACTTCCTTGAACAAATTTGAGGGTTAAAGGGTTAAAAAATTTAAAATCAAAATTACTAAAAATAACATCTTTGTTTAAATGCACAATAAATCAAGTTTTAGCAAATTAATCCAATTTTGATAATATTTTGTGTGAGCTTCACTTTATTTCTCCCAAGAAAGATCTCATGATCTGCCCTCACATAACATGTATGTAATTGTGTTGTCCCTTTTAATAGCCAGACAATATCTCTGTCCATCTATATATAATAATAATAAAGCGAACCATGGAGGAAAAGTAAAATCCTGGGCTCACTGCTTTGCAGTACTGCTGACATTGCTGCACACTGCATCATGGGGAACATAGCTTCCCAGTCCTTCTGGAAGCTATGGATTCGTAGATCAAAGATGCCCTTGGTAAAAAGAGTATGTTTATACAATGCAACCTGCATATGACCTTGATGATCTATAACTGTAATAGCTGGGCAGCCCTAGACAAACTTGATGCCTGCCACCGCAAACACTTACATACCATCACTGGACACCGATGACCAGAGAGCATAATTTCCAACGATGCACTATACAAGATGTATAATACGCCACAGTTGTCTGTAAAAGTCAGCCAGCAAAGATGGTCCATGTTTGGCCATGTGCTAAGGATGCAGGAAGACACACCAGCACAGAGAGCCTTGGAATTCGCCCTACTTGGAGCCAGCAAATACAGAGCCAGGTGAGGACGATATTGCATAAATCTGCTAACCAGCTACGAGGTGACCTCAAGAAAGCAGGATTAGGTACACTCAACTCAAGAATGTACCTGAGGAAGCTAAGGATTTTGGCTGAGGACAAGACACAGTGGGCAAAAGCGAAGAAGGACTGATTGCAGCTGTAGGATGTTTCTACTACTACAGCCGCAGAATACAGTAATCATACATACATCTATATGTTGTTTATAAAATGTGGCTGTCCCACCACTGCCATTGCGGAGGGACTCTGCAATTAAATCATCTACTTTGAATATGTTATGTGTTCTTCAGGTGATCAGATAAAGTCATGTGTGACTGGCAAGACTTATGAGGTACAGGAAGTGGGCATCAAGTACCCAGATGAGTATCCTACAGATGTTCTGTAAGCATGCGCCTAAACTAATATATATCTGAACTCTATGTTGTCCTGTAGGCATGTATATGAGTTATTTGGCTAACTGCATTGAAAGCCTCTTAAATGGTTATCTATTGAAATCAGAAGACATTGGTTAGTTAACACACGATGGTTTCGTTCATACACTTGTTGTTTACTACTTTGACCTCGAAAGGCTCAAATAGAATACTCATTTACATTTTATTAAATATTCTCTTGATTATTTTGAAACTAATTTGACTGGGAGCTATTGGTATATGCGGCCTCCTGTTAAACTAGTCTCAAAATGTTCAAAAGTTTTCCTGTATATTAGATATCTTGATATTGAGATTCTGTAGATTCAAGTTACATAGAGTTAAGAACTGGAATCTTTTATCTTCAACACACAAGTTACCTCTAGGCCAATTTTGGCTTAGATGCTGAGTTTTTGGAGACGACGTTTTCCACAGGGTATAGCTCTGAGCTACTAAATATTTTGAAAACAATTTGACTGAAAGTTGGCTAAGCCACCAACACCTTGGTGGCTTACAACAACTTTCAGTCAAATTGTTTTCAAAATATTCTGCATGGCAAGAGTTTTTGCTCATTGAAATTATTGTCTGGTCGATTGCAGCAGCGAGACAGTTAAAAGCCATACGGTGGATCTTTTTTTAAATTTTTTATCTTGATAATGTTACTCTATTGTTAAAACCATAAGAATCTGGACAATAAAATTAGAAAAATTATAAATTTTATAATTTAATTAAAATATTTTCTTGTGGTTGCGCAGCTATGCTGGTCAAGTTGGCTATATGATGTGCAATATGCGTAACATAGAGGAGGCACAGATAGGTGATACTATATGTCATGAGCATAGTCCTGTAGAGGCCATGGCCGGGTTCAAGAAAGCTACACCTATGGTATGTACTGGGAGAGTGTCTCTATCTCAAAGTGAGACATAGGTAGCCCTTTCCCGATGTCAAATGCTTTGTCATCAACATCAAGTTTTGCGTTTAGCAAATTGCTGTTTTTTAAACTTCTCAAAATCTTCAACAGCCTTACCATTTGCTTGGCAGAAAGTGGGAAGCTAGAATCTTAGCAGTCAATGGTTTATGTTCCTAAATCATCATCATCATCATCCAGAAATAATATTCATAGAATGTGCTCAAAGTACCGGAATTTTCTGGTTGAACATAGTATTTCTGGATTCTGTTGCATGTCTGTAACAACACCAGCTTCCAGCAAAACTATTTTCAAAATACACAGCACCACCTTTACCAGCTTCTAAAAGATGTACATTTTTTTATTATATCACTATAAAATTGAAGCAGACTGTAACACAAGTATTATGTTAATAATGTTTTAAAAACAATTCTATATTATAAATGTCATCCATTCTCATCTTATTTCATTCAATTAGGTTTTTGCTGGCATCTTTCCATCTGACCAGTCAGAATACAACAATCTACGCAGTGCAATTGAGCGTCTAACATTGAATGACTCCAGTGTTTCTATGCAGTCAGATAGCAGGTAAGGGTGCCGAGCACACGTTCATCATAAAACATGTAATTTACATGTAGATATTGTAAACCCTTAACATGTAGTCTAGATATGACTGTTTGTTAATGGACGATTCCAGGTTATCCATCAATCATATGACTTCATAATGAGCTACGTGATGTGTATGATGGTGTCATAATCAATTACGTCATGAATGATGTAGCTAAGTTCTTCAAGAAAGTTTAATTGATGATGGACTAGGCATGATTGTACAAATTGTGTCTTTATTATTTAATAAACATGCTTTTGAATATTTTGAAACTAATTTGCCTGGGTGCTTTTGCTGTCATAGGCTTTGTCTTTGTCAGTGGGCATTTGCGGACCAACAGAAGACTTGAAAATTCACCTGTGGAATGACTGTCCCAGTTATCATTTCAGGGGTTAGTTTAAAAAAAATAGTCTTCTTTTGTCCTACAAATGGACATTTCTCATAACCATTATCAGAGATCGGTTTTGGTCAACTTGACAAGCAACGGCTGAAGTTGGAACAATCTGTATGTTGTGAACATTACGTTTGCAGCCCAGCATTAGGACAAGGCTGGCGTCTGGGATTTCTGGGGCTTCTCCATATGGATGTCTTTCAGCAGAGATTGGAGCAGGAGTTTGGTGCATCTGCCATTGTTACCGTACCTAATGTTCCTTATAAAGGTAAGATTGGAGCAGGAGTTTGGTGCATCTGCCATTGTTACCGTACCTAATGTTCCTTATAAAGGTAAGATTGGAGCAGGAGTTTGGTGCATCTGCCATTGTTACCGTACCTAATGTTCCTTATAAAGGTAAGATTGGAGCAGGAGTTTGGTGCATCTGCCATTGTTACCGTACCTAATGTTCCTTATAATGGTAAGATTGGAGCAGGAGTTTGGTGCATCTGCCATTGTTACCGTACCTAATGTTCCTTATAAAGGTAAGAATGGAGCAGGAGTTTGGTGCATCTGCCATTGTTACCGTACCTAATGTTCCTTATAAAGGTAAGATTGGAGCAGGAGTTTGGTGCGTCTGCCATTGTTACCGTACCTAATGTTCCTTATAAAGGTAAGAATGGAGCAGGAGTTTGGTGCGTCTGCCATTGTTACCGTACCTAATGTTCCTTATAAAGGTAAGAATGGAGCAGGAGTTTGGTGCATCTGCCATTGTTACCATAGCTAATGTTCCTGATAAAGGTAAGATTGGAGCAGGAGTTTGGTGCATCTGCCATTGTTACTGTACCTAATGTTCCTTATAAAGGTAGGATTGGAGCAGGAGTTTGGTGCATCTGCCATTGTTACCGTACCTAATGCTCCTTATAAAGGTAAGATTGGAGCAGGAGTTTGGTGCGTCTGCAATTGTTACCGTACCTAATGTTCCTTATAAAGGTAAGAATGGAGCAGGAGTTTGGTGCATCTGCCATTGTTACTGTACCTAATGTTCCTTATAAAGGTAAGAATGGAGCAGGAGTTTGGTGCGGATTCCATTGTTACCATACCTAATGTTCCTTATAAAGGTAAGATTGGAGCAGGAGTTTGGTGTGTCTGCCATTGTTACCATAGCTAATGTTCCTTATAAAGGTAAGAATGGGTCAGGAGTTTGGTGTGTCTGCCATTGTTACCGTACCTAATGTTCCTTATAAAGGTAAGATTGGAGCAGGAGTTTGGTGCGTCTGCCATTGTTACCATAGCTAATGTTCCTTATAAAGGTAAGATTGGAGCAGGAGTTTGGTGTGTCTGCCATTGTTACCGTACCTAATGTTCCTTATAAAGGTAAGATTGGAGCAGGAGTTTGGTGCATCTGCCATTGTTACCGTACCTAATGTTCCTTATAAAGGTAAGATTGGAGCAGGAGTTTGGTGCATCTGCCATTGTTACCGTACCTAATGTTCCTTATAAAGGTAAGATTGGAGCAGGAGTTTGGTGCATCTGCCATTGTTACTGTACCTAATGTTCCTTATAAAGGTAAGATTGGAGCAGGAGTTTGGTGCATCTGCTATTGTTACCTTACCTAATGTTCCTTATAAAGGTAAGAATGGAGCAGGAGTTTGGTGCGTCTGCCATTGTTACTGTACCTAATGTTCCTTATAAAGGTAAGATTGGAGCAGGAGTTTGGTGCGTCTGCCATTGTTACCTTACCTAATGTTCCTTATAAAGGTAAGAATGGAGCAGGAGTTTGGTGCATCTGCCATTGTTACTGTACCTAATGTTCCTTCTAAAGGTAAGAATGGAGCAGGAGTTTGGTGCGGATTCCATTGTTACCATACCTAATGTTCCTTATAAAGGTAAGATTGGAGCAGGAGTTTGGTGTGTCTGCCATTGTTACCATAGCTAATGTTCCTTATAAAGGTAAGAATGGGGCAGGAGTTTGGTGCGTCTTCCATTGTTACCATAGCTAATGTTCCATATAACGGTAAGATTGGAGCAGGAGTTTGGTGCGTCTGCCATTGTTACTGTACCTAATGTTCCTTATAAGGGTAAGATTGGAGCAGGAGTTTGGTGCATCTGCCATTGTTACCGTACCTAATGTTCCTTATAAAGGTAAGATTGGAGCAGGAGTTTGGTGTGTCTGCCATTGTTACCGTACCTAATGTTCCTTATAAAGGTAAGATTGGAGCAGGAGTTTGGTGCATCTGCTATTGTTACCTTACCTAATGTTCCTTATAAAGGTAAGAATGGAGCAGGAGTTTGGTGCGTCTGCCATTGTTACTGTACCTAATGTTCCTTATAAAGGTAAGATTGGAGCAGGAGTTTGGTGCATCTGCTATTGTTACCTTACCTAATGTTCCTTATAAAGGTAAGAATGGAGCAGGAGTTTGGTGCGTCTGCCATTGTTACTGTACCTAATGTTCCTTATAAAGGTAAGATTGGAGCAGGAGTTTGGTGCGTCTGCCATTGTTACCTTACCTAATGTTCCTTATAAAGGTAAGGATGGAGCAGGAGTTTGGTGCGTCTGCCATTGTTACCGTACCTAATGTTCCTTATAACGGTAAGATTGGAGCAGGAGGTTGGTGCATCTGCTATTGTTACCTTACCTAATGTTCCTTATAAAGGTAAGAATGGAGCAGGAGTTTGGTGCGTCTGCCATTGTTACCGTACCTAATGTTCCTTATAAGGGTAAGAATGGAGCAGGAGTTTGGTGCGTCTGCCATTGTTACCGTACCTAATGCTCCTTATAAAGGTAAGATTGGAGCAGGAGTTTGGTGCATCTGCCATTGTTACCGTACCTAATGTTCCATATAAAGGTAAGATTGGAGCAGGAGTTTGGTGTGTCTGCCATTGTTACCATAGCTAATGTTCCTTATAAAGGTAAGATTGGAGCAGGAGTTTGGTGCGTCGGCCATTGTTACAGTACCTAATGTTCCTTATAAAGGTAAGAATAGTTATGCTTCAAGCATAAAATATCCTATCCATGTGCGCACAACCTGTACCTTTCATCAGGCAGATGATAAACTGTACCACTTTAGCGCAGTCTATGCAAGATGTGCGAACCAGCGTATACATTGAGGATGCAAAGCACTGAATTTATCTGCTATGGAAAGGGAGACACTTCACTGCGCTCAGTTTATTTTGTGATTTCTCATTGTCTTTAAATAATGGTGATACCAAAATTCCAGACCAGAATTCATGTTTTTATACGCTGGCAAAAAAATTTGCGGGGTACTATGTGATGGGGTTTACAGGCTGGCGGGTTGCAGAGTGGTTTCCACACAATAACTTTGCTACCATTTATCGAATCGCCTTAAAACTTCTTAGGATAAGTGGACTTGGTCTGATGGAGAAACCTATCCTAATCGACGCTGATCCGAAATCTAAGATGACCACCACCCACCGGTGGCCATCATAAAAATTGGTTTGCGGATGATAACTCGGTTACCGTTATTCGGATCACATTGAAAGGTGATAGGGTGGTTGGACCATTGGACTAGGTATGGGAAAGAAACCTATCGAAATTGACAATGATCTGAAATCCAAGATGGCCACCAGCGACCGTCTTGAAAATTGAATTCAGAATGATAACTCTGTTCCCGTTTATATATGTAGGATCACTTTTAAACTTTATAGGGTGTTTGGACTACATCTGGTGAAGAAATTTATCAAAATTTATGATGATCCGAAATCCAAGATGGCCACCAGCTCCATTACTGTTTATTAGATTGCTTTGAGACTTCATAGCGTGGTTGGACAAGGTCTGGAGAAGAAACCGACAATAATCTGAAATCCAAGATGCTACCAGCCAAGGGCGGCCATCTTGAAAATTGGTTTCCGAACAATAACTTCATTACCGTTCATCGGATTTCTTTGAAACTTTATGGGGTGGTTGGACTCAGCCTGGAGAAGAAACCTATAGAAATTGAAGATGATGCTAAATCCAAGATGGAAAATTGGTTTCCGAATGAAGACTCCAGTTCTGTTTAGTGGATCGCTTTGAAACTTTCGTAGCATTGCTGGACAATGTCTGAGGAAGAAATGTTTCAAATTTGTAGATTCCGAAATCCAATGTGACCACTGGCTGACATCTAGAACATTATTTTCCAGACGATAACTCCATGACCATTTAATAGATCGCTTTGAAACTTCAGATGATGACTAGTCTAGTTCTGAGGAAGAAATCGCTATTTTTCGATAACTCTAATTCATTGGTTTGTCATCATGGCGGGGTATTATGCGTCGTTTGCAGATGAGCTCTTGTTCAAAATAGCAATCTGCAGCTCATGAGTCCATGCATTCTGTTGTACCGTGATGGCCATATTCCTGCATATTCTCAAACCCAACTAGCACTTTTTACATAGGCTCACTGTGGCGCTGTATAAATTGTTAAGAATATATATTCATGTTTTATGTCTACTTTGTGTGTGTGTGTGTGTGTGTGTGTGTGTGTGTGTGTACGCGCGCGTGCGTGTTTATATGTTGATGTCTATGAAGGAACGGAGTGATTACTGTAACAATAAATTTAATTTAATTTAATTGATGTCTCCATAGTCAATGGTACATAGATGTGATTACCCAGATGTTAATGGATGGTAAGCATATCATTTAAGTAAGCTTGTCTAATAATATGGTCACTTTGGTGAATACACAAAATAGAGAATAGATAAATTAAATTTGCTAGGGTTATTATATACATACATGTATTTACTAACTTCTTAGTGACTTAACCTTCTCCCTGCTTTGCAAAACAGACGATTATATTTTTGCTTACATACATCATTCCATCTGCATTTTCATGCAGATACTCGGTTGTCATTGGATAACACAGTTTCTTCTTGTAGTACATTGATGAATCCTGATGGGTACACTGGGGATACAATGTATATGTGGCTAGCGTGAAGAATCTTACATTTGGGGCATATCCATCCATCCATATAAGTCTTTCTAATGGATGAATCTAATTTGTCAATCAAGTACATGATGTCATAATCAATTACATCACATATAGGCTGATGTCACAATGATCATTGATGGAAATATGCCGTCATGAAGCTGGAATAGTCAGTCAAATGTACAAATTGTATGTCTTTGATGGTGGTTACTATTTACTAAGGATTCTATTGAAAATTTTGAAACTAATTTTACTGGGTGCTGTTGCTGCCATAACTCAGTCAAATTAGTTTCAAAATAATCAACAGCTAACCTGTATACAAAAAAAATGTAATTACCTTGATATTCGGATTCTGGAAATTCAGGGTTTGAATTCGTTCGATCGATCCCAACAGGCAAAGTAGAGGTGGAGCTTAGCAAGAAATGGGTGTGGCATAGGTAGAAATGTATCCCACTAGTGTGGCTATGAAATCAGTTATATGGTTGCAAATTTGGTATGAAACTGGTGAAATGATTACATTTTTTTAGAGCCTTCTGATTTGTGGACATTAAATTTATGTTAACCGTTTAACTATTATATCAGCCAAAAAAAAAGTGGTATTGAGAAATATCCATTTACGGACCAAGAGAAGACTATTTTTGAAAATTTTCCACTGGAATAACCAAGCCAGTCATTCCAGTGGTAAATTCTCAAAAATAGTCTTCTTGGTCTGCAAATTCTGCATTTTCTATGAATGAATTGAAATAGTTTTTAACAAATTTGAGAGTTAAATGAATGGGCATATAATGTAGACACATCTAGCATTATGCAACACCTGCCAAGACTTATTATAGTTACTGTAGTAGACGTGTTATTACTCATTTCAGTGAAAATCACTGGTGCAAAGCTTGTGAAGCAACATGGCAAAGAGGAACTTACAATCCTGAATCCATGTATGGTAAGTCATTTTATTACATGTTTTCAATCTTATTTAACCCTTTAATGGTCAAATTTGGTTTAAAAAATGGAAATATCTGCCTATTGAACGTACCATTTTTATTCGAGGAAAGGACGCTAGCTTGTATTGGGTGCAGGCTAAATTTTGGCCCAAATCCTCCCCAAAAATCTGTATACACATAGAAAGGACGCATAGAGAAATTGAAATCTATTCTCTAAAATGGTTAAAACTCATATAGAACATACCACGAAAATTGAACCACTATGTTTAATGTACGCCTCAGAAATATCATCGTGGAAGTGAAATTATTAATGGGACAGCCTAAATATTGTGTATCTTCAATAAAGATAATTTATTACATCAAAATCAATGCTACTTTTGAAATAAAATGTCGCCTTGAAAATATGGAAATCATGTGATATTAAGAATGCGGTAAGATCAGCAGTTGTGTTTACTCGAATTCTTGTAGTATTTGCCATTCTCTATTTTCATTGGCTTGTACAGGAGAATTTATCCAATCAGAACAGAGAAATAATATTTCTTTTTAGAAAAAATTAATAATGGAACAGTGTTTACTCCTGAATGGCACATTAATTTTGTAATACGGACCAACATTAAATGATCCAAAACGGAATCATAATTAAAATTAGATAAAGCACTTCTTATGTTGACGAAACGCTGGCTCTTTTGCAATTGGAGGCGCCGTGTTCTCACGAGATCTTATATGCTAATGTGAGTTCGTTATCAAACGGGTACGGATAAGACCTAAAGTACAATACTTAGTTCCTTTCGCGCAATGATAATATATAGTATTCAGAGCTCCAAGTCCAGAATATTTTATCCGAGTACTCGCTCTAATTAAAAACAATCTTTTGCGTTTGGAGGCGAATCACATGATGTATATTGTGTCTGGACGTCATTTTATGTCAAATTCAGGATTAATTTTGATGTAATAAATGATATTTATTAATGGATACGCAATATTTAGGCACTCCAATTTAATAATTTCACTTCCGCAATGATGTTTTGAGGTATACATTAAACATAGTCGTAAGGCGGTGAGAATTTGTACCGTGCGAAAAATGAGTTCGTGGACGAAACTTGACAAAAAAAATAATGAGCTCAGAGACTGTACTCGATTATAGGACGCACCCCCCCCCCCCCCACCCCTTCCTAGAACATGTAATATGAAAAAAACACCTACGTCCTTTAGTCAAATTTTAACGGTATAATTACAGGCCAAGAGAATACAATTTTTGAAAATTTATCACTAGAATGACTGGCTCAGTTATCGAGCCAGTCATTCTAGTGGTAAAATTTCAAAAATGTCATTCTCTTTGCCTGTAAATGGGCATTGCACAAGACCATACCAGAGGCGTGTATGACCGTTAAAGTGTTAAATTACTTTCCTGGGACTGGTTGACGCGTACGTGCGCGTGTGCCTGTGCGCGCGTGCGTGTGTGTGTCCTGGTCTAAGGAAGAAATCTATCAAAATGGACATGATCTAAAATCCAAGATGGCTGCCAGCCACCGGTAGCCATCTTGAAAATTGGTTTCTGGATGATAACTCTGTTACTGTTTATCGGATCGCTTTGAAACTTCATAGGGTGATTGGACTAGGGCTGGAGAAGAAACCTATCAAAATTGACAATGATCCAAAATTCATGATGGCCACAAACCACCGGCGGCCATCTTAAACTTGGTTTCCAGATAATAACTGTTACCCTTTATCCGATCGCTTTGAAACTTCATAGGTTGGTTTGATTAGGTCTGGAGAAGAAATCTGTCGAAATTGCCAATGATCCAAAATTGAAGATGGCCACCAGCAGCTATCTTGAAAATTGGTTTCCGGATGATAACTCTGTTATAGTTTATCGGATCATTTTGAAATTTCATAGGGTGGTTGGACCAGGTCCGAGGAAGAAACCTAACGAAATTGAAGATGATCCAATATTCTAGATGACCGCCAGCCACCAGCAGCCATCTTGAAAATTGGTTTCCGGATGATAATTCCGTTCTCGTTTTTATTGGATCGATTTGAAACTTCATAGGGTGGTTGGACTACGTCTGGGAAAGAAACATAACGAACTTGATGATAATCCGAACTCCAAGATGGCTGCCATTTTGAAAATTGGTATCTGAATGATATCTCTGTTACCATTTGTCGGATCACTTCATAGGGTGGTTGGACTATGTCTGAGGAAGAAACTTATTGAAATATACGTTAATCAGAAATCCAATATGGCTGCCAGTTACCCGCAGCCATCTTGAAAATTGTTTTCCGGCTGATAACTCCTTGACCGTTTAACGAATCTCTTTGACACTTTATAGGATGACTGGTCTGGGTCTGAGGAAGAAATAAATTTAAAAAAATTTTCTAATAGCTCTCATTCATTGCTTTGTCATCATGGCGGGATATTATGCGCTGTTTGCGGAGTGCTTGGTAAAATATGTATCTGTCATTCTGTGCATAATTTATGCTTAATCTCCATCTTGAACAGCTTAAGCCTCTACTCATCAAGATGACCATATATGGCCGCTGCAGTTGTTATGAGTGATGTAAATTTGAGGCCAATAGATGACTATTTTTGAAAATGTACGACGGATGGCTGGCTCGATTATCAGAACAGTCATTTCCTTGTAAAATTTTCAGTAGTAGTAGTACAGTGCAGCTCAGAATAAGTTTTAAAAATGTGACTTCAGCAAAACATATGCGCGCAAAAGGCAAAACATTTTGCGCCAAATGAAAAACACAAACAAGATGAGGTCGAAATGCCAGGTGACTTTTTCCGTGTCGTACATGAATTAATTACAAACAATAACCCTAAGCGCTCCAAAATACTTCCCGACAAGATATTTTTTCTAAAACGTGGTCGTTTTCTTTGGCTCACTGATAATAGTATTCTCGATATATATAACATTTCCTGGTTCCGCCACTGATCACAAGAAAACTGCGATCGCAACATTACTAGGGAACGGTCAAGGTCATTGTAGCCTTGATATTTAGCCAATGATAAAATTGTGTTTGCCTATATTTTAGGATTGCTTAATCCTACTGGAACCACGCTTAGACAGATGATTTCATATACCATGAGGCAGCATGATGATAGTGAGGTCAAAGGTCAAAGCCATTCTGACATTGTTATTTGATCCCTGCTTTTTCAAACCTTAGGGTTTTAACAAAGCATTTACATTTATATTTCAGAATTACTTAATACTACGTGGATTAAATTTGGACCCATGAACCATGGTTCCCTGTACCATAAGACACCTTTGTGCAGATAGTGACACTGCTAGTGCAATGGTAGATATTTGACCCCTTGTCATATCTGTATTTCCAATGTTACCTTTTTACGTTTAACAAATCATCTTTGCCTATGTTTTAGGATTGTTTAACACAACTGGAACCAAATTTGACACATGGTTGTCTCTACCATAATGAGCCAGCATAATAATACTAACCTCAGACGAGGTCAAAGGTAAAGGTTATTCTGTTTTTCAAACGTTGCAGCATGATAACATTGAGGTCACAAGGTCATTGAGGTCACACCATCAAAGGCCAAGGTCACCGATAAGCAGGAGACAAGCAAAACATTTGTTTCCATCGAATTCTTGTTACACTATTTTAATCTTTAATTGATGTTCCAAAGTACCTATCCAACATTTAAAAGCTGCTGTATTTACCAGTTACCAGATGTAAGTGTGATTACAGAGTTTCAGGAGCCGTACGTTTTGGGCACCATCATCACACCTGACCAATATCTCGGTGACATCACTGCACTCTGTCTGGTAAGTGATCCGACTATAATTCATTTACGAATCATTTCATAATAAATAGTTTGTATAACTTTAATGTTAAAATGCTGTCAGGCTTTCCATAGAGGCCACCTTCCTTTTGCATCCAACCAATGGTGGTTCTAAAAGATATATGGTAAAAAGGTCATCTGTCTTAGCCCTTTAATGGTCCAGCTGGTCAAAACTTGACTGCAGTAGTCTTGAAGAATGTCCATTTGCAGACCAGGAGACGACTATCTTTTAAAATTTACCACTCATTATTGCATTTCTATTCTTTTTACTCATCTAGTGGTCAATAGAGGGATCTATTGCTACTATGTCCCAAGCATTTCTAGCCCAGCTCTGCCCACGCTTTCCCTGTGTTGGGATTGGTTCATATACTTTGAACCCTGAATTCTCACAATCCTGATTTCAAGGTAACTATACATTTGATCTGTTGATACTAATTTGAGTGTATGCAGGCATCAACAGCACCCTTTCAAATTAGTTTCAAAATTTTCAACAGAATGTTTATTAAATGGTAAATCCATCAAAGATATAAAACTTGTGCACTTGACAGAACTATTCCAGGTTCTTGACAAGAGTATATTTGTCAATTATAATTGTGACTTCAGCCTATGTGTGAGATAATTGATTACAACGTAATATACTTGAGTCACAGATCAGATTCATCCATTGTTAGCTCACCTGGCGTGAAAGGCCAAGTGAGCTTATGTTGTGGCGCCTGTCCGTAGTCCGTCCATCTGTCCATCCGTCAACTTTTCCTTTAAACAACTTCTTCTCAAGACCTGTTGGGACAATTTCTATTATATTTGGCAGGAACCATCCTTAGGGCATAGGGGTCCAAGTTTGTTCAAATGAAGCCAATTAGGCCAGTGGCCATCTTGGATTTTGGCCGATTTTTAGAAACGTCTAAAAATCTTCTCCGAAACCGCTTGAGGGATTGAAGGAAACCTCATGAAATATTATCTATGGCAAGAGCTCAATCAAGTTTGTTCAAGGGAACTTAATTGGTCAAATAGTTCGGCTATTGGTTGACCTAGTTTTAGCGAAAATAACTTCTCCAGAACCGCTTACGGGATCAGGCCGAAATTTGGCAGATATGATTAGGGACTAAGGGCCAGTAAAGTTTGTTCAAGAGAAATTGATCCGTCAAAAAACATGGCCGCCGTGGGCCAATCAAAATATAGCATGTTTGGCGGCCATATTGGATTTTTTTATTTGAGGGATTTTGAGGCCGAAATTGGTTTTATATAGGTTTTTTGGTATTCTGATTTCAAATTTGCAATTTTCGAAACCCTCGGATAAACGGTTTAGTGGCCATCTTGGATCATTTTCCCGCTAAAAACTCCCATACTAAAGCAATGGGAAATTTAAAATATCTTCTCGAGAACTACTGGGCCGATTTCATGAAGCATCCTTAAGGCATAGAGATTCAAGTTTGTTCAAACGAACCCGATCGGCCAATTTGGCTGGCGACCTTCTTGGATTTCGCCCTATTTTTAGAAATGTCTTAAATGTTATTACTCTTGTAGTTTTGTTGAGACATGTGATTACTGTTATGTTTAGGATTGTCGTGGTGTACATAAAGATCAGACTTACATTGATAACACTCGTATAATCATGAAGGTCTTTCTGCCACTGAATGAGATCCTTGTTGATTTCTATGACACGATTAAATCACTCAGTTCAGGATATGCAAGGTGAGCTCAAATATACGTCCTGTTTGAAGCCTAACACTATGCACAGAATCCACTGCTTTATAACAATTTGAGTGATGATATCTGCATATCTTGTTGCAGAAATTGCATCCTTTAGTCAGAGATGTAATTATTCACAATCCAGCACCCATCTACACTTATTAGAAACTGCTGCTTTAAATTGACGACTAGGAATCTTCATATATATTTAATATAACCCTTTCTAGATTTAAGTAGGGATACAATCGGTATCATTGCTAATTTGATTTTGGGAAGTTTTGCCTACTTTTTAACAGTTTTATACCATGACTAGTTTCTATCACAATGGCAATCCACATTATCCATGACTGTCCAGGCGAGACATATCACGCTTCAGCATTCTTTTTTATGGTTAAATTTTTGGTCTAGATCAATATATTCAGTGCTTCCACTAGTGGAAGTCCGGAAGTCCTATACTCCCAAAGTTCATGTTTGGACTCCCCAAAAACATAAAATGAAGTCCTGGACCTCCTCTTATTTGGCGCCTGGCATCCGTAAAACCAGTGTTATTAACCAAATTACATGTATTTGAACCATTTTAGACTTCCATGTTTCTTGCTTGGACTCCCAATAGCATTACCCAGAAAATCCTTCCTGTGAAATTAGTGGAAGCCCTGAGAATATTGATTTATATCTCGGCATAAGTTCACCCTATTGGGACTAAACTTGGACACCTATTTCTGTATATTAAACTGATGGAGCACAGTGATATTGAGTTCATGGGGTCAAAGTTCAAGGTTAATTTGAACTTGGTATAAAACTACTTTTTATGGTTAATTTTTTCATTTAGTTCAACATATCGTCTTATATCTTGGCAGAACCTCACCTTATTGCAGCTAAACTTTGACACATGCTTCCTAGTATCAAGGGGATGAAGCGCAATGATATTGAGGTCAAGGTTTAAGGTCATTGTACCATTGGACGTGTATAAAATGCAGACTAACAGTACTGGTAGATTTGATCTTCTGCTTGGCTCATTTTGCCTTTATTTCAGAATTGACAAAATTATTGGAACTAAGCATGGTCATTCGGTTACCTCAACAGCACAAAGACATTCAGACTTCTCAGGTCAAGGCCATTGTGATCTTAATACAATTCTTTATTATTTCAAAATGCATAATGCCAAGATTATCGCCAATATCCCGTCAGTGTAACACTGATGTTTTGTTGAAAAACATGAAGGGCTTTGTAAGTTATGAAACAAATAAAGTTAGCTGTCTGATCATTTGGGAAAAGACAAATCAAAATGTCTATTACATTCAGTATATCCGGTTCCATTAATTTCCCAATCATCATTATTTATTTCTACAGTATTTGCATTTTTTGTTAAAGACTTAAATATTTAATTTCTCCTCGGTTGTTCAGAATTCTAATGCAGCCAAATCTTGACCGGCTTTTGTCATGTGTGTGTCGCGGTCCAGAAACCGGTTATATCTGAGCTATACTATATTACTATATTATCATTTATAAATTCTGACAGGTAAGGATAAAGACTGATTGTCATGTATATTGAATGAGGTAAAGGTGAAACTCTGTACAGTGGTCACGCTGGCCAAATACGTCTTATGCAGTGATCTTGCAAAATATCCATTTGCAGTCTAAGAGAAATTTATTGAAAATTTTGCACTGTAACCGAACCAGTCGTTCCAGTGGTAAGATTTCAAAAATAGTCTTCTCTTACCTATAAATGGATATTTACTGAACAAAGATTTGAATTTTCTGGACAAAACTTGGCAACTAAGTCGTTAAATGGCCCCTTAGCAAGCAACACATAGTAACCCCATACATATGCCATAGCCAGATTTAACTCACCATTTTTCTGTTTCAGTTTTGATTATGAAGACCATGGTTACGAGGTATCTGACCTGTTAAAGGTAGGAAATTATTTAATTACCTTTCTGATTGTTGCAAGCCACCAGACAATAATTTCAATGGGCAATAGGCTTGTGCGATTATGTGATTAAATCGAAAATCGTGATTATTTTTTAAATCGTTAATTTATATGATTAAAAATTCAATAATCAAATAATCGTGAATAATTTCTACTGTATATAATATTTCAATTCCACCCTTTTAATTACTTTTTTAATGACATCGGTCACGACAATTAACATTTTTCTCAGTGAATGTATGTCCATTTGCAGGCTAAGAGAATACTATTTTTGAAAATGTATCGCTGAAATGACTGGCTCGAGAATCGAGCCAGGCATTGCAGTGATACATTTGCAAAAGTCGTCTTCTCCTGGCCTGCAAATAGACTTTTCTAAACACCATTGCACCTTTCGTCATTGATATGCTTTTGTTGTTATGTCCGGGTAATTTGTACCCAAGCTAATTAATAGAGTAATCGCAATTATTCTTAAATAATCGATCGTGATCATTCAGAATAATAGTCATGCAAGCGTAATGGGCAATTACTCTGAATCTTCTTTCAGTCAAATTGTTTTCAAAATATTCAGCATATTCAGAACTAAACCCCATAGAAAATGTAATCTGCAGAAATTTAGCAAGCAGACAGTTAATTGCAACGCAGCTTGTGGAACATAGATTAATTATAAATTTCTTCTAAGTTTATCCTCCATTCTGTTGTCATCATTAGGGCTTTATTAATGTAAAGAGTAAGATATTAGCCCTTCATATAGTTAGATGTAGCAAATCTTAGTCTGAATTAGGCGTGTCAGAGTTATTTTTGTGAGGAGATTGGAATGATCATGAGAGGTCAGAAGATGGTGATCACTAGTCTATCCTTACATTCATTGGTTTGATCCGATATAAAATTGATACCAAGCCACATCAAAGGAGATCTTTCTGCCAAAAATGAAAACATAGTTTTGACCAAAATATATATATGTCATAAGGTATCTTCTAATATTCTGTGTGAATTTATGTGATTAAAGAGAGTTTGTCTTTGTCAAAAACAAAAAGTTGGTAGCTGATGACATAGCGATGACCTTGGTCCTTATTTGTGGCCTTGACCTTTGACCCCAATGAAAACAATGTATTACAATGCTAAAAAACATGTTCCACTTACTAAACTTGTATGATAAATTTGATATGAAATGGCAACTCGTTTGAGATCTACTGATAATATTCTACTAACATCTTATTTTCTTGCAGCTAACAATCTTACTGAATGGCCAAGAAATAGATGAGCTGACACAGATATGTCACGTGTCTAAAGCTCGTAATCTCGGTAAGCGAATATGTGCTCGGCTAAAAGAGACCATCCCACGACAGCTGTATTTAGTTATAATACAGGCAGCAGTAGGAAAGAAGATCATTGCCCGTGAAGATGTGAAAGCACTGAGAAAAGACGTTCTCGCTAAATGTGTAAGTTATTTCGATATTATTAGCGTTAAATTATTCTGTTTGCTGTCTAAGATACCAGTGCAGAGTTTGAAACTATCATTGTAAAGCAGCTGTGCACGGTATTGCCATAGACAAGATTGTGATAGATGTTGCTTAAAAACTGTATGTTTCAATGTTGTAATCAGTCTTTGCGAGTGGTATGGCATGGACTGAAACACACACACATTGTTGATGCTGTAAATGAAAATATACTGGCGGCGTCAAACTGTTAATGGCTGCCATTAGTACTAATGTATGGACACTTTAACCCTTTAATAACCATAATGACCAAAACCTGTCTCCGTTATGGTCTTATGAATGTCCATTTACAAGCCATGAGAATACAATTTTTGAAAATTTACCACTAATGACTGCCTCGATAACCAAGCCAGTCATTCCTAGGCTTGCGCGATTATTGCTTTCAGTAATCACGATCGATTATTTAATAATAATCGCAATTACTCGATTAATCAGCTTAAGTACAAATTGCCCAGTTATAACAGCAAAAGAGCATATCAATGACGAATGCTGCAATAGTGTTGAGAAAGGTACATTTGCAGACCAAGAGAGGACTATTTTTGAAAATGTTTCACTGGAATGTTTGGCTCGATTCTCGAGTCAGTGATACATTTTCAAAAATAGTCTTCTCTTGGCCTGCCAATTGACATGCATTCATTGAGCAAAATGTAAATTTCAGTGACCGATCGCGTTAAAGAGTAATTAAAAGGTAGGCTTTGAAATATTTTCTGCTGTAGAATTATTCATGATTATTCGATTATTTAATTTTTAATCATATAAATTCACGATTTAAAAAACAATCGCGATTTTCGATTTAATCACATAATCACGCAAACCTAGTCATTCCAGTGATAAATTTTCAAAAATTTGTATTCTCTTGGCCTGTAAATGGGCATTCAATAGGCATATATTTACATTTTCTTGACCAAATTTGACCATTAAAGGGTTAAGAGTGACCCTACCAATCTTAGCCACATAAAAAAAAAAATACATTCTCTCAGTAAAGTGAACTTCTCACTTATCCAGGAAAAGATGTCGTTAAAGACTGGGAGTGAATAACAAGTTTGTGATAGTGAGACAAGACGAGGCACGCTTATCTATTCCATGTCACGCTCAAAGTATCATTACCCAGATAATGACAAGTTTCCGAAAATAGACATGCATATACACGATTATATTACTGATGTTGGTTGATTGATGATCTTAACATAGCATTCCAGCTTTAACCCTTTCAGGACGAAGGCGGCCAAGACCGGCCTCTGGAGGAGTCTTGAGAAATATCTATTTGCCGGCCAAGAGAAAACTATTTTTGAAAATTTACCACTGGAAGGACTGGCTCAATAACCGAGCCAGTCATTCCGGTGGCAAATTTTCAAAAATAGTCTTTTATTGGCCTGCAAATGGACATTCAATAAGTAAATATTTTAATTTCTTGAACAAATTTAATCGTTAAAGGGTTAACCTAGGCTCAGATTTGTTCAAATAGTCTTCTTGATCTGAAAATGGACATTTCTCAAGACCACTGCAGAAGCCATTTGTGATCTGCTTATGCGTGTAATGGTTAATAATCACCAGATGATGACGACAATGATGATTATGATAATGGGTGACCGTGTTCTGCAGCTGTAGAAGTGAACGGTTCTTTTAGGTGCAATCAGTTTTTCTTCAACTGTCATGTTCACCGCGAGCATCCTGAGCTTATTTAAGTTCTTTATCATGTTTAGTGGTCCTCGATTACATTCTTTGAGATCTGATTGCAAAACACTTACAAGCTGCTGTTGTGACGTCCTTTGCATGCCTAATGCCTGTTGGCACCTACAACTGCAAATTCAAGCGCTTTCTGAGCAGGTATATTTTCTGGCATTCGAGGAACATGTCCAAGGATAGACCATTGCTGTTTCTCTACCCTCAGATAGTGGCTCTGTGTTACACAGTTTGTAGCGTGTTGCATTTGATATCAGACTGTGTGGCCAGCGATGTTTGCAGTGGCATGCGTCAAGTTTGTTCAAGAGGGTTTTTGATATTATATTAATATATATATATATAGTCATTATAGTTTTATAATGAGGGAATGGAGGGATGAATGTTTGTTGTATTATAAATGTCAGACGTTATATGTGCTTGTGTTAACTTTGTCTATATATCAAGTTTGTTCAAGAGGGTTTTTGATATTATATTAATATATATATATATATAGTCATTATAGTTGGAATGGAGGGATGAAAAACTCTGCTTCTGTGTGGCCTCTATGGGGGTTCAGAGGCCTATCAAGTTACGGATCGAAAGCTCACAATCCAAGGGCACAGTGATCCAGTTAAGGAAATTGTGATTGCTCTTAATTGTAATATGCCGTTTATAGGTAACAATGCAACACATATTTGCATATGTAAATAAGCATGAAAACAATATGTTGTTTCAATTGACCTTTCCAGTTTTAGCTATGCCCCGCCCATCACTAGCTAAGCTCCACCCACACCTCGTGCATGCTGGGATAGATCGTTCCCTTAACTCCCTGACTACCAATTTCCAGGAAACTATGCAGGTAGGCTGTTAACTATTTTAAAACTTCCTATGGAAGCAACATCATCCAGTCAAATTAGTTTCAAAATATTCAACAGAATGTTTATTAAATAGCAAATACATAGAATTTGTACGTGTCGGACTACAAGTTGAAGATTTTTGGTTCTTCGGGTATGACTTGCGAATTACTCGACGATCCCGCTTTGCTACCGGTAAGATTATGATGATAAGGTTGCTGCGACAACCTCTTACCGATGGCGAAAAAGGATACTTGACAGTCCGGCTCGCATCATCGTGAAGATGGTTCTGACGATATTTATTTGAAAGACTGTCGGGCCTATCTGACTATGAAGATCTAGCGGTACGGATTGGATGTTTCTTCCAACTCTAGGATCATATTCTAACGATGCTTCTGACTTGAACAAACTAACCAAACTATTGTCTTACTATATGTAAGAGGATAATTTTATTGAAGATATTCTAACTGTACAAAACTGATAAAGATATTTAAGCTGGAGCATAAAATTGCTCAAATACAACTTAGTACCTTGCTGGTACGAATCAAGTAAATTCTAATCTACGCTATGCCTACAGCGAACGTAACACCAGCGATGTGTTACGTGAACCAAGATGTTGGATTGATTGATTTTCTATCTCTGAAAGTGTGTCTTATATAGCCCTCAGAATCTCTGATTCTGAGGTTCTATACATATCTAGATATTTAGATTCTACCTGAATCTGTTCTGATGATTCTTCTAGGTACGTTATAAGCACAGCTTGATTGGCCCGGATAATCAGTCCGCCAATCAACTTCTGCTTATTCCTTCCTAGAAGTTTCTACCTAATAAATGTTGGTCGTTCTGACCAATCAACGATCCTTGTATTTTGATTTCAACTTCAAAACCTTTAATGACAGTTTAATTCTTTGCTACAGAGTTTTATCGACGTTCATTGATCGTGACGCCATTCTGACCAATCAAACTCTGTGCTATTCTTCTATGGAGATGATGCCTCACATAGACAAAGCGGTGGTAGCTGGTTCTGATTTGATGCGATCTGTCAGCTAACTAACAACATTACGGAATGTGTTGTTGTTGCATGCCATTGTATGAGTGACATATAGTTGATATACAAATTTCGATTATGTTATTAATTCCTACAAGACGCTACAATGTCCATGTCCTGTCCATTGGCTATTGATGGATAAGCCTGTAGGATGCTAGACTTAATAGGCACATGAGCTGTATGATCTCATTGCCAGCTGATGTTGTTCTATTCTCCTGTGAGAATCTAGAATGCCTACGTCATCAACTAAGTCCATTTGTCACGTCCGATTCCAGTGATTCTTATACATTGATTATTTTCTAAACTATCGATCCAAACGACTGCTGAATACTATAAAAGTGTATGCCGACTGAACAGCAACAACTTTCATCTAAACTATTTCCAGATACACATCAACTCAGAACCGTGGGACTTATTCCAATCAATTCGACTATTTCGATTATGATACTAAACTTTCATCTAACAAGTTTCAGTGTACTATATCTGCACACCATCCATTTATCAGAAATCAAATATCATCAGCACTGCTGGTGTAATAATAATAAACTAAATATTGAGATATACAGTCAACCGGTCCATTAGCTCACCTGGTATTTTCAAATCATAAATTTCACTTAGGACTTACTCGCAAATATAAGACATCCAGCGGGGTCATGACTCCCACAAGACAATCCCGTATCTACACATGCCCATCAACCAAAGTTAGATAACCGTCTCTTAAGGCCTTAAGAGAGTGTTAACTAACTCGTTGTACAACATCAACAACAAAACCTCACTATACCAGGGCTACCAAGACCAACATAATGAAAATAAAATCAACATTTAAAATAACAGTTCCACGCAATACGAACGGTACGATCCAATATTAACTACGCCATCAGTTAATAAACAATATAAATGGCTAATAAACAGTACGAAATGTTAAATAAACAGTGAAATACGATAAACAGTTAACTATAGACCAATAATTAAAAATAAACAGTGCAGTACGATAATAGTACACAGTAGTATAATAATCAATGAATACAATACGTAAAAATAGATTATAAGTCCTCATATTCCATAGGAATACTGTTCGGTTCCACGTCCAGCCAGCCATCAACCTTAGGGTCGATCTCAGTCCTTGAATTGTCGTTAGGCGACGACCCCATGTTAGGCGTCCTCGACGGCATTGGCAGCGCTGCAGGCAGCTGCGGCCGTCGGATCTGAGCGGACCTGTAACTCGGAATCCTTGCCGCACATGGCTTTCACATCCACATGCGGTTCAGGATTCCACACTTATACAATATAAATAAAAACACAATTAATGCGACGACGGAGGCCATTGAGTATGAAAACACAGAGTGTATGCCGATGCCGTCAACCATCGCTGGGTCAACCTCCGATAATGGTGCTAGTGGCACATACTTAGTCTTACGTAAATGGTCCCATTTTTGAATTTTAAGATGTTTAATAATTAGGGATTGGTTTAGCACTCCGGCCACATCCAATCGGGGAACATCCACAGCAAGACTGATTCGACTATAAGTCCGACTATAAGACTCTATAGGTTCGAACCGCCACCCTTTCCCGCTGTAATCGCACCCACTCGACATCAACACATACAAACCACTCTTAACCTCACACCGGTCCGTCAGTCGTCCTCCACAATGCACTTCGATAGTTTCGCCAAAGGTTTGCAACACAACACCTACTTTCTTATGGGCGAACAATTCACTAGATGTTTCGTTGGACTCGGATAACTTGACCAAGTCAAGAGACTTACATAATGTCATACTGTTGTTATGGCCCTGTAGGGAATGAGTGTATTGCATTTGGCTCTGCCTGCCTGCCTGTCTTATTTGCTTGCCTGTCTTGCTATCTGTCTGCTTGCCTGTCTGTCTGCTTGCCCATGTTGCTGTCTGTCTGCCTGTCTGTGTTGCTGTCTGTCTGCTTGCCTGTCTTGCTGTCTATCTGCTTGCCTGTCTTACTGTCTGTCTGCTTGCATACCTGCCTGTCTTGCTGTCTGTCTGCCTGTCTTGCTGTCTGTTGGCACCTACAACTGCAAATTCAAGCGTTTTCTGAGCAGGTATATTTTCTGGCATTCGAGGAACATGTCCAAGGATAGACCATTGCTGTTTCTCTACCCTCAGATAGTGGCTCTGTGTTACACAGTTTGTAGCGTGTTGCATTTGATATCAGACTGTGTGGCCAGCGATGTTTGCAGTGGCATGCATCAAGTTTGTTCAAGAGGGTTTTTGATATTATATTAATATATATATATATAGTCATTATAGTTTTATAATGAGGGAATGGAGGGATGAATGTTTGTTGTATTATAAATGTCAGACGTTATATATGCTTGTGTTAACTTTGTCTATATATAAATGATTCGTACAATTTTTTTGTAGTATGGTGGAGACATTACACGTAAGATGAAGTTGTTACGGCGGCAGGCTGAGGGAAAGAAGAAAATGAGAAAGATTGGAAATATAGAGATACCAAAAGATGCTTTTGTTAAAGTGTTGAAGAGATGATATTTTGATAATAATAGTAATAAATCTATATTATTAACTCTTTCAACCCTGAAATCCCAATTTCAAGGTAACTATGCAGGTAAGCTGTTGAATATTTTGAAACTAATTTGACTGGAAACTGTTGCTGCTTATTACAGCAACAGCTCCCAGTCAAATTAGTTTCAAAATATTCAACATATATTTATTAAATCGGAAAGGAGCTTTTGAATTGGAATCTTGGGGTTCAAAATGTTAAATGCGAGTTGCATATTTGTGCATGTATTTCTCGATATACATGTATTCTATAGCAGTGATGAGAGTTAGAGGCTGACTAAGTGATTCATGTACAAATATGTAACTACATGTAAACTCGTCAAAACATTTTATATATATTTTAAATTAAAAATATAAATAACAAATTTAGTATTATTTTGTGAAGTCATTAGAGGACACCATGTCATCATAATAATCCAGATGTATTCAATCTTTCAACGGTCAAGTGAGACAAAATACACGACTACTACATGTACAGTGGTCTTGAGAGGTGTCAATGTGCGCCATAATAGCCAAAATTATAATTAAATTGTCAATAATATTTTGTGTAAATGGACATAAACTAAGCACAAATTTAGATTTCTCTTGTACATCCCTGTTGTCACTTCCCCACATCTCATTTTCAAGGCAACCATACAGGAAAACTATTGAATATTAGGCATGCAGCAACGGCTTCCAGTCGAATTAAGTTCAAAATATTCAACAGAAGTTTTATATCATAATTTCTGGAATTTATTGGTAAAAGGGTGAAGGAAATTGATTTATGTTTCTGCCTAATAACTAAAGTTCTCCTGAACAGATATTCACCAAACTCTGCTTCTGTGTGACCTCTATGGGGGTTCAAAGAGGCCTATCAAGTTACGGATCGAAAGCTCACAATTCAAGGGCACAGTGATCCAGTTACGTAAATTGTGATTGCTCTTAATTATAATATGCCGTTTATAGGTAACAATGCAACACATATTTGCATACGTAAATAAGCATGAAAACGATATGTTGTTTCAATTGACCTTTCCAGTTTTAGCTATGCCCCGCCCATCACTAGCTAAGCTCCACCCACACCTCGTGCATGCTGGGATAGATCGTTCCCTGAACTCCCTGACTACTAATTTCCAGGAAACTATGCAGGTAGGCTGTTAACTATTTTGAAACTTCCTATGGAAGCAACATTATCCAGTCAAATTAGTTTCAAAATATTCAACAGAATGTTTATTAAATAGCAAATACATAGAATTCATACGTGTCAGACTACAAGTTGAAGATTTTTGGTTCTTCGGGTATGACTTGCGAATTACTCGACGATCCCGCTTTGCTACCGGTAAGATTATGATGATAAGGTTGCTGCGACAACCTCTTACCGATGGCGAAAAAGGATACTTGACAGTCCGGCTCGCCTCGTCGTGAAGATGGTTATGACGATATTTATTTGAAAGACTGTCGGGCCTATCTGACTATGAAGATCTAGCGGTACTGATTGGATGTTTCTTTCAACTCTAGGATCAGGTTCTAACGATGCTTCTGACTTGAACAAACTAACCAAACTATTGTCTTACTATATGTAAGAGGATAATTTTATTGAAGATATTCTAACTGTACAAAACTGATAAAGATATTTAAGCTGGAGCATAAAATTGCTCAAATACAACTTCATACCTTGCTGGTACGAATCAAGTAATTTCTAATCTACGCTATGCCTACAGCGAACGTAACACCAGCGATGTGTTACGTGAACCACGATGTTGGATTGATTGATTTTCTATCTCTGAAAGTGTGTCTTATATAGCCCTCAGAATCTCTGATTCTGAGGTTCTATACATATCTAGATATTTAGATTCTACCTGAATCTGTTCTGATGATTCTTCTAGGTACGCTATAAGCACAGCTTGATTGGCCCGGATAATCAGTCCGCCAATCAACTTCTGCTTATTCCTTTCTAGAAGTTTCTACCTAATAAATGTTGGTCGTTCTGACCAATCAACGATCCTTATATTTCGATTTCAACTTCAAAACCTATTCAGTTTAATTCTTTGCTACAGTTTGATCGACGTTCATTGATCGTGACGCCATTCTGACCAATCAAACTCTGTGCTATTCTTCTATGGAGATGATGCCTCACATAGACAAAGCGGTGGTAGCTGGTTCTGATTTGATGCGATCTGTCAGCTAACTAACAACATTACGGAATGTGTTGTTGTTGCATGCCATTGTATGAGTGACATATAGTTGATATACAAATTTCGATTATGTTATTAATTCCTACAGGACGCTACAATGTCCATGTCCTGTCCATTGGCTATTGATGGATAAGCCTGTTGTAGGATGCTAGAGTTAATAGGCACATGAGCTGTATGATCTCATTGCCAGCTGATGTTGTTCTATTCTCCTGTGAGAATCTAGAATGCCTACATCATCAACTAAGTCCATTTGTCACGTCCGATTCCAGTGATTCTTATACATTGATTATTTTCTAAACTATCGATCCAAACGACTGCTCAATACTATAAAAGTGTATGCCGACTGAACAGCAACAACTTTCATCTAAACTATTTCCAGATACACATCAACTCAGAACCGTGGGACTTATTCCAATCAATTCGACTATTTCGATTATGATACTAAACTTTCATCCAACAAGTTTCAGTGTACTATATCTGCACACCATCCATTTACCAGAAATCAAATATCATCAGCACTGCTGGTCAACCGGTCCATTAGCTCACCTGGTATTTTCAAATCATAAATTTCACTTAGGACTTACTCGCAAATATAAGACATCCAGCGGGGTCATGACTCCCACAAGACAATCCCATATCTACACACGCGTTGTACATCAACAACAAAACCTCACTATACCAGGGCTACCAAGACCAACATAATGAAAATAAAATCAACATTTAAAATAACAGTTCCACGCAATACGAACGGTACGATCCAATATTAACTACGCCATCAGTTAATAAACAATATAAATGGCTAATAAACAGTACGAAATGTTAAATAAACAGTGAAATACGATAAACAGTTAACTATAGACCAATAATTAAAAATAAACAGTGCAGTACAATAATAGTACACAGTAGTATAATACTCAATGAATACAATACGTAAAAATAGATTATAAGTCCTCATATTCCATAGGAATACTGTTCAGTTCCACGTCCACCCAGCCATCAGCCGTAGGGTCGATCTCAGTCCTTGAATTGTCGTTAGGCGACGACCCCATGTTAGGCATCCTCGACAGCATTGGCAGCGCTGCAGGCAGCTGCGGCCGTCGGATCTGAGCGGACCTGTAACTCGGAATCCTTTGCGCACGTGGCTTTCGTGAGAAACACATCCACATGCGGTTCAGAATTCCACACTTATACAATATAAATAAAAACACAATTAATGCGACGACGGAGGCCATTGAGTATGAAAACACAGAGTGTATGCCGATGCCGTCAACCATCGCTGGGTCAACCTCCGATAATGGTGCTAGTGGCACATACTTAGTCTTACGTAAATGGTCCCATTTTTGAATTTTAAGATGGTTAATAATTAGGGATTGGTTTAGCACTCCGGCCACATCCAATCGGGGAACATCCACAGCAAGACTGATTCGACTATAAGTCCGACTATAAGACTGTATAGGTTCGAACCGCCACCCTTTCCCGCTGTAATCGCACCCACTCGACATCAACGCATACAAACCACTCTTAACCTCACACCGGTCCGTCAGTCGTCCTCCACAATGCACTTCGATAGTTTCGCCAAAGGTTTGCAACACAACACCTACTTTCTTATGGGCGAACAATTCACTAGATGTTTCGTTGGACTCAGATAACTTGACCAAGTCAAGAGACTTACATAATGTCATACTGTTGTTATGGTCCGTATTCCCACTCACCTCCAGCAAAGTTATGATAATCATCCGAAAATCGTCCATTTATAGGTACCCACTTTGCGGTAGATAACATCATTACCCATGGGTAGTATAACCACAATTGCATTTTAACGACAGATAAAACAGGCGGTGATGTGCAACATTCTGGTTACGGTTGCATAGTCATCCTCTTTAATAAACTTACTTAATACAGTCCTATTGGTCCATTAGCTCACCTGGTATTTTCAAAATCGTAAATTTCACTTGGGACTTACTCGCAAATATAAGACATCCAGCGGGGTCATGACTCCCACAAGACAATCCCATATCTACAAAGTGTTAAGGACGGACTATTTCGAATCATTCATGGCGTCATGATTATGACGTCATCCTACACATGTAGTTGATTATGACATCATATGATGGAGGGATGAACTTGGAAAGGTGCATTTCGTTTGACGCTGCGCTCCTAGAGAACCTTCATGCTAGCTTAACTTAACACTGATGTCAATATTCTATCTTTTACTGTGTCAAGCGCAAAGAAACTGGTGTAAGTTTTTCAACAATTTTGGCGAACGATGTTGCTGTCCATGACAGCAACATCTTCCACCAAATTTGTTGAAAATTGAACACCAGTTCATCTTTTAAATGAAAATTTTAAATTTTGACATCAGAGGGGCAAGGGTTAAAACATAGTGTGATGGCGGGGATGGGGGCCATGGATATCAGCAATTTCTGATCGTCGTTCTCGTTTAATTTCTTGATTACACTCGCCCTGTAGGGAATGAGTGTATTGCATTTGGCTCTGCCTGCCTGCCTGTCTTGTTATCTGCTTGCCTGTCTTGCTATCTGTCTGCCTGCTGGTCTTGCAGTCTGTCTGTCTGCTTGCCCATGTTGCTGTCTGTCTGCTTGCCTGTCTTGCTGTCTATCTGCTTGCCTGTCTTACTGTCTGTCTGCTTGCATACCTGCCTGTCTTGCTGTCTGTGCCTGACTGTCTGCTTGCATAACTGCCTGTCTTGCCATCTGTCTGCTTTCCTGCCTGGATTGCTGTCTGTCTACTTGCCTCTGCCTGCCTGCCTGTCTGTGTCTGTATGCCTGTCTTGCTGTCTGACCATGTGTCTGCCTGCCTGTGTCTAGCTATCGGTCTGCTTGCTTGTCTTGCTGCCTTTCTGTCTATCTATGAGCTTGCCTGTGTCTGCCTGCCTGTCTTGCTGTCTATCTGTGTGCCTGTCTGTCTGCGGTTTTATCTCTGAGAACATACTAATTTGAATTTGCTCAGATTTTGACATTTAACCAGAGTTGTAGTCTGGTCATAATAAAGCCAGTTGTTGAAGTTGTGTTACTTGAGTAATAATCTTTACGAGATTGACAGGTATGGCTGTCTAATATCTATTCGCAGAGAAAAAGATTGCGAGCGTAAATTAGAAACTACAGGACATGATTTTGAAAATATTTTGTCTTTCAAGGGAGATAATTCTAGCGAATGTAGACAGATTGTGCCACCACAAAATCATGACGGGTTGTCTGTCTATCCCTAATTTATTTTATTGGAACAAAGATTGCGAGGGTAGGTTAAAGACTACAAGCTATGGCCCATATACGAAAATCAACAAATTTTTGTCTTTCAAGGGAGATAATTATGGGCACTAAGAACAGATTTTGCCTAAATTAAATCACGACGTCTATCCCATATCTATTCGCTGGTGAAAATTGTGAGCGTAAGTTAAAAACTATGAGATATGGCCCGGAGATGAAATGGATTGATGATTTTCAGGGGCGATGATGGCAGCAAATAGGGACAGATGCTGCCGAAATTAAATCGACATGTCGTCTATCCGTAATCTATTCGCTGAAAAGATAATTGGGAGTGTAGGGTAAAGACTTTCTGAGATATGACACAAAACGGATTGAGGGACAGACGGCGGATGCCATCACATAATATGAACACACTTCGTGCAGTCATATAGAAATGGATAAACAAGGATGCTGAATAATGATTTGAGATCTGGAAAAACGGAATGGCAGAAATTTGTGCTCTTATTGCTCTTGTGAGCTCGTCTAGCCAGAATGACCAAGTGAGCTTATACCATGACGACTGCCCATCGGCCATCCATCAACCTATGATTTAAAACAATTCCTAAAGCGCTTGGTGGATTTTAGCCAAATTTGGCTGGAAGGATTCTATCGTGGTAGGCTTCAGCATTTCTATACAGCATTTAGATTGGTCAATTTTTCTGGTGGCTATCTTGGATTTTACAAAAGATTTCCTCAAAATAATGCAGAACACTCCTAAATCAATCGACACATTTCAACTAACTTCGGATGGAACGATCCTTTTCTAACAAGAATTTCTATTGCTAACTTTTTCAGCTGCAATCTTGGATTTTTCGGATATAAAATGTATCTCATCTTAAACCGCTTCACTCATCTTACACAAATTTTGCGCTCAGGTGGTAGACTCCACGATGTCTATTCAGAATTTTGATTGATGAAGAAACATTTCAAAGATTTCCCAAAAAAGCAACCAATCAAAATTCTGTCGTGATTTCAATGATAATTTGAGTGGAACAATCATATGACATACCTAGGCTTCCAACACTTCTAACGACAACTTTGATTGGTAAATATTTTTGCTGGCCATCTTAAATTTTCAAGCGATTTCCAGAAATCCTTTAAATTGCTACTTCTTAACCCTGTAACACTCATATCAGCCAAAAATGGCTGCTGCAATGGTCTCGAGACATGTCCATCTGCAGACCAAGAGAAGACTATTTTTGAAAATGTACCACTGTATTGACTGGCTCGATAACCGAGCCAGTCAATACAGTGGTAAATTTTCAAAAATAGTCCTCTTGGTCCACAAAAGGAAATTATCTGAGAAAATTTTAATTTTCTTGAACAAATTTGAGGGTTAAAGGGTTAACCGATGGCCTGATTTCAAAGAAACTTGAGTGTCAGGATTCTAGCGTCAAGATTTCTTTGTTTTAGAGACATTCTAACTTATATAAGAGCTGTCCTGTAACAACAAGAATTACTCATCTCAAATGCTTGATAGAATATGTTTTTATTCGCATATATGATAATGATGATGCAGAATGCCTCTTATATGTATAAAGCTTCAAATTTACTAATATATTATTGAGTAAATATTAGTATACATGTAATAATATTTTGACAAGAACAACAATATACAATGCAATGTACAGCTAGCTATATGTACGGTGATGAGGGGGACATTAACAATGCCACATAAATTCAGCATTAAAGCCGAGTACTTAAGAATGTGCATACAAAAGATTACACAGTCAAGACAAATGTTTCATTTGCAGCCATATACCTCAATGTATTTAGGCTGGAAGACTATTCTGTTGAAGTTGGAAACTCATTTGATTGGAAGCATCCACAAAATATATGCAGTTCCAGTCATCCACCTGTTTCACGGCTCAGGTTGCATTCTTTCATTTCCTATTCCATTGTCCATCTCCAGGATGTCCCAATTTTCTGCACCCATGTGGTGTCCAAGGGTAGGCTATTTTTCCAGTGACATTAGGGAAACATTTTGCTTACATGACTCAATGATTCAATTACCTTGTTTTGTGTTGGGATGTCTAATGGGTGCAGGTTTTGATCATTGCTGGTTGTATTAGGTCAGAAAATTTATTTTAATTCACTGGTAGCATTTTCTCCCTAAGGTTTGAACTGTCTATGATTGACGAAGTCGGCTTGCAGCATTAAAAGCCTTATAATAGGAAACTATATATAAACTAGACATCAGTGTTACACTGACAGGATATTGGCAGAAAGTTTGGTATTTTGCATTTCCAAATGCAAATCTAGATTTATAGCAAGATCGCAATGACCTTGACCGCAAATGTCTGAATATCGTTGTGCTGCTCCTACTGGTTCAGGTAACTGTATGACCATGCTTAGTTCCAATAATTTGGCCAATTCTGAAATCAAGGCAAAATGAGCTAAGTTGAAAAACCTTACTGTTAAAACCTGTATTTTATACAAATGTTACAATGACCTTGACCTTTGACCTCACTATCATTGTGATTCATCCACTCGATATAGGGAAACATGTGTCAAGGTTTTGGGTGACCTTGACCTTTGACATCACGATCTCAATATCATTGTGTCCCCTCCCTTTGATATAGGAAACTTCGAAGCAAATATCCAATTATAAATAGACTTTGTTTAGTGCAAATGTTCCTCATAGTTCACATTACAAGTACTATATTTTTTGGCGTATGACATCCAATGTGATAACTGTCAGGGTGTAATTTGCCGCATTGACAATCATAAGCTAAAGCTCTAAACTGGGGTTTCAATGATCGATGTTATTAAAATATAATAAATTTTAAGTTTATATGATAAATAGAATCTCAAATTCGATCCCATTTAATATCACTGTTATGAACCTCATTGAAAATTAACACATCACTCGTTAATGCTTGTGTAACATGATAATGTTCAACCCAGATAATAAGTGATATTAAATGGGAACTTGTTTGAGATCCTCTATGTATATTACTCTTCAATATACAGAGGTTTCCAGGGATGTAGTCTTCACACTACAGGTAAAAGCTTTGGTGACTGGTGTTCACAACGGCTTCCAGGCACATTAGTTTTAAACAGTTCACCTGAAACATGATTGTTTTTAAATTTCATAATATTTCAGGGGTCAAAAAGCCATGTGCATTGACCATCTCAAATTTAATTTTCAAATTTGATTAAGAAAATTTTTAGATTTCTCATACATGTCATAATACATATATTTAGCCATTTGTAGATCCGGAGATTATTTTTGATGATTTACCGCAAGCTTGTCATTCCAATGTTAAATTTAGAAAAATAGTGTTCTTGGTCTGCAAATGGCCCTTTTTCAAGGTCACTGCTGAAACCCGTTTTGGGCGGCTTCACCATTAACGATTAAGTCATGAATGGTATAGAAATCCAAAAATTTTGCTTTGTGACTGTTGCCAAGTCTATTTTTGAAAATTTAGTACTGGAACGGCTGCCTCCATAATTGAGGCCAGTTTGACAAGCTTGACCAATAACTGTCTGACTGCTGCAATAATTTCAATTGGCAATAAAGATGTTTGTGGCTACCAATGACTTCAGTCAAATCTTTTTCAAAATATTCAGCATTATCCAAAGTTAAACACCATCTGCAGAAATTCAGCAGGCAGACAGTTAAAGCGTTACATTTGTTTATGAGACAGACTATGCGTATTACTTATTAGACAGGTCAGATAAACGACCGCATCACATCCCCCAGAAAGTAAGTCTTAGGCCATGTTCTCACTAGAGAGTTAATCAGGAATACCTCAGTATGGCTTTATTCCTCATTAAGTCTCGAGCGAGAACACAACCTTAGTAATTGTAATAAATTATAAATAAAGGTATTTTATACATTTGATACCTTTTCATGTATTAGTCCTTATATTGCCCATGCATGCACACAGACAGACGCACACACGATGTAATTTACTCAATATAATGCAAAGGTCATGAATAACTCTATTGAGTTGATTACAAAGTTTTCAACAGTATTTGTTGATCAAATTTCAAATAGTCTGCTATTGTGCCAATCTAAAACGAGAAATGGCTTCGTGCCAAGAATACACTAACGTAAAGGTTGGCGATCTTGTAATATTATGTCATCATAATGACTAGTACTGTTACACAAACTCCACGTCGGAGACCAGCTAGGTCGGGACACAGTCAATCCCAGTAGTGGACTGTAAACACACCAGTGTTGATTTTGATATCATCTTAAAGCTGTCATGACATCACAAAAATAGCAGCTACTGTGCCAAAAAAAATATGGATGTGTACCCTTAAATCCAACCAGGTGAGCTACTGCCATATTGTTTGCGTTTCATCTCCTCTGGACATTTCCAACACACCCGCCGTCGCTTACTATAAAGGTTGCCCCCAAATCCTGAAATGGAAGCAGTCAAGTACTGACCGTATACGTAAAAAGCACGCCGACTGGAATTTATATTAGTCATTCATTTCACGAAACAGACATGGATTCTGCAGCTCATGATGTAAGAATGATAAAGATATGTTTGTGCATGCATGCACTCAAAATTATATGTGACTAATACCAATTCAAAAAGTGATAAAATACAGATCCTATTTCTTCTAAATAATATACCTATACGTATACGTATATGTACCTTCTTGTCGGTCTCTATTTGGACTGAGTACGTCATTATGTCACTGGCCGGGATTCCTTTTTGTGGCAGAGTTTGGAGCAATTTTATACAGCTGCTATTATTCTAGTTATATAGGCATTGAATGGATGAATGAATAAATCAATGAAGGAGGGAATGGGAATTAAATTGTTTATGCAACATCAAGGAAATGATGCCACAAGCCACAGCCACCATCATCACCACCAGCAAAACAAATAATGCCACCATCACCATTCCACCCCACCAATGCAACTAACAATGCCAACACCACGAATCTACATCCATGAACACCACCACCACTGCAACCCCGAAGCCACCACCACTAGCAAGACCGCCATCACCACTAGCAGAACCACCACCACTACCACGTTGTTGTCAGCGGCATTTCAGTGGGCTACCTTCCTTCCACTGAAGGCTGGTGTAAGTATTGCAGTTGGTGTGCGTGTCTGTCTGTTTATCCGAGGCATAGCTCAGGAATCCTATGAGGTAGAATCACCAAATTTGGCAAATACATTGATATTATGAGTGGCTTGAAAAATGTTTAGTGGGGTCAAAAATCAATGTCCCAACCTCAATAAGTGTGTATGTATGATTACTGCATTCTGCGGCTGTAGTAGTAGAAACATCCTACAGCTGCAATCAGTCCTTCGCTATTGCCCACTGTGTCTTGTCCTCAGCCGAATTCGTTAGCTTCCTCAGGTTCATTCTTTGAGGTCACCTCGTAGCACACTTCGCAGATTTATGCAATGACGTCCTCTCCTGGCTTTGTATTTGCTGACTCCGAGTAGGGAAAATTCCAAGTTTCTCTGCTGGTGTCTCTTCTGGAATCCTTAGCACATGGCAAAACATGAACCATCTTTGCTGTACAACTTTTACCTCATTAAGTGCATCCCAAAAGTCTGGAACACAAGTAAGTAGAATCATCAAATTTGGCCCATCCTTTCATATTATATTCCTATATTATAGGTGGCAAGTTCTTTGAGTTTAGGATGAAGCATCACATCTAGGTCATGGGGTCAGAAAGTGCATACTGGAATACAGTGTTGGTTATAACTGGAATGCAAGAAGGTAGAATTACCAGACTTAGAGCATGCCTTCATATTGTGACAGCTTATGATAGCTTCGAGTTTGAGGTCAATGGGTTAGATATCTAGGTCATTGGGTCACTAAGTGCATTGTCAAGCGAGAGCGTGAAGGCGTAAGTCAGCATCTCCCACGAGTGCATTCTAGTTGATTGATTCATTCATACATCCATTCACTGACTAACTAGAATAATAGCAGCTGTGAAAAATTACCCCAAGCTCCCCTACAAAAAGAAATTCCGGTCAATGACGTAGTATGTGCAAATGGAAACCAAAATAATATATCTATCAATTCTTGTCGAAGAAATAGGACCACTATTTTATTAGTTTTTTAATTAGTATTTGTCAATTATAGGTTTGAGTGTGTGTGTGTATAAACATATCTTTATCATTCTTACGTCTTCAGTTATCGAATCCATGTCCATTTCGTGAAATGAATGAATGATATAAACTCCAGTTGGCGCCCTTCTCACGTATGCGTTCAACTCTTGACTGCTCCCATTTCTGAATTTGGGGGCATCCTTTATAGTAAGCGATGGCTGGTGTGTTGGAAATGGCCATACGAAACGCAAACAATGTGGCGGTAGCTCACCTGGTTGGATTTAAGGGTACACATCCATACTTTTTGTTTGAGGCACAGTAGCTGCTATTTTTGTGACGTCATGACAGATGTAAACCCTGTATCACTAGCTTGATAGACATTTAAATCAACTCGATCTGTCCAGTAGTTAATGTGATATAGCTTCTTGCCTTTATTTTATATGCATCCAATTTTAATTCTAAGATAGAACAGGAACTAATAGTAACAATTATCTAAAATTAGTTTCATGATTATCCTTGAAAAAATGTAATACGGTCGATAGAAAATCGGTAGATGCGGGTTCCGAATGTTTACTTATATTACTTCTTTTTTCTGCATTTGTTTGTTATCACCCCCAAAGTTGTGGCATCATAGTGTCTGGTCACAACCTTTCCTCTCTTAAAACTTGAGCCAAATTAGACCAGTAATTTCCGAGATATACACAGATCCTGAATTTGGACTCGGATCAGTAGTTTTTTAGATATAGCCTGTAATAAGCTTTTACGACTGACTGACAAGGCGGTTTATTGAGATGCTACACACAGCTAAATATTATATTGATTGACACTGTAATAATGAGGAAAGAGATACAATGGACCGTTCCGGTTTTAGCTATGTCCCGCCCATCTCTAGCTAAGCTCCACCCACACCTCGCTCTTGTTGGGATCGATTGATCTTTGAACACCCTGACTATCAATTTCCAAAAAACTGCACAGGTAAGCTGTTGAATATTTTGAAACTAATTTGACTGGGTGTTGTTGCTGCCTAAGGCAGCAACAGCACCCAGTCAAATTAGTTTCAAAATATTCAACAGCATGTTTATTAAATAGCAAAGAATTACAGACATACAATTCATACAACGTGTCGGACCATTTGAGATTTTATGACGGTCTATATGGAACCCTTTGTGACGTAATGATTATGACATCATCATATACGCGCTGATCTGATTATGACATCATACAAAGTCTGATGATGGATGGATACTCTGGAAAGGTGAATTCCGTTCTTGTCTGGCTTTTGTCCCTCTTGTGGGACATACACGGCGTGTTTGTGACATCAGGTAACAAGTTACATATTTTGATTATGACGTCCAATACTTGAGTGACAAGACCAGCCTCTGCAGTAGTCTTGTGGAATGTCCATTTGCAGGCCAAGAGAACAATATTTTTGAAAATTTACCACGAGTTCCTGGCTCGATAACCAAGCCAGGCATTTCAGTGGTAAATTTTCAAAGGATAGTCTTGTTCTGGCCTGCAAATGGACATTGGCTAAGCATAAATGTTAATTATTTTATTTTAACCATTAAAAGATTAAGAGTATTTGATGTACAATGTCTCAGACATTAACAGAGGAAGAAATCCGTGAATTAGGTTTTAATGTAGATTTTAAAGCTCCTCGTTCATTTTTGACCTCGAGTTCTTTCTTGAGTTCATCTATTTTCTTCTGTAGCTGTGCTTTGAGGATGAGCAGTTCTCGATTCCGCAAGTGCACTGGTTCCTGGAGAGAGAATGATGATAAATAATGTTTAGTGAACCATGAAATCTAGGTCACACTAACCTACCTTTTATATGACATACACCTTCAGCATATAATGCATCAGTAGCCCCAGTTTAATTCCCGTATATTAAAAACTTAAAACTACAGCCCGGACAAAAACTTCTGTAGTATTCAATGAGCCATGAAAAGTAGGTTAAAATAGGTCACACCGACCTACGTTTTATACTGCACACCTGAGATGCATCCACATACCAAGGTTAATGAGTATATGTGAAAAGGTCTTGAAACTATGGCACGGACAAACTTCTAGACTGCACTGTTCAATAACTGTGAAAAGTAGGTCACGCCGACCATTTCATACACAGCACATCTCAGTAAGATGTATCCACATACTAAGTTTCATGATCATACATATTAACGTCTTGAAGCTATGTCCTGCAAAGCATACAACCAATCATCACCATTAACGGGTAAATGTATGAATTTGGACTGTCATACATTTGTATATCAATCAAACATACGTTCTGACGTTATCCAAATGGTGTCACATTAACTGATGTCATAATCAAAAGACGTTACTTGTCAGAATTTCAAAAGACATTACTTGTCAGAGTTTCAAAAGACATTACTTGTCAGAGTTTCAATAGACATTACTTGTCAGAGCTTCAAAAAATGTTACTTGTCAGAGTTTCGTCTGAGAACGGGGCGTGCGATTAATAAATTTGGATAATTAAACATTTTAAGAGTAGTAAACAATAGCTTGCTGTCAAATCACCTTTCATGTCCAAACTTTATACAGTACAGCGCATAAATAAGTCAAACCGTTTCCAGACTAAAAGCAGAAATATTATTACGTCAAAATATATTGTTATCTAGCTCCGGATTCAAAATTAGATATTTTAAACGACTCAAAGCTAATTTATTAACATTAGAAACATGATTGTTAGTTCAATTTTGAACACGATGTAACATAGGTTCTGTTTAATATTTTGAACATAATTGGATTGAAAGCCATTGCTGCCTAAGGCAGCAATGTCTTTCAATCAAATTATGTTCAAAATATTAAACGGAACATTTCAAGTTATTTCTGAGCTGCAATGTACTTGGACACTCGCCCATTACCGGTGTGCTTCGCTACTTCTCTTACCTGCATTCTGAGTCTCGGGTTCCATCTGCAGTAATAGCCTGTCCAGAGTTCTAATCTTCGAAGAGAGGCTACCGGGAACAGTACATGCTGATGTAGATATGACGAGTACAGGGCATTCATAAACTCTTCAAGCTGGCAGTTGATTAGAGACCATAAAGACACTGTCTTCTGACGCACCTCCTGTAGATGAAGAGCAGTAACTTCCATCATTCCCTTGCTTTCGCAAGATAACTGACTATCAGTGCTCTACTTGTCATCAAAACTAACATCCCTCTACTCCACACTCACTACTTTACCAGTACCCACCCACCCACCCATATATCACACATAAAATTACTTATTCAAGCCATATGATTCTAAAAACAAACCAAGGACCAACATTACATTGTTTAACTTCTTCACCAGTTACCACATGTTTATGTGTATATGCAATATGCGACAATGCCATAGCTAAACAAATACAGCAGGTTACTCGACCACAGACGTGACTTGAAGGTGATGAAATTATAGTCTGGAGAAGTGGACAAATGTTTTCATTGATGTTTAGTAGATAAGCTGTTTAGTTGCGACTCGCAAAGTATAAGTCGCCTTGTTGGTTTATCAGTCTTTCCAATTTTTTACATTTCTGACAGTCAGACTGACTGAATTATTCTACGCGAGTCGCACCTAAAAAGCTCTAAAACTGTCTGCATAACTAAAAGCTGTTAATCTAGAATGTACATAAATGTGATAAGACAAGAGCTCATATATGTACCTCTTTAGTCCTCTGTTGTTCAGAGTTGTATAGGAAGGTTCCAAATAAACAGCTATACAGGTGGTCCAGTATAGTCACCAGGAAATGCTCATTGAACTCAAATGCATTTGGAAACTGAAAAACAGTAAAACTCCTTCACTTATCTGACAGATGTCACAATCTTTGAAATCCTTATTATAACCCCTCCCCCCCCCCCCCACCCAATTTCATGCAGTAACTCACATATCATATTTACGTTTCCTGTATACTAACCAAGTGTTATTCACATAGATATATCTTGAATTGCATTAGAACATGAAATTAAAGCTACTGTAATTGAAATTAGACATACTGATCTGAGCTCATCTACATGTACATATATTTGTTCACAAATGATCAATTCGATGAACACGGTTCAACTAAGATTTAGATCCTGCCAAGTCCTTTTTTACAGGGGAAATTTGACATCCCAACTCACAAAGAAAGCTTCAGAGTGGTTAACATCCGAACTCGGAGATTTACTTAGTTTAACGTGGTAATCTTAATGGCTTACGATAGCCTTAATCCAAGCCTAAAGGCAAACAAATCGGAATTTGTTATTATACATCGTAATGAGGCTGTGCGATAATAGTTGCAGATCATGCTCACAGCTCTGTGCAGTATTCATGAAAATATATGCAATCTGGCATTATGTCATACATGTCATAGTTAATCATTTAACCCTTGCAATTCCAGTTTCCCATGACAACTATAAAGCTGTTGAGTATTTTGAAAACTAGTTTGGGAACTGTTGCTGCCTATTCACAGTCAAAGTATATTCAAAATATTCAGCAGAATATCCTTTCTATCATAAAGCATTGTGTTGTTTCTGGTTTGTTAATGTTAAATGGTTAACAACCTGCTAGACATTTTGAAAACAATTTTACTGAAATTCTGTCCATCATAGGCCGAGGAATGACCCTCAGTATGGAGCATGATTCTTAATTAACATACCCATGACATACCAGGAGGCCTAGATGGAAATAGTTACTGATTTTGTAACTCAATAGACAGAGAAATGTATATGTATGCGATTAGGCCATGTTGATACAGATGAGTAAATCTTAACCCTTTAATGGCCAAGCCAGCCAAAATCGGCATCTACAGTGGTCTTGAGAAATGCCAATTTGCAGGCCAAGAGAAGACTGTTTGAAATTTGTCCACTAGTGACTGGCTCAGTTATCAAATAATTCTAATTTATGTGACAGATCTTAACCCTTAAAGGGTTTATGATTCTGTATATCATTAGACAGATAAACGTTTATATATACATTTAATACCATGCGGAGCTGTATCACTAACGTATAATAATTCTCCGACATTATTAATAGAATGTGCAGTCGATGGAATGCCATCGCAAATCACCACACTTTCACCAACCGTAACATTCAGCATCACACACACACGCACGCACGCACGCACGCACGCACGCACGCACGCACACACACACACACACACACACACACACACACACACCAAGGGCAGACCCTAATATGAACATTTTCTCACAATCCGACATCATATGGGTAACTCGCATACCAAATTTGGTTAATTTCTGCCAAATTTGACTTCCTGTCCCATACCCCAAGCGGAACCTAATCAACATGTCTTGCAGTCTGCAATCATATGGGTAACTATATAACAAATTTGATTGAATTCCACCAAATTGTTTAGGAGGAGATAGCCAGATTGATATACAGACAGATGGATGATGGTGATTGCAATATCCCCTCCATTTTTTCAAAACGGGTGGGGATAATCAATGATACCTGTTGAGTCATTTGCCAGACACAATCGACAAACTGAAGTAAGACTGGTGACCGATCAGCATCTGAATGTTTATCTTCACCATGACCCACACGCTGTAAGAAATGCACAATATCTTACCTGTGAATAATGCTTTAGCATAAAATACAGTCAAGCTCTTAAACCTTACCACGTCAGTGTTAAAATTATGAATTTTCAAATTAAATTAAAAGATTGAACTGGTGTTCATTTTTCAACAATTTTCAAGAAGATAGTTGAAAGAAATGTTGAAAAATGTAATTACGGGTTAAACATCTAGCGATCAACATTGGTTAAGAAATTCAAATTTATTGTTAACTGAATGTCCATTTGTAGGCTAAGAGTAATGGCAATGCTGTAGCAATAACAAACATTTGCTATTTTTGACAATTTACCACTGGAATGATTGATTTGATTATAATACATGTGTATAGCCAGTCATGGTAGTGGTAAATTGTCAAAAATAGTCTCCTGAGGCTGGGTTAAATTAAGGCAATTACATAAACCTTTAACACTCAAATTTGTTTTAAAAATTTTTAATTTTCTCATAGAATATGTCCATATGCAGACTAATAGAAGACGATGTTTGAAAATTTACCACTGGATTGACTGGCTCAGTTATCAGTTTTCAGAAATGTTGATTTTCAAACCAAAGAGAAAATGATTTTGTGAATCTATCACTTGAATAACTGGATCGATAATCTTCTTGTCATTTCAGTGGTCAGTTTTGCTACATTTTGTATGAAATATTATTTTCATGATTACTCTTGTTCATTAATTCTTTCACCGTCAAATCTCTGAAAAAGTTCATTCTTTACAATACAAAAATTATTCTGTTGAATATTTTGAAATTAATCTTACTGGAAGAAGTTGCTTCCTAAGATATCATAAATCATTCATAATTGTAAACATTATCCTTATCTTCAGACATACCTGTGCGATCTTGTGTCCAAAGCTGAGCCATTCTTTTTCAATAAGCACTTCAAAGCCTTTGATTGTCCGATAAAATGGGTCCAGCATTAACATTGCTAGTGCTGTCAGCTAAAAAACAGATATTTACCCTTCATCAAGAACCAAGTGAAACACCTGTCCAGAGTATCCATCTATCAATCTGACATCATATGACATCATAATCAGCTAAGCGGCGTGTAGGATGACGTCATAATCATTATGTCATAAATCATTCTATTTGGCCCGTCTTTAACTCTTAATAGTCTGACACGGTGTACGAATTATATGTCTCTACTATTTAATAATGATTCTGTTGAATATTTTGAAACTAATTTGACTGGGCGCTGTTGCTGTCTATGGCAGAAAACTCTTTGACAATGTCAAGGATTTACCCAATTTTTCCAGCCGGATCGCTATGGATCACTACCGCTGGCTTGAATCGGTAGATGGGTTGTGGGAACGACAAAATTGGCTGATTTGTTGTAGTACGGTCGTGATCACGTGATCGGTCACCTGAGAACTAACTTCTATTTCTTAATATTAGAAATTTATGTGCTTTGAAATTATCCCAGTCCAGGCCAGCTGCTACACAGGAGTAACTAAATACGCGGTCGATAAAATAAACTTTCCAGAAAAAAATGCAAAACTATCGTTGGCAAAAACGTCCCTTTTACCTCGTATAGAAAAGCAGCGGCGGCGGCGGCACCACCAAAACCATTGCCATCACCGCCACTGCATCATTCACTATTTGAATATCACAATGATACATGCTAACATTAATATATATATATATATATATATATATATATATATATATATATATATATATATATATATATATATATATATATATATATATATTACCCATGTAATTAAGTTTAGGCATAAATAAATTGAATCTTGTATCTTGAAAAAAGTGCCCTGGAAATCGGTAGCTGAGTGGTCACATGCCAGCCGGGGAGACAACAACTTTACCGGACGATATATCCGGCCGGCAAGATAAAATTGGCCGGCAAAAATAATAGGTAGATGGCTTTAGTAAAAATGATGAGTTTAGATACAATTTGGTAATGCAAAATCTCATATACATGTCTAAAATATTGTGGTTGACATGGTTCAGCTTTGTATGGTTACTGACCTGGGACCATGCCAGCATATATAATATATATATATATATATATATATATATATATATGGCATTAATATAGGTAATCATATATTGTAGCTGCAATATAATGGACCATTCCAGTTTTAGCTATGCCCCGCCCATCCCTAGTTAAGTGCCACCAACACCTCACCCATGTTGGGATCGATCGATCCCTGAACATCTTGACTATCAATTTCCAGAAAACTATACAGAGAAACCTGTTGAATATTTTGAAACTAACAGCGCCCAGTCAAATTAGTTTCAAAATATTCAACAGAACGTTTAATAAATAGTAAATACATACAATTCATACAATGTGTCGGACTATTAAGCGTTAAATGGAGTTATCCATGATGTCATGATTATGACATCAGCCTACACGTCATGTAGTTGATTATGATGTCATATAATTGAGTGAGGAAATGCATTCATGAATGCCAAAAGAATTTGACAAATCCTGAAACTTAAGCTAAGATTTTAGGATTAGATGACAAAACTTAACATTGACGTTGACATTGGTAGAAGGGTGATAACGCAGAAGACGAAAGCAAAAAGCGTGTTTCGAGTGGTATAAATCTAGGGCCCTGTCAGAAGAGTTTTCGGTCCTATGATTGTCTTTCCTATATACATACTCAAGGACAATGCAAAACATTTTTGGTCCATGTTTATTGAAGCCTTGACCCATGTATGTGCGTGCGTGCGTGCGTGCGTGCGTGCGTGCGTGCGTGCGTGCGTGCGTGCGTGCGTGCGTGCGTGCGTGCGTGCGTGCGTGCGTGCGTGCGTGCGTGCGTGCGTGCGTGCGTGCGTGCGTGCGTGCGTGCGTGCGTGCGTGCGTGCGTGCGTGCGTGCGTGCGTGCGTGCGTGCGTGCGTGCGTGCGTGCGTGCGTGTACATGTACATACCTGTGCTGTTCTGTCCCAGCCATCGCTGCAGTGAACCAGCACAGATGTTTTGTTACTCTCCACTTTGTCTGCTATTCTGACAGCTCCTGACAAAATTTGCTGAAACAAAATGCTCAGATATAAAACTTAATCAGCTCTTCATACATTTGATTGCCCTACCTACAGGGGTGTCAATGGTTTAATATGAAGATATCCCATTGCTGTCTACAGACTGAAGTAACATTTACCTTCCTGTTAAGCTATCAAACAAAATTTGGCAGATTTTCCGGTATTGCTTATTTTGACTGAAGACACAATGGATTCGGAGTTCATAGGTCTCTTGCTAGAGCTATAGGCCTCATAAATGTACAGGTCTAAGATTTTGTATGTTTACTTACCTCTCCATCTCTGCATGTGTGTTAACATCTGTCTGTCAGACTTTAATTCATATCAGATAACTTCTGCTTGAAATAAGTTAATGAAAGGACATGTGTACAGGGTTCACACAACTTGGGCAAAATAAAATTCCTTACTTTTTCCAGACCTTTTCCGGACTTATATTTCAAAATTCCAGACCCATTATTAGCTCTTGCTCAGGAAAGTGAGCTTATGCCATAGTGATCGGTCGTCAAATCGTGTTTTCTCGTTTAGACACTCCAGACGGGTTTTTTCATAATTCTGATTGGTAAATTCTTTGGGTGAAAATCTTACATTTTATTAAGAATATACCGGAAATTGCCAAAATGCTACTCCTTAGCTACTCACATATTTCAACCAAATTTGGCTAAACCGACTCGAGTTTTTATGACAAATCTACCGCAAATGGTCAAAATTCTACTATGACATAGCTGCTCAACATATTTCATCTAAATCTGCCTAGATGGATTCTATGGCGGTAGACTCTAGAAATTATATTCAGAATTTTGATTGATCGATTTTTGGGATGAATATTTTTTGAAAAATGCACCGGAAATTGTCAAAATGCTACTCCTCCATAGCTACTTTACATAGTTCAATCAAATTTGGCTAGACCTATTCTATGGTGGTAGATTCTAAAGCATCCATCCAGAATTTTGACTGACAAAGCTACAGGAAATTGTCAAAATGCTACGGGTACATGTATAGGCCTCAGAGCTTGTATACAGAATTTTGATTGGTCAATTTTTCCAATGGCCATCTTATTTAATGTAAAGAATCATGTTTATATTTAAATGCAAATGTTTCAAATGCTAATGTTTCAGGTGATCGTCACAGGCCCCTGGGCCTCCTCAAGAGGCCCTCTTGTTACTATTAGTTAATAATTAGTGGCTAATGCAAAACACAATATTAATATACCTACCGCCGACTACACACACCGAAAAGGATTTCGATTATGTTTTATACATTGTTGTCTTACCTAGTAACTGAGCAACTCTCCCCATTCCCCACCTCAACATATTCTACCAACCACCTTGCACTAACCACAGTGTACGTTGGGCATGGCTTTAGAAAGAAGGCAGTCTCTAGATCTGTATCTAGGAGACCTGTGTGTCTAGTCTGTATTTCAGTCAGAAATAAGCTACATGTACCTTAATGTGTTCCAGCCAGTGTGTGGATTCTATGTTAGACAACCAATGGCTATCATCCATACCGGGATAACAGATGTCTTTCAGCTTTCGCAAACTAAAAAATGGAGAAAACAGAGGAACAACATGAAAGAAAAATTAAATAGTATTATTGCACATCATTGATCACGCATATCACATATCACAGTAACTTCAGCTTGATACAGTGATATAAAGCAATTGCAATACAGCTCAAGTATTTTGAAATGCCATTTTATTGAAAGATGTTGCAGCAGCAAAGACGTGCTGACAAACTAATTTCCAAATACACGTACACAACGGAATAGTGCTATATATCACGATATTATCGAGAACAATATCGTGCATCACAGCCTCACCTCTCCCTCATTACATGGATATTGTGGATATCAAGGAAGATCAGCTCCACGTTCTGATAAGAGTCTTCACTCTCATAACCTCCACCTTTAGCCTGTAATACAAACAGTGAAACAATATTCCATATTAGATTCATCAATGTAAAATGACACCTATTACAATTATCAGCAAATAAACACAGAAAATCAACTGGAATTTACTTTAATCGCAGAAATACAATGAAGTTTTTCATGAGAAAATTTAGGTTAGATATTATGAAGTTATGCCCCTTGACAACAGAATATGCAAAAATATGCAGAGTTATTGTTTTTTAATGTCCAATACAAGTTTTAAGCAGCGTCCAATACAGATTTTACTGTCCAATACGGGTTTTGCATCGTCCAATATGGAAAAATTATTAGAGGGTCACATGGTACAATTGGAAGCGTTTCATTAGATAAACACACAATGACCATCATTTGGTAATGATCACATTGACACAATAGTCTAGCATAACCATGGTACCTTGTTGGCTACATTTTATCAAGAATAGATACAGTACCTTAACCTTGCTATATGCACAGCTCTTACTGAGGGCCTATTAAATTAGAGATAATATTATATTAAATATATCAATAATCACTGGGTCTACCATCCATCTAGTACCTTGTTAGCTACAGCATTGACACTGGGTCGAGCATCCATAATAAATAATTTATGTGACTGAGCATTGGCGTCCATTATTAACTGTATATATCGTTCATCGTCTTTGTTCCGCTTCCCTGCCACGCCCACCATTGGCTGGCTGCAGCGACATACTGTAGCCTGAGTTTCAGGATGAATCCAGCTCAGCACCTGGAAATATACATGTAACAGCATATGTTCTACTGATGTCTAGCCGAGTCGGCTGTGTGAACTGAGATCAAAATGATATCACACAGAAGGCATGCATCTGAACTGTCAATCAAGCAGAACTTTATAATACAGCTGACGTGACTTCAACTGACATAACTGACACGGCCAGAAGTCACTTTAGATGATGTAATTACTAACCCTTTAACACTCAACCCTGCCAAAACCAGCTTTTGTAATGGTCTTGATAAATATCCATTTGGGGACCAAGTGATTATTTTTGACAATTTTTCACTGGAGTGACTGACTCCATAGCTAAGCCAGTCATTCCAGTCATAAATTTTCTCTTGGGCTGCAAGTGGACATTTTCTATGTGAAAATTGAAATTTTCTTGAACAAATTTGAAGGTTAAATAGTTAAACCGATTTTTACACCCTGAACAATATGTTTATAATTAGCGGCACTCACTGGTAGTCTGCCACGACTCCTGAAGTTTGCTACATGCGTGAGATCATCATCCGTCGCCTGGGCCGGTACAGCCAACTAAAAATAGAGTTACAAGAAACCTCGCACACAATTTTACATTGTAACTGCCCATCTGCTAAATTTCTGCAGACTATATGTTCCGTGGGGTTTAACTCTGGATATGCTGTGTATTTTGAAAACAATTTGACTGAAAGTTGTTGGTGGCTAAGCCAGTCAAATTGTTTTCATAATATCCAGCAGGTACAGTTATTGTCCATTGAAATTATTGTCTGCTGACTTGTAGCAGTCAGATAATTCTGTCTCAGCCAATTAAAATCTCTCTTACATTCAGAGTCTGCAAATGCTAATCATGACAGCAATTGGAGAGAATTTATCCTCATTATACCAAAAACATCTATCAAGTTATCACACACGTAACACTGCTAGACAGATTAAACGAAATCACAGATTTTTTTTTTCATGAGAGAGTTAATACTTACCGCCCTGATACTTCATGATATTTCATAAATATCGACCTAGCTTCAATAATACTCAGAATTAAAAAGAAACCGCCCCGAAACCGATTAGAAATCCAGTCAGGATGGTAAACGACTGAAAGCCATCGCAAGACTGAGCGGTCCTGAGTAACCCGCTCCCACTCTTGCATGTGGAAGGCCAGACAGCCTCCCACAGGTGCACCTAAGGACTGAGGTAGACCGGAGCAGTGCAAGAGAAGCCCTGTCTCTGGTGGCTGTCCTAGCAGCACTGGTGTGGTCTTTTTGAGAGGCGACCCATCAGGTTTGGCTCCCACGACCAGAACCCCGCGCTCCTCTACCAGCGCCACGCGCACCTCGGTACGCAGGCTTATACTATCATTGCCATGGCCGACGCTGTGTAGGTGGTTGGCCTCTGACAAGGCCACCACCACCTCTAGCCTGCTGAGGGTGGAAGGCAGGGGGCGCTGCTCGAACACGCTCCCTGCGGAACACTTCAAATTGCTCTCGCAGTGCCCTCTGGTTGTTCACCAGGTTTACGGTTTGTTGGAGGTGCAGACATCCTTCACCTCCAAACAACCCTGGACCTGCCATCGGTGTCCGAAGAAGCCGATTGTACAGGTCCTGCGAGGGTCACAAATTGTCACGGGCAAATGTGCGCCTCGCCCGTAAACTCCTGGTTACGGATTTCGTCATGCAGTCCAGAGCCAGGTTAATGCTGTCCTAAATGGCTCTCTGGACTGCAAGAGGAGAGGTTTGGTGGGCCACGGATGCTGCTACTACCCCCTGTAGCAGCTGGGAAACGTGTGAGAGCCGAGATGGCTCCTCTCGTACTTTCCTCCGTGTCCTGCAGCGTGGAATTAGCGTTGCGCAGGGCGCTAGTGCACAAGGGTCCATGTCAGACTTGGACCCAGGCCGCGTGTCTTCGCCCAATGCCGCACGGTCATCCGTGCAAGGCTTTGGAACGACGCCATACTTCTGATATAGATCAGAACTTATATGGCAGCACCGTGCCACCTCGCGAGGGGCCTATGCAAGGCGTCCTTTCGGCAGAATGGACATCTCTGCCGCAGCGATCATATCAACGATACCGGTTTCCATCCCAACCACGGGCGCAGGTCCCGCTGGGAAGCCGGTGGATCCACCTGGAGTTCTGGCTTGATGTTCACCAACCATTGGCAAGCATCCAGCCAGTCTTCCTCGGTGGCCACCTGTGAATGTTCGACGAGCCTAGGGCCTTCGTCGTCCTCAACCACATTCACTGGTGGGGTAATGGCCGGAGCTGAAGATACTCCTGGAAAGCCAGGGAAGCCATACTGACCCGCAAGGGATGGCATGGCTTGCGCCGTGGCTATTCCAGGAGCTGGATCTATGGCGTCATGGGAGGCTAAAAACATGACGTCACAGTCCGGGCCTTCCTCACGGTAACTCTCGGCAAGCCGAGGGATACGGTATGGACGGCCATCGGCTCCTAGCCATTGAGCCATGAAACTCACTCCCGAAGAAGTAGTTCCATGGAAAAGGTCACCCATGGGCCCCCGTGGGGGCCCACGGGAATCCATTTCCATGGCCATCGACTCATCGGTAGGCCATAACAGAGTGTCCTCTTCTTCCTACCCAGAAAGATTAGACGCCAAGCTTGAAAAGGGATCAAGCTCGGCCTGGGCAGGAGGGATATCGCGTGAGGCACTGATACCCTTAGCCTTGGGCTGCTCTAGAGCACTCGATAAGCGAGCGCCCGAGGCCATGGCTTTCGCTCAGTGCCGGACTAACGGCAGCCGTCTCTGGGTCTATAACGAAAACTGGTTTGCTAAGAGAACCAGACCCAGAGACGGGAACACTCTATCCCGGAGCAAATAAAGAAGGCAATGATGAACCTGACCCGGGAAGCAAGCTGCGAAGCAACTCCGGGACAAGATCCGTGATCGTCTTCTTCATTTCTCCCATCATTTCAAGACAGAAGGCCTCCATGTCTGGCATGGATGCCCTCCTCTTCTTACCACACTCTTTTTCTAGACGCCTCTTCTCGTCTGCCGCCCGGTCTTTTACCTGCTGATTTAAAAAATCAGTTAATACCTCCACCGGCCAGGACTCACACACATGGCAATTTAGAAGAGGCCCGCACGTATGGCACCTAGTGCAGTCATGAGGGAAAAAGCGGGCCTTCACAAAATGGTGGCAGGAAGGGCATTTGTTCTCAATAACCCTCTGAAAATACACAAACGGAAACAATTAGTTTTTAGTTATGACGAACCAAAAAACCAATTGCAGAAGGCTACATGTAATAAGATCCATAAGGAAAACTTTTGACCATCAAATGAAAGATAAGCCAGGCCCATAGAAAAAACTATAGACCTGACAAAAAGTAAACATATCCTAAAACCTTGTTATACTTCTTTAAGAAGACAAGGGAGACATAAGAATTTGAACTTGAATACTTGAGAGGCGAACTTTTTTAGACTTCACAGCTCAAAACAAAGATTTATTAGTAATTGAACTTTATAAACACAATGAACTTATGCAAACCATCAAGAGAGATAAATAACTCAACACTCAGTTAAAAAACCAGGAATACCTGATCCCGAGTCCAAAACCCTGTGGTTGGGGCAGAATGCGGAGAAATTACTTCTTATGGTAATAACTCCCTCAGAAAACTCATAATAAAATAGAAGGACCCAGAAACCAAGTATAAATACTGTTTAAATAAAAGGATACCCTTCAAATATCAGCTTGTCTGAAAATTAAAGCACAACATGCATTAGCTAATACATGTATATAGGCCTCCCCCATAAAAGAGCTAGCCTAATAAAGACGTATCAACGAGATAGCGCGAATCCTGGAAATACCATCCAAGTCTTCACGCAAATTTTTATAAAGTACACCTGATGGCCTGGACCGGGAGCATCCTCCGGCGACTTGGCAGCGTCAGACATACTAATAATCAGTCAAACAAGTTGCAAAACAACTCAAAGCTTCAAAAAGAATGAAAGCAAAAGCAAGGCTAGAAACCGTGTTGCAATGGCAGGTCAATATTTTAAGAAGAGAATGAGTCAGCCCCGCGCATGCGCGAGTTTGGGCTGCACATCCGCTGGACTCTCAGTTGTGTAACCTGCCCAGTGGGGGCGGTTTCTTTTTAATTCTGAGTAATATTGAAGCTAGGTCGATATTTAGGAAATATCATAAAGTATCAGGGTGTTAAGTATACTCTTGATGTGAAATTGTCATTACTTGTCAATGCCCATATAAAGAAAGTGCTCACGTCTTCTTCACCTGTTGTTGTTATACTTTAGGTCTATTTTGAGCAAAGATATTACTAAGTATCTGTACTGTATCAGGGCATAATTTAGAATTTGGAATTTGCATAGCATGTATTTTTATACAAATTATAAATTGTTTAATTTCCAGCAAAGAAGTATAGCAATTAATGGTAAAGTAATGAAAATCAAGGATTAATTACGATCGCGTAAATATTTTGCATAACATACAGCTTTGCATGATGCAGAAAATATAGCAACTGCCAAAATATGTGTAGCAAATGTACAATGTAAGAAGTCTTACCAATGCCGGGTATGTATCAGCTAGTTCATATCGCTCGTTCACTCGTGTAATGCGCCAGCTCTCTGTGGGCAGACCCTGAATAAATGAAATGTTTTTGGAGTGGCTTAACAATCATACCAAAATACTATAAAATCACAGGATGATATCCCTACAAGGCAGTCATTGTAGCCTAGAACACGCCCGCATGGCAGACAGTGTCACACAGACTGACACAGAAGAGAATAAACATCTTCATAAGCATTTTAATAACGTCTTGCTGTGCAAATGTGCAGGCATTAAAACTAGATACCGAAGGTTTATTTTTCCAGCTCCACACAATGGAGCCAGCTGGCATCAACTTGGCAGGATGAAGGCCCACCCCTTAACACGGATATCGGAGAAAATAACCGATACCTGTGGACATTGTTATTATCCTTCATAACTTCATAAGCATATAAAGTTTCAAGAAAGAGTGTTCTATAAATATAATCAACCTACATGTACAGTACGTGTATGCACAGTTTCATTTCATTAACATTTGGTATTCCTTGTCAGATATTTCAAGGTGTATTTAATTTAAATTAGCTTATACATGTAATAAGGAAGTGCATACCAGTAGTTTTACAATTTTTATCCCGACGCTTTTTGAAGAAAAGGTGGGGATTATGTGATGCGACCCGTGCGTGCGTGTGTGTGTGAACCGGCCATCTGTGCACTTATCGATTCTAACGCATCTCCTTCTAGAGATAGAAACTTGAAATCTTGGGGATGATTATATTACTATGGGCAAGGATGTGCATGACACTTTTTGGAATTTTGTTCTGACACACACGCTCCCAAAAAAGGTCTAAATTGGCCAGTAATTATCGATTGTAATGCAACTCCTAGACCATTTCAGATAGAAACTTGAAACTTTGGGCATGATTGCACATATGGACAGGGATGTGCATGACACTTTTGGAATTTTGGCATGGGCAATGTGGGGTAAAAAATAAAAGTTTTCAAACGGTTGTTACGTCGCATATCATTTTTAAGCCAATGATGAGTAGACTACAGTACAAGGAATTATTTTAATCTTGGGTCAAAATGAGTGTAGGGTCAAAAGGTCAAAATTGGGCACCAATCCATTGTAACGTAACTCTTCTCACACCACTTCAGATAGAAATTTGAAACTTTGGAGATAATTACACCTATGAGCAAGGATGTACATGACACATTGGAATTTTGATATCACCACCGGGGGAAATGGTGGGCCAAAAAATTAATTTTATCAAATGTGGTCATGTCACTATCATTTAGGAGTTTGTAGTTAGTAGACTACAGTAAAAAATTTTTTGTTCTTGAGTCAATCTGCGAGCAGTGGCCAGGGGTCAAATGGGCAAATTGGGCATCAGCCAATTGTAGTGGAGCACACCATCTCAGATAGAAACTTGAAACTTCAAATGGAGATCATTGCATTTCATTTTGAAACCCATTACCCATAAAGCTCAAAGTAGTGAATGCGTGGGGATTTGCATTCTAGTTTAGGCTTATTTTGAGTCTTGTAATCGATGGACTTTCAAAGCAAACACCAAGCATTCAGCTTCAACATACTTTATAGCTAGCTGATGTGAAAAAACAAAAACTATAGATGGACACGTTTACATCATAGAAAGTATTCAAATCCCTTAACTGGGATAATTTGATTACGCATACAGCATAATGGTAGGGGTTTTCTGAGACATGTTTAGAATATATTTAAAATGCATCCATCTTTTGAGACTGGTGCTTTTCCTTTGACGTAGCATTAAAAAAATATGCAACTACATGTATGCGCCGCTTTCATTTTGCGGGTAGCATTTAAAACTTGTATAAACCCCAAACAGGTTAACATCCTTATGACGAGGACATGTGCTGTAGAAACATATCATCTTAATTAAATACTTAATATGGCTTTTTTATATGCATTGGAAACATATACATGTCTATAATGAGGTCATATAATACTTACTAGTCTTCTGAATTCAGCCATTGTATCTCCAACAGACCAGCCATTCACTCCATAATCCTCAGAGTATTCAAACGCAAACAATGGCTGTAAGAAAACAAAGTCGTAAGTTTAGTTCTGTCACTCTGAACATTTATAATGTCATGTACCTTCCCAATCTTGTGCAAGCTTCCTTTATTTAACCATTTACAGGCTAACAGAATAAATTTTTGAACATTTATCACTAGAATGACTGGCTCGCCAATCGAGCCAGTCATTCCAGTGGTAAATTTTCAAAAATTATATTCTCTTTGCCTGTAAATGGACATGCCACAAGACCGTAACAGAGGCCGGTTTTGGCCGGCATGACCATTAAAGGGTTAAAGTTCAGGTATTCCTGTTGACGATGCCGTAGCGGGGAGATGTTGCTGTACAAGACAGCATCACCAGTCAGCAACATCATTTTCAAAATAAACACTAGTATTTCTTTCTCAAGCTCCCACAGAATCCAGACTGAGGATATATAAACATGACTCTGGCTAAATAATATATGAATTGTCAGTGTGTGTATTAATTACATTAACCCTTTAACCCTTACATTTGCTCAAGAAAATCTCAATCAACTCATAGAAAAAGTCCATTTGCAGATCAAGAGATGATTATTTTTTAAAGTTTACCACTGGAATGACTGGCTCGGTTATCGAGCTTATTATTTTCAAACATGGTCTACTCTTGGTCTACAAATGGATATTTCTAAAGAACACTGCCAAGCCATTTTTGCCTGACTTAATGGTTAAGGGATTAACACAAGAGTTGATCACTGACAAACTGCATGTCGTGATAACTCTCAACATAACACAGAGTTGATCACTGATAAACTGCATGTCGTGATAACTCTCAACATAACACAGAGTTGATCACTGACAAACTGCATGTCGTGATAACTCTCAACATAACACAGAGTTGATCACTGACAAACTGCATGTCGTGATAACTCTCAACATAACACAGAGTTGATCACTGACAAACTGCATGTTGTGATAACACTCAACATAACACAGAGTTGATCACTGACAAACTGCATGTCGTGATAACTCTCAACATAACACAGAGTTGATCACTGACAAACTGCATGTCGTGATAACTCTCAACATAACACATAGTTGATCACTGACAAACTGCATGTCGTGATAACTCTCAACATAACACATAGTTGATCACTGACAAACTGCATGTTGTGATAACACTCAACATAACACAGAGTTGATCACTGACAAACTGCATGTTGTGATAACTCTCAACATAACACAGAGTTGATCACTGACAAACTGCATGTTGTGATAACTCTCAACATAACACAGAGTTGATCACTGACAAACTTCATGTCGTGATAACTCTCAACATAACACATAGTTGATCACTGATAAACTGCATGTTGTGATAACTCTCAACATAACACATAGTTGATCACTGATAAACTGCATGTTGTGATAACTCTCAACATAACACAGAGTTGATCACTGACAAACTGCATGTCGTGATAACACTCAACATAACAGAGTTGATCACTGACAAACTGCATGTCGTGATAACTCTCAACATAACACATAGTTGATCACTGATAAACTGCATGTTGTGATAACACTCAACATAACACAGAGTTGATCACTGATAAACTGCACGTCGTGATAACTCTCAACATAACACAGAGTTGATCACTGACAAACTGCATGTTGTGATAACTCTCAACATAACACAGAGTTGATCACTGACAAACTGCATGTCGTGATAACTCTCAACATAACACAGAGTTGATCACTGACAAACTGCATGTCGTGATAACTCTCAACATAACACAGAGTTGATCACTGACAAACTGCATGTCGTGATAACTCTCAACATAACACAGAGTTGATCACTGACAAACTGCATGTTGTGATAACTATCAACATAACACAGAGTTGATCACTGACAAACTGCATGTCGTGATAACTCTCAACATAACACAGAGTTGATCACTGACAAACTGCATGTCGTGATAACTCTCAACATAACACAGAGTTGATCACTGACAAACTGCATGTCGTGATAACTCTCAACATAACACAGAGTTGATCACTGACAAACTGCATGTCATGATAACTCTCAACATAACACAGAGTTGATCACTGACAAACTGCATGTCGTGATAACTCTCAACATAACACAGAGTTGATCACTGACAAACTGCATGTCGTGATAACTCTCAACATAACACAGAGTTGATCACTGACAAACTGCATGTCGTGATAACTCTCAACATAACACAGAGTTGATCACTGACAAACTGCATGTCGTGATAACTCTCAACATAACACAGAGTTGATCACTGACAAACTGCATGTTGTGCTAACTCTCAACATAACACAGAGTTGATCACTGACAAACTGCATGTTGTGATAACTCTCAACATAACACAGAGTTGATCACTGACAAACTGCATGTTGTGATAACTCTCAACATAACACAGAGTTGATCACTGACAAACTGCATGTTGTGATAACTCTCAACATAACACAGAGTTGATCACTGACAAACTGCATGTCGTGATAACTCTCAACATAACACATAGTTGATCACTGACAAACTGCGTCGTGATAACTCTCAACATAACACAGAGTTGATCACTTTCAAACTGCATGTTGTGATAACATTCAACATAACACAGAGTTGATCACTGACAAACTGCATGTCGTGATAACTCTCAACATAACACAGAGTTGATCACTGACAAACTGCATGTTGTGATAACTCTCAACATAACACAGAGTTGATCACTGACAAACTGCATGTCGTGATAACTCTCAACATAACACATAGTTGATCACTGACAAACTGCATGTTGTGATAACTCTCAACATAACTGCATGTCATGATAACTCTCAACATAACACATAGTTGATCACTGACAAACTGCATGTTGTGATAACTCTCAACATAACACAGAGTTGATCACTGATAAACTGCATGTCGTGATAACTCTCAACATAACACAGGAATTTTTAATTGTAACTCAAATCAATGACATTTCTGACAAAGCTCCCAAACTTTCAACTAGTATATACTAGTGACACACTTATGCAATACTCAATATCTACAAACAGGAAACATTTTTGAAAATTATGACTGGACAGAGAGGCTTGATAACAGTGGCAGTCATTTTAATGCTACATTTTGAAAAGGTCTTCTCTTGTTCTGTAAATCGATATTTTCTAGTCAGAAGATTGACATTCTCCTGAACTAATTTGAGGGTTAACACTTTAAGACTCATATCAGCAGGAAATGGCTTCTGCAGTGGTCTTGAGAAAAGTCCAGACCAAGAGAAGACTATTTTTTAAAGAAAATTGTCCCATGAAATGACTGGCTCGATAACTGAGCCAGTCATTCCAGTAATAAATTTTCTAAAATAGTCTCTTGATCTGCAAATGGACATCTTCTATGAGAAAATTTAAACCGTCTGAAACAAATTCAAGGATTAAATGGTTAACGGGTTAATTCAAAAGAATAAGTGACCCATCAGCTTGTGGTTGTAGATGTCTCATTCTACCTTTAGCAGCTTTGACAGATTAGCTACCTCAGATTAAACGAAATCTAGGATTTCTTTTTTCACGAGAGAGTTGATACTTACCTCCCTAATACTTTTGATATTGCTAAATATCGGCTTTCACTCAATAAAACACTCAGATTAAAAACAGTTAGGTGCCCCTACTGGGCAGGGAGTCAGAGGTAGTCCGGCGGATGCTCGCCCCACCACCGCGCATGCGCCGACTACTACTTCCTCTGGCTCATTTATTGGCTAACACATGCAACTACCAAGAGCCTGAAGACCGAGCCTCTGTGGGGCGGAGAGGCCGGGTCAGTATCTAGGGAGGTAAGTATCAACTCTCTCGTGAAAAAAGAAATCCTAGATTTCGTTTATTTCACATCAAGAGTATACTTACCTCCCTAATACTTTTGATATTGCCAGAATTCGAAAGTGAATCTGGCGGGAGGGAGGCGAGGTCAAAAGACCAGCTCTTCCCTATACGCTTTCAAGCGTTTAAGGCACTTATGACGTCTGAAACTGTGTGAAAACACAGTCAGGATTTGATAAACCATCGGATAACACAACCGATGCCTGAGAGATGACCGATTTGTCATATGCGCTCCCCCCCCTCCCTTGGGAGGAAGATTAAATGACCTCAATGTCCTACACGCTCTCTTCGTACTAGTGCTAAGTACTATAGGACAGAGACGAAAAGGCTCCATTTTCGTATACTCTCTCTAAAGAACCACAACCCACATAAACCATCACCATATTAATAACACTGGGTAACGTGACAATACAAAACAATGAACAACACATGAACAAGACTGACCTTGTTGTACTAGGAAGCTGTCATCATGAATCCAGTAGAGAAGGATGATACAGTCCCGACAAGTGGTTGTCACCGTCGCTGAATGGCGAAGTATATAAGCAATGCGGAGGCACTCTTCACAAACATAAAGCGGTTATTGTTTCAAAATCGACAAGGCGAGAGGGTTAGAGGTGTCACGGAGGTAATGGTCTGTAAAACTTGACTCACAGTGCCACTGAGCCACTGACATAATATCATCCACAGGGACCCCATTAAACAGGCCAGTGGATGTCACGACACCGCGGACACTGTGAGCCTTGGCCACGTCAACCTGTCGCCCGGTGGCGGATTTGTGACAAAATTGAATACATTCCACAATCCACCTAGAAATGGTGTCCTTAGACGCCCTACCATGGGGTTCAATATATGACAACCATAACGCTGACTGGTCGGTACGCCACTCCGAAGTACGCTGTTTGTACCGAAGCAGCGCCCGTACGGGGCACCATACTTTAGAATTAGGATCATATCTAGTTAAAGATGGCAAAAAAATAGGTTGACCTGGATATTTCAATGACTGATTTTTAGACAAGAAATTAATCCTAGGTAGAAGCTTAAGGCCTTCCCCTGTAACCACAAAACGGTCAACCTCGGCTGATAAGGCATGAATTTCACTCCTACGCCTCGCCGAGGCCGCAGCAATTAAAAATACAGTTTTAAGAGTTAACATTTTCATAGAAATGGAACTAAGTGGTTCAAAAGGCTTATCACCTAGTACCTGGAGCACCAGTGATAAACTCCAAGACGGAATCAGTGGAGGATTCCTTGGTCTTAGATTGCCCATGCCTTTAATTAATACATTTAATGTACTTACTTCATCACTCCCCCTATTAGCCAAGCAAGGAATACCAGTCATTAAAGCTGACTTATAACCAGCAATAGAGTTAGGCTTGAGGCTATAGGCATCATATAGGTGACAGAGGAAATCAGCCACTACCTGAATAGATGATTCCATTGGATCAATACATCTTTTTGAGCACCACTCTGCAAATCTGTTGATTTTATAATTATATGCTCTGGAGGTTGACCCCCTCCTGGCTTTGGCCATAAACATGGCCGCTTGCTCAGAAAAGCCCTCCTTAATTCTAGATTCCTTGACAACATCCACGCAGTCAATCGGAACATTGACGGATTGTCGTGAAGGGCCTTGCCCTGGAAGATAAGGTTGTCCATCAGAGGCAGCGGAACCGGATTGCAGACCAGAAGGTCCAGCAGATCCGTATACCACGATCGGCTTGGCCAATCCGGGGCGATCAGAAGCACTTGGCACTCCTGCTGCCTGATTTTCTGAAGCACCTTTGGAATCAGGATTGCTGGGGGGAATGCGTATGCATACATTCCCTCCCAGCTGATAGCTAACGCATCTGTTGCGAAAGCGCTTGGGTCTGGAATCGGAGAGACGTACGTCGTCATCTTCGCATTCTTCTTCATTGCGAACAAATCTATGTTGGGTTTCCCCCAATGGTCGAACAGACGATCCGCCACACATTGATTTAGTTGCCATTCCGTGGGTAAAACACTCATCCTTCGGCTCAATGAGTCTGCTAGCAGATTTAACCTCCCCGGAATATGAACTGCTTTCAAGGTGATCCCATGATCCAGGCACCAACAAAGCAGTTTCCATGTCATCATACAGAGACTGGGCGACTTCGTTCCGCCCTGGCGGTTTATGTAAGTCACTACTGTCGAGTTGTCTGAACGAATGAGAACAATCTTGCCCTGAACATTCTTTAAGAAATGTTCCAGGCCCAGGACTACTGCTCTTAGCTCCAGTAGATTGATATGTTCCTTGGACTGATCCAGATCCCAAAGCCCTGATACTGTGGACTCTTCCAGACAAGCTCCCCACCCCTCCATCGATGCATCTGTATACACAGTCACCTGAGGGTGGGGAGGGGTTAGCAAAACCCCCGGCAAGAGATTCTCTGTATTCAACCACCATTGCAGGTGGTGAATCAGAGGCGCCAACACCGACACGTTCGAGTCCAGCGAACCTGAACTCTGGGTCCACTGTGTCATGAGAAACAACTGGATCGGCCGCCTGCGCAAGGCGGCCTGCGGAATGACTGGTTCCAAAGAAACCATCAAACCCAGCATTCTCAAGTAAACCCGTGCCAGGACATGACGACTGTCGCACACCGACTGAATTACCGAGATGAGTACTTGAACCCTCTCCTGAGTGGGGTACACATACCCCGTCTCCAGATCGAAGAACATGCCCAGGTAAACAAACTTCTGGGATGGAGTTAGCTCTGATTTCGGGAAATTGATCAGCCAGCCCAAGTCCGAGAGAGTTTTCAAAACAATCTCCAGATTGGCTGACAACGATTCCCGGGTGTGTGCTTTCAACAGCCAGTCGTCTATGTACGTGTGGACTGCTATGCTTCTCCTGCGGAGGTATGCAGTGATCGCGAGAACCACACGGGTGAAGACCCGAGGAGCCGTGGAAATTCCGAAGGGTAACACCCTGAATTCCCACCGCCGGCCCTGAAATGCAAATCTCAGGAAGCGACGGAAACTCCTCTCTATGGGAATGTGGAAATAAGCATCCTTCAAATCTATCGACGCTGTCCACATCCCTCGCTCTAACCCCGCCAACACCGAGCGCACAGTCTCCATCTTGAAACTGGGTGTCTCGATGAACTTGTTCAACGGCTTGAGGTTGAGAATCGGCCTCCACCCTCCGGTGTTTTTTGTTACCAAGAACAGGGTTGAATAGAAGCCCGGGCACCTCTGTGCCGGCTGAATGGCTTCTTTTAGTATGAGGGAATTTATTTCCTCCTCTATACACAACCTCTGATCCGGATCCCGTGGAATGGGAGTCCAGATCGGCGCGAGAGACAGTCGCGATGGCGGGCCTGACACCCAGTCGGGACGATACCCGACCGAAAGCCATCGCAAGACTAAACAGTCCTGAGTCAACCGCTTCCACTCTGGCAAGTGGGCGGCCAAACGGCCGCCCACCGGTCCACCTAGGGATAGAGGTGGCCATAAGGAGGGCCAGAGTGGCACTGTTCTCTCGGCCTGAAACACCGGAGTGGTTCCCACCGCGGTAACCAGGCCATCAGGCCCGATTACCGCGACCAGATCCCCGCGCGCCCCGCCCAGCGCCGCGCGCACCACGGTGCGCGGGCGGCTGTCTGGCTGGGTGCGGCTGGGGAGCCTGCGCCCCCCCTCGCTGCTGGCCGAATCGCCCGTGGCCTAGGCCTACGTTGCGACGGTGGCTGGCCTCTGACCTGGCCAGCACCACCTCGAGCCTGCAGAGGACGATACGCAGGGGGTGCCGCGCGAACACGCTCCCGCCGGAGCACCTCAAATTGTTCCCGCAGCGCCCTCTGGTTATTAACCAGAGTGACCGTCTCCTGGAGGTGCCTGCATCCCTCACCTCCAAAGAGACCAGGACCTGTCATAGGCGTCCGCAGCAGCCTATTATACAGGTCCTGGGACGGGCACAGATTGTCAAGCGCAAACGTGCGCCTCGCCCGGACACTTCTGGTTACCGCCCGCGTCAAACAGTCCAAAGCCAGGTTGATACCATCCTGAATGGCTCTCTGGACTGTCACCGGGCTTGGTTGGCGTGATGCGGAAGCTGCTACCACCCCTTGTAGCAGCTGGGAGACGTGGGACAGAGCGGCAATCGACGCCCTCCCACTCTCCTCCGCATCCCGCAGCGCGGCATTCGCCGAACGCAACGCGTTCGAGCACAAGACTCCCGTGTCAGAACGGGAGCCCGGCCGCGCATCTTCGCCCAAAGCCGCGCGATCATCAACGCTTGGCTTCGGCACCACACCGTACCGCTGGTAATCCAGGGGCACGATGCGGCACCGCTTCGCCACCTCGCGAGGGGCCTTCGCGAGACGTCCATTCACCTTAATGGACGCCTCTGCCGCTTCGAACATGTCCACGACATGCTCAGCAAGCGGCAGAGATGGCATAGCGGTAGCCGCCGGCCTACCAGCTAACCACGGCCTATGGTCACGCTGGCTAGCCGGCAGCTCCACGGGTAGATCTGGCCGAACACTTACCAGCCACTGGCAAGCGTCCGACCAATCCTCCTCCGTGGCTAACTGCGAGCGCTCTACTAGACGAGGGCCTTCGTCTTCCTCCAGAGCACTCGCAGTTGATGTCGACGGCGGGTAAGCTGATACCCCTGGCAAGCCTGGAAAAGCATGCGGGCCCGAGAGAGCAGGCATGCTAAATTCCGCGGCTTGACCAGGAGCAGGCGCCGTGGCAGAGCGCGGGGTAAACACCGCTCTACCACGGGTCTGACCAGCACCAGCCATACCATCGGCAAGCCGAGGTATGCGGTATCCGTGGTCAACAGCACCGCCCGGGGACACCCTCTGGACCGTGAAATCTACTCCTGCGTGAGTAGAACCATGGAACACGTCGCCTGCATTCCCCGCGAGGGGTGCACAGACGTCGTATTCCATGGCCACGTCCTCAGAAGGCGACCCCAGCAGGAGATCCTCTTCTTCCTGGCCAGAAAGATTAGACTCCGGGTCAGCAAAGAGAGCTAACCCGGACTGGCCAGGAAAGGTGCCATAGGAGGGTTTGGCACCTTCGGCGCGCGGATACCCGGGGTCTGATGAGCAGACCGCGGGTCCCAGCAACAACCATTGTCCACGGCCCCTCGGCGCGGCGCCATGCCTGCTGCCAGGGCCTTGGACTGCCCCCAACAAAGGGGCCACCTCTGAATCCACAACCGGACCGGACCTAAAGAGACCGGATTCAGAGGCGGGGATCACCTGCTCGTAAGCAGATGCCGAGGACAACAAAGGAGCTGGCCCAGGGAGCATGCCACGAAGCAACTCTGGGACCAGATCCTTTATTGTCCTCTGCATCTCTTGCAACATTTCGGACCTGAAGGCCTCCATATCCACCGCGGATGAGGCCTTCTTCTTACCCTTCTTACAAACTTTCTCCTTCTTCTTCCTCTCTTCCTCCATTACCTTCTCCCTTGCCTGCAATGCGAGAAAATCAGACATTAATTCGCCCCCCCACTGCTTACATACGTCGCACTTCAGCAACGGTCCACAGGGACTGCAGCTGAAGCACAAGTGCGGGACGAAGCGGCTTTTAAGAAACCTCCCGCAGGACGGGCAACCAGGTCTCTGAAACAGGACAAAGGACAGGGACAATGAGCAAGATAGTTAAGGTTAGCTGAACTCAAAACCAACTAAAAAGAGAGGACAGGATCATCAAGATCAGAAATCAAGAAGAACCAGCCATGGACAAAACGTTAATTGTTAATAAAAAGGCCAAGGCCGATTATGACGTCATCACTCTCGTGACCAAATTAATCGATCCGCAACAAGCACCAAGTGCAAGAACGAATTGTATAAGTAACCGGAACATTTCCGTTGAATTGGCATTTCGAGTACACAACAATCAGATATACAGAGATAACTCCTTCCAATTCTAGCATTGGCAAAAAGGGAAATTATCTCCCCTTTTGTTTACAATAATTAGATACCTGACCCTTGTATAGACAAACCATCCAACGTGATGAACCGGAGAACTCCACCATAGTACGCCTCTACATTCTCTCCACCTAAGGGAAAGGAATTGGAGCAAGAGGGCAAAGTGAGAAGACCTTTATAACAGGCCTCCAACTCACTGAACATAGACTTTTTGGTTAGATAACCTAACAGTATTAGTAGGAAATGGAACCGTGGTGGAGAGAAAACATATCCTCTTGTGCCGAGAAGTCCATCAAAGCGTCTATGCGATACCTGTGGACAAAACACAAAGAGAAATGAGACATATGAAGCACCATGTTGTAAAAAACCAACATAATCAGGCGCTAATCACGGTAAGCGCGAGTCCCGGAAATACATTAAACCGGGACAAAACACGCTAGCATATCAAAGAATTCACCTGATAAAGCGATCCCGCTCCTTCTAAAGGCGAATCCTCCCTTTCCGACATGCTTCCACCGAAAAATAATCGTCAAACGTGAGCAAAACACAAGGTAACGCGCAGAAAAGTATAAAGAACACAAAACCGCATGTAACCCTTTGCCAATAAATGAGCAAAGAGGAAGTAGTAGTCGGCGCATGCGCGGTGGTGGGGCGAGCATCCGCCGGACTACCTCTGACTCCCTGCCCAGTAGGGGCACCTAACTGTTTTTAATCTGAGTGTTTTATTGAGTGAAAGCCGATATTTAGCAATATCAAAAGTATTAGGGAGGTAAGTATACTCTTGATGTGAAAATAAACATACATCTGGTGATAAAACACATGCTCTTAATTAAAAACTCACCAATTTATTTGTAATTGGAAAAGCAAACTGCTGGATCTTCTCAAACACAACACGACGTGAATGGTTTTCTTGTCGATGCGCAAATCTCATGTTGCGCATGTCCTATAAACACAAGACAGAGCGAGAGAGAGAGGTGTTTATTGTAGAGCATCCACATGTCCAAAGAGCCATAACCTTGCAAAATGTGTGGGCATTGGAAAGATACTGAAGAGACATAAATGTGATGGCAGGGAGGAGACATAAACACAACGAGAATGTGGAGTCGATGACAGGCCATCGCAAATTTTCACCAAATTTATGTTTTGCCACCAAACAACCCATGCCCCTTACCACCATGGGAGCGAAGCGCAATGTAAACTTGTCTGGTAATCCGCAATCATATTGGTAACTAACCTACCATATTAGGTTGAATTTCGCCAACTTAACTTTGACATTCTACCCCCAACTCCACTCTACACACACCTCCACCCCGCACCATGGAGTGGCACCTAATGTAAATGTCGCTTGCTGGCTAACTCACAAAACAAATTTGAATGAATTCCACCAATCAGTTTCGGAGGAGATAGCTAGACGGACAGACAGAGGGGATTGCAACATTCCTCTGTTTTTTCAAATTGTGTGGGGTTAAGAATGGAGGGATATGTACGTCATTTGTTAGCCGACACCATCAAAATGACAATTTGACTGACAGTTCCGTCACGAAAATCAAAGAGACTTTCACTAAAGTGTACATCTTATTATTTCTTTGTTGAATTTACAAGATGTTATACAACGTTATTTCGCCGAATACAATTACAAAGATATTAATAGTTTGTGAAACAGTGACAAACAACTGGTATGACATATACAGAATGGTTTGCAAGACCACCAGATAACCTCCGTGAACAGGCATTATAGGCGGCCAAAATCGCCTTCTGCAGTGGTCTTGAAAAATGCTCATTTGCTGACCAAGAGAAAATCTTTTTAATTGACCACTGTAATGAACTGGCTGGATAACCGGGCTCATCATTCCAGTGATAAATTTTCAAAAATAATCTCTTATCGTCAGCAAATGGAGTTTTATTGAGAAAATTTAAATTTTCTTGAACAAATTTGAGGGTTAAATGGTTAAGACAAACTATACATTTCTATTTTGTTTGATGTGTCATTGCCAACGTGATGAATAACTGCTGGGAAGAAGATATACACGTACCTTACAAAAGATGTCAATACCATATGAGTTTTCCCCTCTGCTGGTCGACCCACCGATCTTCTCAACTCTGCTAATTACACCAAGCGGAACATCTAAAATGTAATGTGTGTCCTGGGAAAATTAAGCAAACAAATAATTAATGGCAACAACTGTTGTGCTACATGTAGCCTAAAATTTTAGCCAAATCCGTTCAGTAGTTTCTGAGAACTATTTACTGTTGCAGACCGACTGAAGGAAATTTCAATTTCCCTTTCTCCGAGATCTAACAATACTCACCATTCTATTACTTCTGATAAACAGCTGGCCCTGACAGCTGGCTCTAGGACTATAGACTTAGTAAGCTTTACCGACTCCTGGAACCGGGTACTCGGCTCCCAACTGCTGAGTACCCGTCTGCCATGAAGCTCATATTGTTTGCATAGCCACCAAACAAGAGAAACCCATGGCTTGCCTCCGTGGTGCTGGGAGGCTGGGTCCGTAATAGAATGGTTGAGTATTGTTAGATCTCGGAGAAAGGGAAATTGAAATTTCCTTCATTCTCCTTCGATCAATACTCACCATTCTATTACTTCTGATATACACCAGATTTGGTCAGTAACCTGGTGGGAATGGGCAAGCCATAACGGCTACTTTTGCCCCTTGGAGAAAGAGCTAGACTTAAACTTGATTAAAGGAGACCTAAAAGGACCATCAAGTTAACGGAACCAAATCACATTCGCATCACTGCCCCCCCCCCTTTTTTTCTCCTAAGAAAAGGGAGAGAACGCACGAACATGCATCTCACCTGAAAACACAAATATGCCAAGAGGGTTAACTGCTCTTTGCATATATATATATATATATATATATATATATATATATATATATATATATATATATATATATATATATATATATGTATTAGCCTGGGAATGAGCATGAATATATAAGATGAATGAACATGATATATAGACATAATACAAAAAACTCTCAATCTTGAATTACCTCATGATATATGGATTCCAGACGCGGCGCCTCCAACCATTCACTTGTCCGGCCATCATTGACACAATCTGTTTGACATCCTCTCACTCGACCATGTCTGCTTCTTAATTCTTTCTTACAAATGCCAAAAAAGGGAGAAGAGCAGTGTGGTCGCATAACTATCGTTTCAAAACAGCTAACGCGAGTGGATTGGCGGAGTCTGACACATCCCTCATATAGTAATCCGTGAAAGAGGACTCACAGTGCCATTGTGCAACAGCCATGATGTCCTCTAACGGAACACCATTGTAAAGGGCGGTCGAGGCGGCTATTCCTCTAACATCGGGTGCCCTTGCGCATTGTACCTGGTGCCCAGTCGCAATCTCATGGGTAGTCTGAATGCATTCGACTACCCAATGAGAGATAGAACCCATGGATGCGGCGCCATATGGCTTCTTATGGCAGATACACAGATGTCTATCATTCGACCGTAATGAGTCTGTCCATTTTCAGTACTTAGTCAAAGCACGGACTGGGCACCACAATCAAACCTTGTTAGTTTCTGTATAATGATCGGTTTGCCAGGATATCTCAAAGATTGATTCTTTGACATAAACTCTGCTCTTGGCAGTAGACGCAGACCCTCTCTGGAGACAACAAATCGGTCCCTCTCTGCTGAAAGTGCATGGATCTCACTGCGCCTTCTAGCTGAGGAAGCTGCCAATAGAAAAACTGCCTTTAGAGTCAAATGCTTTAGACCAAGGGTGCTTGGCCAGTACATTAAGCACTAAAGATAGACTCCAGGCTGGAATGACTACCGGTTGTCTCGGTCGGAGATTGCTCATTCCCTTCACCATCACATTCAACTGGGCCACCTGTGGACTATCCCTGTTGGCTAGACACGGGATAACTGATGCCAAAGCTGACTTGTATCCAGCAATTGTGACAGGAGCTAGTCCTGAAAAGAACAGCTCACAGAGAAAGTCTGCTATTTGCTGAATAGTGGATTGAAAGGTATCAATACCCTTTTCTTCACACCAGTCTGCAAATCTGTTAACCTTGTTGTTACAAATCTGTCAACCTTGTTGTTATATGACTTGAAGGTTGACCTCCTTCTCGCAGCTGCGATGAAATTCGCAGCTTGTCGAGAAAAGCCTTCCGACGTGGAACATTGTTTGATAACATCCACGCAGTCAATTTGAACATTTCGGGACGCTCGTGTAGGAAGCGTCCCTTGGCCTGGGAGATTATGTTCGGAATCTCGGGTAACTGCACTGGGTTTTCCACCAGCAGATCTAGAAGATCCGTGAACCACGAACTGCTGGGCCAAAATGGCGCTATTAGCAGGACCAGGCACGGTTCCTCCCTGATCTTCACCAATATCTTCGCTAGAAGAATGGTGGGTGGGTATGCGTAAGCGTGCATCCCTCTCCAGCTTATCGCCAGAGCGTTTGTATCGACGGCATTTGGATCTGGAATCGGCGAGACATAAGTCATGATTTGAGCATTTTCCCTTGTGGCGAACAAGTCCACGTTGGGTTTGATCCTTTGTAGAACTGGAGGGTTGAGAGACCATTCTGTTGGCAGAATTCTCTGTCTGCGAGACAAAGCATCCGCCAGAATGTTCAATCGCCCAGGAATGTGAGCTGCTTTCAAAACAACCGAGTAATTCCTGCACCATTGAATCAAGTGCCACACTTTGATACACAGTGTGGGTGACTTGGTCCCGCCTTGACCATTTATGTATGATACTACTGTCAAGTTGTCCGACCGCATCAATATCGCCTTGCCCCTGACCTTTGGAAGAAACTTTTCCAATGCCAGTTCCACTGCCATCATTTCCTGGAGAGTCCATGTGCCCGAGACCTGGTGTTCTCCCAGGCAGGCCCCCACCCCTCCAGCGATGCATCCGTGTACACGGACAGCTGGGGGTGGGGTAGGTGCAGCAAAACTCCTACTAGGAGATTCTGACGCTTTTTCCACCATACAAGATGCGACATTATTGGCTCCAAAACTGGCACCAGCTTTGACAGGGGTTCTGTTCTCTGTTTCCACAGAGACATCAGATACAACTGGATAGGTCTTCGCATCAGAGCAGCGTACGGGATTACCTGCTCCATGGAGACCATCATGCCCAGCATCTGAAGAAACCGCCTCGCCTGAATGTGGTTTCCCAATCGAAAACTCTTGAGGATGGCTAACGGAGACACCACTCTGGGCTCTGACGGGTAAACCCTGCCCTCCTCGAGATCGAATCGCATCCCTAAATAAACGAAATGTTGAGTGGGTGTCAACTCGGATTTCTCCTTGTTGACTATCCAGCCTAGATCTGAAAGCAACTTCAGAGTCAGAGCAGTATCCACCTCTAAGCTGGCTGATGTGTCTGCTTTAATCAGCCAATCGTCTATGTAGGTGTGTAGCGGCACGTTCTCTTTTCTTAGAAACGCTGTCACCGCAAGGACCACTCTTGTGAAAACCCTTGGAGCTGTCGACAGGCCGAATGGGAGGACTATAAACTCCCATACTTGATTCTGAAACACAAATCTCAGAAACCTGTGACAACTCCTGTTCATTGGAATGTGGAAATATGCATCTTTCAGATCGATCGAAACACACCACATTCCTTTCCTCAACCCTGCCATTACCGACCTCAGAGTTTCCATCTGGAACCGAGGCTTATGGATAAACCAATTTAATGGCCTGAGATTGAGTATGGGTCTCCATCCCCCTGTGCTCTTGGGGACAAGGAACATGTTTGAATAGAAGCCTGGAGTGTTCCGGTTTGCTGGTTTTATTGCTCCCTTCAGAAGCAAACCTGACACTTCGTTTTGAATGGCTTCCAACTTGTCTGGTTCCATTGGTACGGGTGTCCAGACAGGTACCAAAGACAGATTCTGTGGTGGAAAGTCCCACCACTCCGGCATGTACCTCTGGGATAACCATCCCTGGACCAGACTGTCTGACGTCACACCTCGACAAGGCTCGACGAAACGCATGAGCCTTCCACCCACTATAGACACCTCGATGCCTAATGGGGGTGTCTGGCTCGCGATACGCTCCCCCCCCTCTCTTGACGAGAGAGAGAGAACCATTTTGGTCTTGGCTTGGCCGGTCTAACTGGCACCGCTGTTCCGGTCGCACAGGTGCGGTCCAGGCAGATACGAAGGGAGCTCTCGTACCCTCAGGACTTACCCTTCCCCTTCCCGCCACTCGGGCGATCAGGAGCAACATTGGGGAGGGTTGGAGCCTCCACAGCCTTCTTGGCTTTCTTCGCCGGAGGCGGCTGAGAAAACCCAGAAGAAGAAGAAGCAGCACCAGGCTTAGCTTTCGCTTTGCCTTTGTGCTTTTTCTGCTTCTTAGAAGGTTGCATGGTCAGAGGCTTAGCCACAGCCGCTAGTGCATGCGCCTGACACACTAGCTCTAGCTGCAGGTTCACCGCCAACCGATTCTGCGCAATGCTAGCCGTGTCTTCTAAGATGGCCCGCGCCTGGCCATCAAAGATGCTAGGGCCTGTCAAGAAGATGCTCCCTGACGGCCGTAGCTGGACGCATATGGTCAAGAACCATTTGCCTCCTAGACTTGGTTACACACACCTGCACCCTTGCTAATGCGTCCATAGACAGCACCAGGCCGTAATTGACGCACGAAAGTGCCACAGGTGGCACAGGGTGGCCTGCCCCCGCTTCAGCCCACACCGACTGAAGAAGGCGATAAGAGTGGTTGACAGCACTCATAGCTGCCCTCACCACAAAGGGACAGGACTTTATCGTGGTGTCCCTGAGATTTGTCCACCAGTGCCGGGACGGGGCCACCCGCTCCAGCACTCTGGATACCCAGAACCCATCGGTCATCCTCGGTGACCGACGGGACAACACCATACATGCACCTGTCGTATTCCCCCCGTGGAATGCGACACCTCGCCCGCACCTCCCTGGAGGCCGCAGGAAGCTGGCCCTTGGTCATGAGTTGCTTGCTATAAATAGCATCCAGTAACTCAATAAACCGTGGATCCAGTCCAATAGACTGGATCCAGGCTGCGGGCAAGATCCCCGTACTGATCGATGCCACCGATGGACGGGGCGCATCCTCCTCGGCCAGAGCCTCAGACCAGTCCGTCTCCGAGGAGGACACTCCCGTGAACACGTCACCCGTTAACATGTTCACGGCCCTACCAGCAACGGCCTCCCGGCTAGGAGGCATTGCTGACACGCCAGCAACTCCGGTACCATACGGTTCCGCCGCCACCCCATGAAACACACCAGTCGATGGAGTAGGCACGCACAGAAAACCGTGCGGACCCGTAGCGGTCGCGGAACCGTAGCCAAACACGGGCGCCAATGGCACCCCATGTCTGACCACCGGACCAGGCGAGATAGGCGAGTACCACGACTGGCCCGGCACACCCATCACCGTGTCAGTTGGCGGCAAACCAACCATCACAGGACCGGTGCCCGGTACCAGATTGGCCTCAACCACGGGCGGAGCCGCTGCCATGGCTTGCGCCAAGCCAGACAGATGGAGGGCGGTTCCGTCCAGGACGGAATCGACCTCCATATATTCCACCCGTGGCATCACAGGCCGCAGCAACCTCTCCTCCTCAGCCTCCTCATCTTCACACCCCGAAGTCGTCACTAGACGAGGAAACCGTGGAGCCGTCCTGGTGGACGGCTCCCATGCCTGACGGACTGGCCACCGCTACTGGACCCCCCGGAGGTGGTCGCAGAGAGACAGAAACCGTCAGGCCGGAGCCCGACGGGGCTTCCAGGTGGCCGTACGAGACGCCTCCCTCGGTGGCCAGTCCAGAACCCTGTCCAAGGACAGGGTCCGAATCAAACATGGGGAGAGACTGCCCTACAACTTTCGGCAGCAGGGACGACACTAGCGTGGGCAGAACACTATGCATAGCCGGACCAAACCATGCCGGCGGTGCCATCCCCGCCACCTGCCGAAACGGACGCTCCACGTTTTGCTTTCGGACCGCCTGACCCTGCGTCAGACCCTGCCAAGTCCTTCTGGGCAAGGAACTTCAACATCATGTCAACCGACCACACTGCACATACATTACACCTATTGTCAAGGTTACATTTCGTACATCGAAAACAGACATGGTCCTTAAACAGAACCCGACCGAATTTGTGGCACTCGTCACACGATGGCGGGGCTGGTTTGGCCTATAAATAATCACAAACCTACAATAAGCAAGCGGAACGAAACAGAGACGGAAGGCAGACAATTAATTTTCAAATATTTTGACCATAAATTAACTGTAACCCTCCCGCACCCCACCCCGCAACGTTACAGCAAAGATCGCATTAACTATGACGACAAGAACGATGCGGGAAATAATACACCCATACACTGATCCTCAAGGATGTATCACGGAACCAGGAATCATATCGCATAACATTCTGGGTATATTTACTAATAAATATAAATTATACTCTTAACGAAGGCCAAAACGACATGTGAAGAAACAACAAAATGTAAACAAACTGCTGTAGCACATGGTAAAACCACAGACCACACATTTAAACAAGAATTTTGAAACCACTGATCATTGCAAACAGATCGTGATAACATGCAAACTTGAAATTCCAAAGTTTTCTGGTACCAATTTTAGTATGCAGCACCTAGAATCAGATGCGCGAATTAATGAAACATTTTCTTCACATAAACATCCGAGACACACGGGTGTGACATCACCCGCTCGGATCTTACAGACAACGACGTCAGCTGATATTCGTGTTAAAACACCGTAGGCCAACACCTATTTTCATATCTGCCAATCGCCTATTGGGGTTTAAAGAAGGCGATCATCCGGCATATTTCGTTGTTAACACACGTCCCAGATTCTTTGGGGTTAGAAATTGGAACATGCGACACAGACGAAATTTCAAAGACCTAAGTCTTCTTAATTATGTAATAACATAGAAATATACAACCTGGTTATCATCGGCAGCATCCATGTTAATCCAAATATCCTTTAGAGAACGCACAAGCTATCACAATTTAATCACAGAAAAAAGACATAGGTTTAAACAATCTTAAGACTTCCCAAATGCAAAAAGCATGTATCTCTTGTTGCTATGCAAACAATATGAGCTCTATGGTAGACGGGTACTCGGCAGTTGGGAGCCGAGTACCCGGTTCCAGGAGTCGGTAAAGAGGAGTCGGTAAAGCTTACTAAGTCTATAGTCCTAGAGCCAGCTGTCAGGGCCAGCTGTATATCAGAAGTAATAGAATGGTGAGCATTGATCGAAGGAGAAAAACACAGACCTGTTAAAGGCAATAACACTATCCCCCAGGTCTAAGGCAGATGGACCATTCCAGTTTATCCATCCATCATATGGCGTCATAATCAACTACGTGACGTGTAGGGTGGCATCATAATCAATTACAGCATGAATGACTCGATTTAGTCTGTCTTAAATGCTTAGTAGTCTGACACATTGTACTAATTGTATGTCTTTACTATTTAATAAACATTCTGTCAAATATTTTGAAACCAATTTGACTTGGTGTTGTTGCTGCCTATGCTAACAGCTTACCTGTATCGTTGGATCCCAACACAAATGAGGTGTGGGTGGAGCTTAGCTAGAAGTGTGCGGGGCATACCATATTTATTCTAATTTTCCCGCCCCTCCCAATTATACCGGGCCCATGTTTTTGAGAATGATGAAAAACGCAAATTACTAATAGTATGAAATAATAAATCTTCCGCTGTCATCTAGTCTTCAAAGAAAAAAAACATCCAGAAACAAGAGCTCCGCAAACAGGGTATAATACCCCGCCATGATGACAAACCAATGAATGAGAGCTATCAGAAAATATTTATTTCTTCCTCAGACCCATCATCCTTATGAAATGTCAAAGCGATCCGTTAAACGGTCAAGGAGCTATCGTCCGGAAATAAATTTTCAAGATGGCTGTCGCTTACTGGTGACCATATTGGACTTCAGATTATCATAAATTTCGACAAGTTTCTACACCAGACATATTCCAAAGACCCTAGGAAGTGATACCATAAATGGTAACAGAGATATCATCCAGAAACCAACTTTCAAGTTGGCAGCCCGTGGCTGGCGGCGATCTTGGACTTCAGATCATCGTCAATTTCCATAAGTTTGTTCTCCAGACCTAGACCAACCACCCTATGAAGCTTCAAAGTGATCCGATAAACGGGAACAGAGTTATCATCCGGAAACCAATTTTCAAGATGGTGGCTAGCGGCCATCTTGGATATTAGATCATTGTCGATTTCGATAGGTTTCTTCCTCAGACCTAGTCCAACCACTCTATGAAGTTTCAAAGCGATCCGATAAACGGTAACAGAGTTATAACCCGGAAACCAATTTTCAAGATGGCCGCCTGTGGCTGCCAGCCACTTTGGATTTCAGATCATTGTCAATTTTAATAGGTTTCTTCTGCAGACCTAGTCCAACCACTCCATGAAGTTTCAAAGCAATCCGATAAACGGTAAATGAGTTAATCATCCGGAAACCAATTTTCAAGATGGCTGGCAGCCATCTTGGATTTCGGATCATCGTCGATTTCGATAGGTTTCTTACCCAGACCTAGTTCAACAACTCTATGAAGTTTCAATGCGATCCGACAAACGATAACGGAGTTATAATCCAGAAACCAATTTTCAAGATGGCCACCGGTGGCTGGCGGCCATCTTGGATTTCGGATCATCGTCGATTTCAATAGGTTTCTTCCCAAGACATAGTCCAACAACTCTATGAAGTTTCAATGCAATCTGACAAACGGCAATGGAGTTATCATCCGGAAACCACTCTGCCGCCCGCCCACCTGCCCGGACGGCGCCATTACATATAATACCCCGCCAAATTTTTTGACGGAGTATCAAAATAAAACATGCAGCAACATTTTGGTCATTTTCGTGAATACATGCGAAAAAGATTTTTTTTCGTCAGCTTATCCTGTCATTCAATGACAGAGCATCTAATGCTGTTAGACGCTGTTAGACACGGCTATAAATTTTCTAATGTATCGCTGAACGCATCACAAATGCGCCTCCAGTCAATTCGCCCAATGCCTAAATTGTTTCTGATCAGTATCTTGCCATTCAGTGATAGAGCTGCAAACGTGAATTATACGTCGAGATATGGCTATGGCATATTTTCTGATGCATCAGTGAACGCATCACAAACGCGCCTCCATCCAATTTAACAATGGATAAATCGTTTGTTCCTAACTTCGCTAAATGTCACCTTTATGTCCTAAATAAAGTGTCTGAATAAACCTAATGTGAAACGAGTAGTTTTTATGAATATTTGAGCAAATTAAGCAGAAATTGCATGGAATACTATAATTATATACTGATTCAAGGTGACTGAGAAAACCGTTCTAATCTCATGGTATTTTTTTCAAACTTTTCCACCCTAATTAACCCGCCCCCTTTGGTGACCACTACACGCCCCGTGGTACCGTATAATTAGAATAAATACAGTAGCTAAAACTATAAATGTCCATTATCGCTTTCCGCTTACATGTACTTACCCGCTCTGTGCTTCTGAAGTATACTTTATAGTTTGTGACTGTTAATGTGCCCCTCACAGCTCCACTATATGGGCACAAATAGGTCACCTCTTTGGCTATAAAGAAGAGAGAGAAAGACAGAGATGAAATGGAGAGTATTGGTTTATTACACATTTCAGTACAAGTACACTGAATTTGCAATCCTCATTCAATAATATGGGTAATTCATATAACAAATTGGATTAAATTCCAACAAACGGTTTCGAAATAGTTAGCTAGATGGAGAAACGGATGAATGGACAGATGGAGGCAATTCACCTTTCCAGAGTTGCCCTGTAGGTAGGGCTTAGAATACACCTTCCGTATCCTCTGCGTGTCGTACGAGGCGACTAAAGGAGGTAAGGGTGAGGTAACCCTGAGAGAAACCTCGAGTGCTGAAGACAGAGGTTCCAGGCCGCACGGCGCACTTTAATAAACCATGGATCCACGCACTTAACGCTTATGATCATGCCGATAGTCACTTACAGGACTGGCGGTATGATCAGCGAACGAAAAGAAGAAGAAGAGCCTTTCCAGAGTATCCATCCATCATATGACCTCATGACATCATAATCAGCTCAGCGCATGTATGATGACGTCACAAGCATTACATTACAAAGCGTTCCATATAGAACGTCATCAAATCTCAAATAGCCAGACACGTTGTATGAATTGTATGTCTTTGTAATTCTTTGCTATTTAATAAACATGCTGTTGAATATTTTGAAACTAATTTGACTGTTCCTAAGGCAACAACAACGCCCAGTCAAATTAATTTTAAAATATTCAACAGCTTACCTGTGTAGTTTTTGGAAATTTCTAGTCATGGTGTTCAGAGATCGATCGAATCCCAACACGAGCGAGGTGTGGGTGGAGCTTAGCTAGAGATGGTCGGGGCATGGCTAAAACCAGAACGGTCCATTGCAATATCCCCACCAGTTGTTCAAAATGTGTGTGGATAACTAACGTGTTTCTGTTTTTGTTTTGGGAACATAATCACTAGTTTATAAGCTGTACTGTACATATACAAATATAACAGGAACATTACCACTCGAACTTGTTCAAGAAAATTTCAATTTTCTCATAGAAAATGTCCTTTTGTAGACCAAGAGAAGACTATTTTTATAATTTACCACTGGAATGACTGGCTTGGTTATCGAGCCAGTTACTCTAGTGGTAATTTTCAAAAATAGTCTTCTCTTGGTCTGCAAATAGACATTTCTCAAGACCACTGCAGAGGCCAGTTTTAGTCTGATATGAGTGTTAAAGGGTTAATGGGCATTGTATATGTTCATCATTGGTTGTTATTTCACACAACCCTTACCCATTCCTTGAATCTTTTCTCCATTCAGCAAGTGTGGGTCATCAGACGGGATAATTTTTGGAACATCTTTGAGGGTCTGAAATACAAATAGTAGAGAAGCATTGATCACAAAATATTAGTTCCTAAAGTAGATACCAAAGGCCTGTATTGTTCACATAGAACATTAAGCCTATCATCCTTGATTCATTTGGCAAAGCTTGATACAAATCAGCCTAGAGGTTAGTTTGATAAAAATCATGTTAGCAGTTATTAAGGAATACTTTCTTAAACAAATTTCTCAAATTCTAGCAGTAAAGGATGAAGGGCAAAATGGATACTTTATCGGTGTATCTAGCCTATATGCAATGATGCCACTGAAATCCCTCAGCTAAACAAGCAAGGAGCTAGCAGTACATGTATGTACAATAGATAATCTTATTATCAAACAAGAGATTGTCCAGAAAAGGCTGAACAGCATGCTAGGGCCGAAGTCACGAGCACCAGAGCGCTTCGACTTCATCTGAGAGCCCTTAAGTAGAGTAGTCATTACATTGTCAGACTACTAGCGAGGCCAACAAATCATCAGCCATATGTTACAATGGATGAATCCACTATTAGCTATGCCTCACCCATTTCTAGCGGTGCCCAGGCCATTTCTAGCTAAGCACCGGCCATGCGTTGTGCGTGTTGGGATCGATTTATATACTTTGAATCCTGAATTCCCAGAATCCATAATTCATGGTACATGTAACAAGCGGCTAAAAAGTAGCAGCATTTTGACCATTTCCGGTAGATTTTTCATAAAATCTCAGATTTTCGCCAAAAAGATTGACCAATCAAAATTCTGAAAAGAATTTCTAAAGCCTACCACCATAGAATGCATCCAGTCAAATTTGGTTGAAATATGTCAAGGAGCTAAGGAGGAGTAGCATTTTGACCATTTCCAGATTTTTCATAAAATCTCAGATTTTCACCCAAAAAATTGATCAATCAAAATTCAGAAAAAAAAATCTGGAGGGTAGCAGCTTAGGATCGTTCCAGCCAAATTTGGTTGAAATCGATCAAACCGTTAAGGAGAAGACACAATTTGATGGACAGACAGATGATGGACGGCCGCCATGGCATAAGCTTACTTGGACTTTCAGGCCAGGTGAGCTAATTATACAATGCACTATGCACATCTACTTGTAACCAGTTGAATCTTTTGAAACTAATTTCACTGGCATGACTGGAGGCTGTGGCAGAAACAGCGCCCAGTCAAATTAGTTTCAAAATATTCAACATAACGTTTATTAAATAGTTGAGATAAAATTCGTACAACTGACAGACTTTTCCAGGTTCATGACAGAGTATTTCTGTCAATTATGATCTGACATTGGCTTACATGTGACGTAATTCATTATGACATCATATACTTGAGTGACAGATTGAGTTTCTCTAATAGAGAGCAGTAAGCTTAACTTTGGTAGTCATGGTACTGATGATGATAGTGTGTAGTCATGAACGCGCATGAAGTGATGGAGTAGGGCGTTACAGATGAACTCATCAAACACATATCTAACTCACTAGTGCACATTGCCAATGTTCATAGCTTCCTAAGTAGACAATCTTGCATCACTGAAATAGCACATTGTCTGCAGACATCATCGATCAAGAAGTTGATGTAATCCACATGTATTTTCGCTAACATTCAACATCGTTTTTCACTAGAGATAACTTAGAAAACTACAGAGTTACAGCATTGACAGACAGATGGATTCACAATTTCTTGAGCAACAGAAAACAGGTCATTTTTAATGGTGCCCGCCATCAGTGGAATCCCTCAAGGCAGTGTGTTGGGAGTGGCTCTATTCATCTACTATATTGATGATATGCCTGACAGTACGCAACATGACAACACTATTGGCAGTCAAATGCCGATGACATCAATCTCATCTCAAATAGTCGCCAATCCCAAGATCAGAGCTATGTATTTTTCCACTTCTTCACGCTTAAACTACAGTAACTTTTGTACTATTCATAATAGGTTCAAATTTTTTTACCCAGTTGAGAAAAATTGTTTTCTTCACATTTTGATCCCTAGTTTAAACTTGTGCTACATATACTGAATAAAACACAGACAACTAAACTGGGAAAACATTTCATTTTTAAATGTCCTACATGATAAAAAATAAGCTTTTATCACATGGCAAGAAGTTGTCATGGCGACTAATTAGCATTGTGATGACTTGGTGCCACTGTAGTGCTGGTCACTATTGGTGGTTGATATGGTGACTAGTAGTTGTGATGATGACAAGATGTGGTGGTGCTTTTGATGACTCATGCTTGTGGTGTTGACTTGTGATTAGTGGTGGTGATTTGTAGTCATGGACAATTGGACATGTTAACTTGGCATCCCCACATTTTTTAAAAAGTGCCTCCGTCCATCTGTCACGCTCTCTCCTGCCAAACCGTTGGGTGGAATTCAACCAAATTAATTTGATATGTGGGCTACCCATATGATTCCGCTTTGCAAGATGATATTTACATTTGGCTCCGCCCCCAGGATGGCGGGGCAAGGGTCAAAAGGCCAAAACACTTGTAACGCAACGGCTCTGAAACCGTTAGACGTAACTCAACAAAATTTGATATGTGAGTTACCCATGGGATTGTGGAGAGCAAGAGACCATTTACATTTGGCTCTGCTCCCAGGGGGCAGGTGAGAGGTTAAAGGTCAAATTTTAACCTGCAGAAATTGATTGTAACGCATCTCCTCCGAAACCAGTGGACAGAATTCAACGAAATTTGGTATGTGAGGTACACATATCAATGTGAAGTACATGAGCACATTCACATTTGGCCTCGCCCCCAGGGGTTGGTGGGGGATGGTAGTTAAAGGGTAAAAAAATTCATTGTAATGCAACTGCTCCGAAACCACAGGATCGAATTCAACCAAATTTAGAATGCGAGTCACCCATATCAATGTGGACTGGATGACCACATTTACATTTGGCCCCCACCCCACAAGGTGGGGGGCAAACAGTCATGGAATTTATTTTAATGCTTCCTTCGACACTCTTTTATGAAATTAAACCAAATTGGGTATGTGAGTTACCATATGATTCATTGATAGCGGAGTGCAAAAGCCAGGACATGTACATTTCAACTCACTTGGAATGCATCTCCTCCGAAACCGTTGGACAGAATTTAACCAAATTTGGTATGTGAATAGTGATGGTTGTGAGAAACCATGGTGGTGATTAGTGGTGGTTGTGATGACCATCAGTTGGACCGACCGAACTGGCCAGATGTCGCTAGTAGTAGTAGAGGGGGAATGTTGCTGATTAAATGATGACTCGATAATTTGAATTTTTAATTTTATTGTAAATATACCTTTAATTCTTGTAGAGGTACATTTTCCGAGGAAGTAGAAGCAGATGAAGATAGGGGAGAGCCAGCACTGGCTGACCCAGAAGAGTCGTGACTGTTTAACGATTTCTCGGAAGTGGACACCGACTCAGTTGTTAGCCCTTCGCTTGACTGAACGCTGGACGGCTCCGTAAAATCCGGACTTCCTCTACGGTCCATGTACCTATTTGTGAAAGTACACTTCTTAAAAAGCAGACATTTAGAACTGTGTATTTTTCTCAGAACCACGAAAACTGGAGTTTATAAGAAAATTCTGACAGTTCTGCTTTCTTGGTTTTCAGGGCGAGAGGAAAATCTCAAGGGAGATAAATCGGCATATTGGTGTGGTGGTTTTAAGCTCCTGCCCGACTCCAATCGCTCATAATCACAACAATGGAGCCGGTAGGGGCTACAGAGTCCACAGCGCTGGCCGGCTAACGTTGATAAGTCACAAGATTCTTATACGAACTTATACGAATCCTCTACTGACAGCAGGCGTCAACAAGCCTCTAACGTCAGGAATGGGCTGCATATATTTATGGTTCATTTTAATGTTATTAAGTTGTTATTAACAATTATACATTGGCTATGTTATAATGATTCTGGTGTATAAATATTACAGATGGGTTCACAGTCGTAGTTATAGCGCAATGGATGACTTTCCCATAGCTTGTCTAGTCTAGCTTTGAGAGAATTCACTGAGGGGGCGCTGATAACGGATTCGGGTAGTTTATTCCATTGATCAGTACAGCGCAACGGGAAAGAAAACTTTCGTACATTGAGTCTTGGTCTTATTTTCTTAATTTTTAGGCTGTGGCCTCGAGTTATGCTATTTGTGTCTTGTCGCTCAATAAGGTCTGCAGTAACTTGGTCATATTTATTGCTGAGAATTTTATATAAATCGATCATGTCGCCACGCAATCTTCTAAATACTAATGTTGGTAACTTTAACTTTTGGAGGCGTACGTGATATGGTAGATTACGCATACCAGGAACAAGTTTGGTTGCCCGTCTTTGGACATTTTCGATTGCATTTATGTGCTTTTTCAGATATGGAGCCCAAACCACATTAGCGTATTCAATATGTGGCCTAACAAGAGATTTGTAGAGATGTTTAAAGTTTTCCTTATCTAGATAGTCAAATGTTCTCCTAATCAGTCCCATTATCTGGTTAGATTTGCTTATTTTTCCATTTATATGTTCATCGAAGCATAGTTTATCGTCAATTATGACACCTATATCTTTTTTCACTAGATGAATGGGCTAGAGTATGGTTATTAAATTCCATTGTATAAGTGTGTAGAGATGGGTTTTTTGTTGATATTCGCATACTTTTGCATTTATCTGGGTGGAACCTCAATAATGAATTATCAGTCCATGAACACATAGAGTTAATATCATTTTGCAGGGTGTCACAATCTTTTTGGTTAAAGATTGATCGAAAGAGTTTAGTGTCATCTGCAAATAAAAAGATCTCAGACCCACTACTTATTACATCGGGAAGATCATTAATGTAAATTATAAACAGTAATGGCCCTAAAACTGAGCCCTGTGGTATACCGCTTGTTACGTCTGTTGGTTTAGATATGATTCCATTTATAACTAATTGTTGCTGCCTTCCGGTTAGGAAGGATTGGATCCAGTTTAACAAATTACCTTCTATGCCATATGCAGTTAGTTTTTTAATTAGACGTTTATGTGGAACCTTATCAAATGCTTTCATGAAGTCGCAGTAAATCACATCAATCATACCCCCCCCCCCCCTTGTCCAGAGTCAGTAGCCATTTTTCAAGAACAGTCAAAAGTTGGAGAACTGTTGATCGGCCGCTTATAAAACCATACTGTTTTTCTGATAGCATATTATTAATCCTAAGATGTTCCAAAATCGTGTCTTTAATAACAGATTCCATTATTTTACAAACAACAGATGTTAAGCTAATTGGACGGTAATTGTCTGGTTTGGTTTTATCTCCTTTTTTGATAACTGGTGTGATGTTTGCATTTAACCAGCATTGTGGTAATGTTCCCAGGCTTAGTGATTTATTAAAAAGAATTGATAGTGGCAGGCTTAGTTCGTAGCTTAGTTCATAAAGGAATCTTGGATGGAGTTTATCAGGCCCGGGTGACTTAGCAGTGTTGAGATTCACAAGTTTTTTTCTTACAATTTCAGGTGTGATCTTTAATGTACCCATTGGCACGTGGGCTCTACAAGTAATAGTTTGGGAATCATCGTCAGGTTCTGTTGTGAATACTGATCTGAAGTAGCTGGCTAGGGTGTCTGCCTTCTCTTTATCATTTTTTGTAAATGACACTTCCATATTATGCTCAGTGGCACAAGGTATTTGCAGATCTGGATTACCTGATCTGACTTTAGTCTTGGATTGCACATAATTCCAAAACTTTTTGGGGTTATTTTTGGCTGATATAGAAATATTTTTCTCATATTGTTTCTGTGCTTTTCTTGTTTCTCTTCGAACCTGGTTTCTTGTTTTACAATATTCATCATATATATTACGGTTACCGCCTGTATCAATATATTTTTTCCATAGTCGCTTCTTCCTGTTTATTTTGGTTCTTGTAGTTTGGTCAAGAGGATATTTGTGCCTTTTGTTTTTTATTGTTCTTTTAGGAATAAATTTATTTTCAGCTTCTTGACACATTCCAAATATGGTCTGCCACATATCATTAATATCGTTTATTTCTTTTAGGCGTGTGTTCCAGTCTCTATTTAAGAAATTAATTATAGCTTTATAATCTGCTTTATCATAACAGACCCTTGTTTTACTTGTAGTAGTAAATTCGCCATTTAAGCGAATCTCCATCTGTATAGTGGAATGGTCACTTTTTCCAAGTGGCGCATTTGTATGAATATTATCCACCAGGTCAGGGTAATTAGTAAATACTAAATCCAATATTGTTGGCTTGTCGGACCCACGCCTTCTAGTAGGCATTGAAATTAGCTGTTGTAAGAAGCAGTCTCTTACAGATTCAATAAACTTAAACGTAAAGTCTAGGCTAGAGCTAGAGGTGTTGTATGTGTTTGTAAACCAATTAATATGTGGCATATTAAAGTCTCCTAGAATAAGCGAGTGCAGGTTAGTGGTGTGTATTTCCTTTAAAATATGACAGAGTTCATTATTGTTTTGGTTATTAGAGTTTGGGCTTCTATAAAACACTCCCAAACGCAGTGTTTCATGTTTACATCGTATGTCGCAGAGGATGTATTCTTCGAACATACTTTGCTTAATGCTTAGTAGCTTATAAGATAAAGTGTTTTTATGTATAGTAAGATACCTCTTCCTATTGTAGTAGTAATACTTTTATCTTCAATGCTGTAGCCATCTAGATTGTAGTCTGCTATACTAGGTTGAGTTCTGTAGTTTTTTGGCTTGGCTTCAACTATAGCTATGATATCTGGTGGGTCATCTTGTATTATGTGCAGAAGTTCGGTTTTCTTCTCACGTGTAAAGACGTCAGCATTTGTATAGAGGATCGTAATCTCATTAATTGATTTTGTACATTTCGTATTTACATTATTTGGTTTATTTCCTCTAATTTTGGAGCCGACCAGAGATTGTGTCAGACTTTGGCCATGTTTATTATTTACACATTCGTCTGAAAGTAAAGTGAAACAGTTTCTAGTGGATATAGGGAAACAACGTTCCTTAAGGACACAATCATCGAGAACATTACCAGTATTTAAAACATTCCATTTAAATAGAGAATCTACATTCGCACAATGTGACTTATCAAAGCAAAAGTCAGAACAATTGAGATGTTCTGATGTATGTACAGTGTCATGCAAATTACTATGTATGCCATTAAATCTCTTTACAGTTGCTGGGTCATTAGTTACTGTACAGTTTGAAAATTGTGATAGTACTGGGTTGGTCTGTACTGTGATTGGTGGTAGGTGGGGGCCCGATTTGCCCAGGAGCTCTTTGCGTTGTAGTTCTGGTGACCCCTCCCATGCATCCTCCCATTGTGAAAATAAGGATTCATGAAATGATTGTCTACATTCTGTAGCATAGGTGTCATGTACGAAGTTTGTGACATTATAAGAATCGAGCTTAAATAGTTTGTAATGTTTTCTGACAAAACACGCGTTCCATTGACATTTGGATGAATGCGGTCATGGAATAGCTCTGTGTAAACTGTTCCACTAGGGTCATTGAAGAGCTGGGAATTGTCTATGAATATTGCATTTTGTGTTTCTGACAGTTTAAGCAGCATGCTGTTAAATTCCAATGTTAGACTATTTTCATGTGCATTCAGAGGTCTAGGTAGTAGTGAGGATACAAATATTTGTATGTGCGGTGAGATAGCACGGATCCTATGCAGCAGCACTGTGTAGTCTTTTACCATTTCATGTGGATTACTCTTCACGATGTCATTACTTCCGACATGGATAACAATTGCATCGTGACTGCTTGCAGAAAGATAACTGTCTATGTGGTCGTGTATGTCAATAATATGAGAACCTCTTAGAGTTTTAATGTTGATGTTCATGGTGTCATTGGACATATAGCGTCCACTAAAGTTCCTCAACGTTGAGCTCCCTATAATTAGGACACGTTTCATCTGGTCCCTTGTTGGTTTAACATCGGAATGATACTGTGCTGTAGCAGTCCCATTCTGGTAAGATATATCACCTGTTGCCTTTGTGATGTTCCTATTCTGGTTATTATATTTCTGCTTATTTTGGACATTTTCTGGACGATGATAGGCTTGTGAGTTCATACTATCACCATTGTATTTCTGTCTCATTTGAGAATGTCCTGTGGTTGGTTGATAGGTTTGCTGGTTTGTATTTTTATTCAGATTTGTCTGCCTACCAGTGGATTGAAATTCCCTTGATGTTTGATAGGATTGTGAAGTTGCTGCACTGCTGGGTATTGAATTTAACTGTCGCGTTTGCCTGGTTAGAACTGGTATCGGTCTGTATGTTGGTGGAGAAACATCTTTGATAACTGGAGTTATGAATGTATTATTATGCTCTACACCATGGTGAGGGGTGGATTGAATATTCTTTACTTGATAACTCAGCGATTCAAGACTCTTTTGGATTTATTTTATTTGTCCAGCAAGATCAACTATAGTAGGATTAGATGTAGGTACTGTTGTGCTCTGTGAGGATCTTTTAGCTAGTTTTACATCATTAGTTGATGTAGCAGTTAGAGTTTGTTGCATTTCCATATTTGTTAGGCTTACATCATTAGTATGTGTTACCGTTTGTTGGATTTGTGCAGTTGGTAGGTCTGCAACTTTAGGGGATGTCTCCATTAGAGGTTGCTGGGACGGTGAATCAGGTCCAGCAGCTACTGTGTTATTGTCTTGGGACGTACTTATATGAGCTGGTCCATGGTGGCATGTACTGTTGGGTGCTGGTTCAACATGGCAGCCTTCTGGTGTTTTACGCCATTCGATGTATTCTGCAATATGGTCTGAGATAGTCGTACAGGTGCTACAGATGTATCTGCGCCGGGATGCAGTAAGGGTGGACAACATATAAGTTGGCAGATTAGTACAGTGATAGTGTTGCCAGTTCTTACAATTAAAACACATTATCATATACCTATTATTTGGTTTATGGCAGGGGCATAAAATCTGTAGAGTATGGGTATTTTCATTTTCTTCTTGGTAACCAGGATCAGTCATATCTGGTAGTATGTTTGTGATAGGAGGCTCAACAACACATGTTTGCTGTGTGTGAGAGCCAGTCGGAGAAGTATTTGTTGACAAGCTTGATGTCATAATGTCTGGTGTAGAAAAATGCTCATTTGGGGTTGTATACACACCCATGGGAGACTTTGACACACTAACTGGCGGAGTTGGCTGAACAACTGCTTCAGTGGCGGAGATGTTAATTGATGGGTTTGATTGTTTGGGCTTCTGGCGTGCCATGCTAGTAATTACTTTGGCTTGATTTGAGGATTGTGTTGATAGATATTTCCTATATACTTCCTCTTCTCGTATTCTGTCGCACTCTTTGCATAGCCAATAGTCTGATGATATAAATTCTGTAGGCTTTGTAGGGTCCTTACAGTCTTGGCATACCATGTTGCTTACTTGTACCAAATATTGTATGTGGTTGGTATGGCAGTTTAATAAGGTGTATAGTATATTACTCGATTTTTTTCTAATATTGTGCTTAGACAAACATCACAAACAGGATAGAAACACAAACCTAATTGTTAGTATAGTGTATGTAGAGTTATTTCTCTGTCCCGCGGCAACTCGGGAAAAGCTTAGACAGGGGACAGCCGTAGGAGAGACAGACATGAAACAGAACAATTTCAAGAATGTTAGTAAGTAATCAAGATTGGTTTGGGGGGAGTACAGGTGCAAGTTATATGCCTAGTAGTGAAGTGTGGCTTGTGATGATGTACGTTTTGATGTGGGTATTTTTTCACACATTTAAAAATAATTTATTATTGTTGTTAATTGTTTTATATATTTTTAGTGTTTATTTTTAATTATACTCCGTTATTTTTATTAGTATTTGTTTTTATTTGTTACAAGACAATAATCTATCGGAAAAAGGTGTTATTACAGTTTTACACTGTTTAATTTGTGTACGGGTTAAGTTTACATGTGTTTATGTGCATGCCTAAATGTTTGTGATGTTGAAACAACAGACAGAATAAAATTATATTGGCTGGATTGTATGATACAGCAGAGATCTTTAGCGTTGCTAATGTAAACAATCACGGAAACTGGTGACGTCTTCTAAAGAGTGAGTTTTAAGCATCGAAGCTGACACTATCAGTGGTTAGATGTATTAATCATTTTATTACAGTTTAACAACGGTAACACTGATAGATTTAGTCGATTTGGTTTTAGTTTTAACCGATTTTTTTCTAATTTATATACGACACTAAATTTTTAACGTCTGTTTCTTGTTTTAGTAGATTCTCCCCTCTTTAGTAGATTCAAGATTCAAGATTATCAATCAACCAATCACATTCTATTTCTGTAAGTAGGCTGCTACTAGCCTGTTATGACAGATTTTAAAAACAATTAAATTTGCTTATTTACTTACTTACACGAATCCTCTACTGACAGCAGGCGTCAACAAGCCTCTAACGTCAGGAATGGGCATATATGTATGGTTCATTTTAATGTTATTAAGTTGTTATTAACAATTATACATTGGCTATGTTTTAATGATTCTGGAGTATAAATATTACAGATGGGTTCACAGTCGTAGTTATAGCGCAATGGATGACTTTCCCATAGCTTGTCTAGTCTAGCTTTGAAAGAATTCACTGAGGGGGCGCTGATAACGGATTCGGGTAGTTCATTCCATTGATCAGTACAGCGCAACGGTAAAGAAAACTTTCGTATATTGAGTCTTGGTCTTATTTTCTTAATTTTTAGGCTGTGGCCTCGAGTTATGCTATTTGTGTCTTGTCGCTCAATAAGGTCTGCAGTAACTTGGTCATATTTATTGCTGAGAATTTTATATAAATCGATCATGTCGCCACGCAATCTTCTAAATACTAATGTTGGTAACTTTAACTTTTGGAGGCGTACGTGATATGGTAGATTACGCATACCAGGAACAAGTTTGGTTGCCCGTCTTTGGACATTTTCGATTGCATTTATGTGCTTTTTCAGATATGGAGCCCAAACCACATTAGCGTATTCAATATGTGGCCTAACAAGAGATTTGTAGAGATGTTTAAAGTTTTCCTTATCTAGATAGTCAAATGTTCTCCTAATCAGTCCCATTATCTGGTTAGATTTGCTTATTTTTCCATTTATATGTTCATCGAAGCATAGTTTATCGTCAATTATGACACCTATATCTTTTTTCACTAGATGAATGGGCTAGAGTATGGTTATTAAATTCCATTGTATAAGTGTGTAGAGATGGGTTTTTTGTTGATATTCGCATACTTTTGCATTTATCTGGGTGGAACCTCAATAATGAATTATCAGTCCATGAACACATAGAGTTAATATCATTTTGCAGGGTGTCACAATCTTTTTGGTTAAAGATTGATCGAAAGAGTTTAGTGTCATCTGCAAATAAAAAGATCTCAGACCCACTACTTATTACATCGGGAAGATCATTAATGTAAATTATAAACAGTAATGGCCCTAAAACTGAGCCCTGTGGTATACCGCTTGTTACGTCTGTTGGTTTAGATATGATTCCATTTATAACTAATTGTTGCTGCCTTCCGGTTAGGAAGGATTGGATCCAGTTTAACAAATTACCTTCTATGCCATATGCAGTTAGTTTTTTAATTAGACGTTTATGTGGAACCTTATCAAATGCTTTCATGAAGTCGCAGTAAATCACATCAATCATACCCCCCCCCCCCCCCCCCCCCCCCTTGTCCAGAGTCAGTAGCCATTTTTCAAGAACAGTCAAAAGTTGGAGAACTGTTGATCGGCCGCTTATAAAACCATACTGTTTTTCTGATAGCATATTATTAATCCTAAGATGTTCCAAAATCGTGTCTTTAATAACAGATTCCATTATTTTACAAACAACAGATGTTAAGCTAATTGGACGGTAATTGTCTGGTTTGGTTTTATCTCCTTTTTTGATAACTGGTGTGATGTTTGCATTTAACCAGCATTGTGGTAATGTTCCCAGGCTTAGTGATTTATTAAAAAGAATTGATAGTGGCAGGCTTAGTTCGTAGCTTAGTTCATAAAGGAATCTTGGATGGAGTTTATCAGGCCCGGGTGACTTAGCAGTGTTGAGATTCACAAGTTTTTTTCTTACAATTTCAGGTGTGATCTTTAATGTACCCATTGGCACGTGGGCTCTACAAGTAATAGTTTGGGAATCATCGTCAGGTTCTGTTGTGAATACTGATCTGAAGTAGCTGGCTAGGGTGTCTGCCTTCTCTTTATCATTTTTTGTAAATGACACTTCCATATTATGCTCAGTGGCACAAGGTATTTGCAGATCTGGATTACCTGATCTGACTTTAGTCTTGGATTGCACATAATTCCAAAACTTTTTGGGGTTATTTTTGGCTGATATAGAAATATTTTTCTCATATTGTTTCTGTGCTTTTCTTGTTTCTCTTCGAACCTGGTTTCTTGTTTTACAATATTCATCATATATATTACGGTTACCGCCTGTATCAATATATTTTTTCCATAGTCGCTTCTTCCTGTTTATTTTGGTTCTTGTAGTTTGGTCAAGAGGATATTTGTGCCTTTTGTTTTTTATTGTTCTTTTAGGAATAAATTTATTTTCAGCTTCTTGACACATTCCAAATATGGTCTGCCACATATCATTAATATCGTTTATTTCTTTTAGGCGTGTGTTCCAGTCTATATTTAAGAAATTAATTATAGCTTTATAATCTGCTTTATCATAACAGACCCTTGTTTTACTTGTAGTAGTAAATTCGCCATTTAAGCGAATCTCCATCTGTATAGTGGAATGGTCACTTTTTCCAAGTGGCGCATTTGTATGAATATTATCCACCAGGTCAGGGTAATTAGTAAATACTAAATCCAATATTGTTGGCTTGTCGGACCCACGCCTTCTAGTAGGCATTGAAATTAGCTGTTGTAAGAAGCAGTCTCTTACAGATTCAATAAACTTAAACGTAAAGTCTAGGCTAGAGCTAGAGGTGTTGTATGTGTTTGTAAACCAATTAATATGTGGCATATTAAAGTCTCCTAGAATAAGCGAGTGCAGGTTAGTGGTGTGTATTTCCTTTAAAATATGACAGAGTTCATTATTGTTTTGGTTATTAGAGTTTGGGCTTCTATAAAACACTCCCAAACGCAGTGTTTCATGTTTACATCGTATGTCGCAGAGGATGTATTCTTCGAACATACTTTGCTTAATGCTTAGTAGCTTATAAGATAAAGTGTTTTTATGTATAGTAAGATACCTCTTCCTATTGTAGTAGTAATACTTTTATCTTCAATGCTGTAGCCATCTAGATTGTAGTCTGCTATACTAGGTTGAGTTCTGTAGTTTTTTGGCTTGGCTTCAACTATAGCTATGATATCTGGTGGGTCATCTTGTATTATGTGCAGAAGTTCGGTTTTCTTCTCACGTGTAAAGACGTCAGCATTTGTATAGAGGATCGTAATCTCATTAATTGATTTTGTACATTTCGTATTTACATTATTTGGTTTATTTCCTCTAATTTTGGAGCCGACCAGAGATTGTGTCAGACTTTGGCCATGTTTATTATTTACACATTCGTCTGAAAGTAAAGTGAAACAGTTTCTAGTGGATATAGGGAAACAACGTTCCTTAAGGACACAATCATCGAGAACATTACCAGTATTTAAAACATTCCATTTAAATAGAGAATCTACATTCGCACAATGTGACTTATCAAAGCAAAAGTCAGAACAATTGAGATGTTCTGATGTATGTACAGTGTCATGCAAATTACTATGTATGCCATTAAATCTCTTTACAGTTGCTGGGTCATTAGTTACTGTACAGTTTGAAAATTGTGATAGTACTGGGTTGGTCTGTACTGTGATTGGTGGTAGGTGGGGGCCCGATTTGCCCAGGAGCTCTTTGCGTTGTAGTTCTGGTGACCCCTCCCATGCATCCTCCCATTGTGAAAATAAGGATTCATGAAATGATTGTCTACATTCTGTAGCATAGGTGTCATGTACGAAGTTTGTGACATTATAAGAATCGAGCTTAAATAGTTTGTAATGTTTTCTGACAAAACACGCGTTCCATTGACATTTGGATGAATGCGGTCATGGAATAGCTCTGTGTAAACTGTTCCACTAGGGTCATTGAAGAGCTGGGAATTGTCTATGAATATTGCATTTTGTGTTTCTGACAGTTTAAGCAGCATGCTGTTAAATTCCAATGTTAGACTATTTTCATGTGCATTCAGAGGTCTAGGTAGTAGTGAGGATACAAATATTTGTATGTGCGGTGAGATAGCACGGATCCTATGCAGCAGCACTGTGTAGTCTTTTACCATTTCATGTGGATTACTCTTCACGATGTCATTACTTCCGACATGGATAACAATTGCATCGTGACTGCTTGCAGAAAGATAACTGTCTATGTGGTCGTGTATGTCAATAATATGAGAACCTCTTAGAGTTTTAATGTTGATGTTCATGGTGTCATTGGACATATAGCGTCCACTAAAGTTCCTCAACGTTGAGCTCCCTATAATTAGGACACGTTTCATCTGGTCCCTTGTTGGTTTAACATCGGAATGATACTGTGCTGTAGCAGTCCCATTCTGGTAAGATATATCACCTGTTGCCTTTGTGATGTTCCTATTCTGGTTATTATATTTCTGCTTATTTTGGACATTTTCTGGACGATGATAGGCTTGTGAGTTCATACTATCACCATTGTATTTCTGTCTCATTTGAGAATGTCCTGTGGTTGGTTGATAGGTTTGCTGGTTTGTATTTTTATTCAGATTTGTCTGCCTACCAGTGGATTGAAATTCCCTTGATGTTTGATAGGATTGTGAAGTTGCTGCACTGCTGGGTATTGAATTTAACTGTCGCGTTTGCCTGGTTAGAACTGGTATTGGTCTGTATGTTGGTGGAGAAACATCTTTGATAACTGGAGTTATGAATGTATTATTATGCTCTACACCATGGTGAGGGGTGGATTGAAGATTCTTTACTTGATAACTCAGCGATTCAAGACTCTTTTGGATTTATTTTATTTGTCCAGCAAGATCAACTATAGTAGGATTAGATGTAGGTACTGTTGTGCTCTGTGAGGATCTTTTAGCTAGTTTTACATCATTAGTTGATGTAGCAGTTAGAGTTTGTTGCATTTCCATATTTGTTAGGCTTACATCATTAGTATGTGTTACCGTTTGTTGGATTTGTGCAGTTGGTAGGTCTGCAACTTTAGGGGATGTCTCCATTAGAGGTTGCTGGGACGGTGAATCAGGTCCAGCAGCTACTGTGTTATTGTCTTGGGACGTACTTATATGAGCTGGTCCATGGTGGCATGTACTGTTGGGTGCTGGTTCAACATGGCAGCCTTCTGGTGTTTTACGCCATTCGATGTATTCTGCAATATGGTCTGAGATAGTCGTACAGGTGCTACAGATGTATCTGCGCCGGGATGCAGTAAGGGTGGACAACATATAAGTTGGCAGATTAGTACAGTGATAGTGTTGCCAGTTCTTACAATTAAAACACATTATCATATACCTATTATTTGGTTTATGGCAGGGGCATAAAATCTGTAGAGTATGGGTATTTTCATTTTCTTCTTGGTAACCAGGATCAGTCATATCTGGTAGTATGTTTGTGATAGGAGGCTCAACAACACATGTTTGCTGTGTGTGAGAGCCAGTCGGAGAAGTATTTGTTGACAAGCTTGATGTCATAATGTCTGGTGTAGAAAAATGCTCATTTGGGGTTGTATACACACCCATGGGAGACTTTGACACACTAACTGGCGGAGTTGGCTGAACAACTGCTTCAGTGGCGGAGATGTTAATTGATGGGTTTGATTGTTTGGGCTTCTGGCGTGCCATGCTAGTAATTACTTTGGCTTGATTTGAGGATTGTGTTGATAGATATTTCCTATATACTTCCTCTTCTCGTATTCTGTCGCACTCTTTGCATAGCCAATAGTCTGATGATATAAATTCTGTAGGCTTTGTAGGGTCCTTACAGTCTTGGCATACCATGTTGCTTACTTGTACCAAATATTGTATGTGGTTGGTATGGCAGTTTAATAAGGTGTATAGTATATTACTCGATTTTTTTCTAATATTGTGCTTAGACAAACATCACAAACAGGATAGAAACACAAACCTAATTGTTAGTATAGTGTATGTAGAGTTATTTCTCTGTCCCGCGGCAACTCGGGAAAAGCTTAGACAGGGGACAGCCGTAGGAGAGACAGACATGAAACAGAACAATTTCAAGAATGTTAGTAAGTAATCAAGATTGGTTTGGGGGGAGTACAGGTGCAAGTTATATGCCTAGTAGTGAAGTGTGGCTTGTGATGATGTACGTTTTGATGTGGGTATTTTTTCACACATTTAAAAATAATTTATTATTGTTGTTAATTGTTTTATATATTTTTAGTGTTTATTTTTAATTATACTCCGTTATTTTTATTAGTATTTGTTTTTATTTGTTACAAGACAATAATCTATCGGAAAAAGGTGTTATTACAGTTTTACACTGTTTAATTTGTGTACGGGTTAAGTTTACATGTGTTTATGTGCATGCCTAAATGTTTGTGATGTTGAAACAACAGACAGAATAAAATTATATTGGCTGGATTGTATGATACAGCAGAGATCTTTAGCGTTGCTAATGTAAACAATCACGGAAACTGGTGACGTCTTCTAAAGAGTGAGTTTTAAGCATCGAAGCTGACACTATCAGTGGTTAGATGTATTAATCATTTTATTACAGTTTAACAACGGTAACACTGATAGATTTAGTCGATTTGGTTTTAGTTTTAACCGATTTTTTTCTAATTTATATACGACACTAAATTTTTAACGTCTGTTTCTTGTTTTAGTAGATTCTCCCCTCTTTAGTAGATTCAAGATTCAAGATTATCAATCAACCAATCACATTCTATTTCTGTAAGTAGGCTGCTACTAGCCTGTTATGACAGATTTTAAAAACAATTAAATTTGCTTATTTACTTACTTACACGAATCCTCTACTGACAGCAGGCGTCAACAAGCCTCTAACGTCAGGAATGGGCATATATGTATGGTTCATTTTAATGTTATTAAGTTGTTATTAACAATTATACATTGGCTATGTTTTAATGATTCTGGAGTATAAATATTACAGATGGGTTCACAGTCGTAGTTATAGCGCAATGGATGACTTTCCCATAGCTTGTCTAGTCTAGCTTTGAAAGAATTCACTGAGGGGGCGCTGATAACGGATTCGGGTAGTTCATTCCATTGATCAGTACAGCGCAACGGGAAAGAAAACTTTCGTATATTGAGTCTTGGTCTTATTTTCTTAATTTTTAGGCTGTGGCCTCGAGTTATGCTATTTGTGTCTTGTCGCTCAATAAGGTCTGCAGTAACTTGGTCATATTTATTGCTAAGAATTGTATATAACTCGATCATGTCGCCACGTAATCTTCTAAATACTAATGTTGGTAACTTTAACTTTTGGAGGCGTACGTGATATGGTAGATTACGCATACCAGGAACAAGTTTATCTTATATGTCAGCATGATTGTAATCTGTGTTTATGTCGGCAGCATAATAGTCGTAATATACCGGTTGGGTAGCCCACAGTTTATCAAGTCGCCCCTCAAATGATGCTATTGTTGGTGCTTCTATTACATGGGATGGGAGGCTATTCCATATGTTCACCACTCTAAACTTAAAGGAGTATTTTAGGATGTTTAAGCGGGGCCGAGGTTTATACAATTTTAAACTATGCCCTCTGGTTATAGATTCTTGTCTTAGTTCAAAGAAATCGCATACATCTGGGTTATACTTTTTTGTTATTATCTTATAAGCTTCTATAATGTCGCCTCTTAATCTACAATATGCAAGTGTTGGTATGTTAAAGGGAAATTCCAGTGAAAATCGGGAATAAGTCAACTAAAAATATACTATAATCCGAAATAGTTGCCGCAAAAAAATATAAAATACACTGTTCCATTGCCGAGAAATAACAAAATGAATATGCCCAAAACGCTCGAAAACATGACTCCTGGGCGCATCCATTTTCTCGCAATGAGAGCGAGAAGCCGCGAGATTATGACGTCAACGACACACCAGCAAAATATCGCCAGCCCTTTTAGATTTACCTGTTTACTTCGCGTTATGAAGGCCGAATATTAATTAACCCTTTAATGACCAAATTCTGTCAGGAAAATCAGAATATTTCCTTATTGAATGCCCATTTGCAGGCCAAGCGAAGACTATTTTTGAAAATTGACCACTGGAATGGCTGGTTCGGTTACTGAGACAGTCGTTTTAGTTGTAAATTCTCAAAATGGCCTTCTTTTGACCTGCGTCCTAAATTTGACGATTGCAGAGGCCAGTGCTGGCGTGAAATGGTTAAATCGCATCATGTCCGCGTGTCAAGCATGGGCTTACAGTAACAGAAACGATCATGGAAAGGGTATGGTAATTCATATTTTCAGATACTGGATCCACAGAAGCATCCGCATGAAAAGGGGCTAACTGAAAGATGGCTTCATAACATCGGCACTGGATGGATGTCTTTCACATTTAAATTTGGAAAGTTTAGAACATATAGTCTGTATAATTTTAAAATAATGTGTCATGCATTTCAAAACAAAAGCCGCGGTGCGTAATTTTAATATAACAGAATCCAACTCGACAATTAACGTCGTATTTGCTTGCATCAATTGTAAAACGGGATTTGCAAACCAAAATGAAACGATGTCGCTGATTGCCCGGTCGGTCAATTATAGGCAACCGCTTAGCGGCTTATTTCGTAGACGATAGTAGGTGGCAGCTAGTAAATAATGACAAAGTGCACGCTAGACATAATTAGTAATTTAGTGCTTTCACCCTATTGAAATCCAGTGTTATTAATCATTTACAACGTTTACTCCAAATTTTTTAATAACTATGCCGAGTGTTGAACATTCTGAATTAAATTTTCCTGGAATTATGTTGCAGTAGCTTCCAAACTAATTAGTTCCACACAATTGGCCTATGCAGGGTAAATTTTAAGCTTTCTGCTTTTCTGTCCTTGAAAGAGTTAACTAATTGATCCCAAATTTTTAAATGTTGACCCATATTTACTGCTTGTTGAATATTTTGAAACTGGAATTTGACTGGAAGCAGAAGTTGCAATAGCAATAGCTTTCAGAGAAATTACATTCAACATTTATTCAACTAACATATTTTTCAAGAATTTGTTGTAGCTGGTTGATTGCAAACACGCTCCTGGCATAACCCTTCAATGTTTTTAAAAAATAGAAATTGCCCATAAGAAAACAATTTTTGACAATTTAGCACTACAATGACTGGCGCGATCATCGGGACACTAATTGCACTTTAATTTCCTCCAAACACTGTGGCAAAGTGTCAGTTGTTTAGGCAGTACGCTAATTATCCACGAGATGCAAGATTTACCTCCCCTGGTTACGGCTATCCTCGATCTGGCAAAGGGAGTAGGTGTGTCGGTGACGTCAACTGCTTGTCCAAAATGGCGCCTCTATCTACTGGTTACTTTAGCAATTTAAATTGAGGATATCTATTTTATTTGTTGGCATAAAATTGTGCTCGTGGTCTCAAATTAATGCGGAAAATTAGTACTTTACGTCAGATGCATAAAATCCCCCAGTGGAATATCCCTTTAAGTTTTCTAAGCCGCATTTCATAGTTTAGGTGTAACAATCCTGGAACAGTTTTGGATGCTTTGCGCTGGACATTTTCTAACAAATCCATATGCTTTTTGAGATATGGACACCAAACCTGGTTAGAGAATTCTAGATGTGGTCTTACCAGTGATGTATAAAGAGTTTTGAATGGTTTTATATCTAGAAATACGAATGTTCGTCTTATAACCCCCATTATGGAATTTGCTTTATTAACCTTATCTAATATGTGTTTATCAAAAGACAGCTTACTATCAATAATAACACCAATGTCCAAAATTTTGTATTCAATAATTCCAAGATAAACATATTCACGAGTCATACCAGGTTGTCCGCCGAAGGCATTGCCTATTGTTATAGCGGACACCTTACACACATATATACAGGTATATATAAATTGAACAAGACAGAACTTACATAAACAATTATAAATTCAGACATTACATTTACTACCTCCTTATTAACCCTTTGACCCTTGATCCACATAAACAGTTTAAATTTCAAAAAGGAAATATGTCAATTCGTAGGTCAAGAGGAGACCACCCCAACACCCACACCACCCCGGAGAGTTCACCACTGCAATGACCGGTTCAATTATCTAGTCAGTCATTACAGTGGAAAGAAAAACTCCAAGAGTGGGCCTCTCTCAGTCTGCGAACCAACATATAATACTGCAGCAGCAGGGTGTGAAAGAGTTAATCACTTGGGTTATTATTATTATTATTATTATTATTATTATTATTATTATTATTATTGTGGTGCTGGCGGTATCCCGCAATCCCGGAGTTCGCGTTTCGCAGCTGCCGGGTTAGCTGATTCCCGCCGTTTCTACGGATGCCCGGCAGTCGTATCTTGGAACTTGAACTGCACATATCTGCCGCCGGTTCCACGAGCCGATTCGAGACCTCTGTTGGGTGAGTAACCTTTTATACGTAGCTAAGTTACTACAAATGGTGTCAGGAGTACTTTGGGCCATAAATTAAAATTTGTTGTTAGTTATTTCTAAATTCTATTCACGATTTAGCTGTAAAAAAAAAGATAGACTTCTCGGAAATATAAGGGCTACTCTAGTCCTGCCCGAACGTCAATTTGACATACTCTGGCCGCCATTTTGATTATTTCAGTTATTTTTTTTAATTATTTAATGATCACGGATGATAGGTGAGTTATAGTAAAATATATAGTATTTATTTATACTATAGCATGCAAATGTCGGGTATATAGATTAATATACTGTGGTGCTGGCGGTATCCAGCAATTCCGTAGTTCGTGTTTCGTGGCTGCCGGGCTAGCTGATTCCCGCCATTTCTACGGACGCCCGGCAGTGGTACCTTGGAATCCGAACTGCGCACATTCGAGACCTTTGTTGGGTGAGTAACCTTTTATACGTAGCTAAGTTACTACAAAAGGTGTCAGGAGTACTTCGGCCCTAAATTAAAAATTGTCATTAGTTATTTCTAAATTATAATCACGATTTTGCTGTTAAAAAAGATAGAATTCTCGGAAATATAAAGACTACTTTAGTCCTGCCTGAACGTCAATTTTACAGACTCTGGCCGCCATTTTGATTAATTTATAGTTATTTTTGTATGATTTAACAGTCACAGATGATTAGGTGAGTTATAGTTATATATATATTATTTATTTATACTATAGCATGCAAATGTCGGGTATATAGATTAATATTACTTACATACATACGTCATATACGTCATAAATTCAAGATTCAATGTTATTTATTTGAACTGTAATGAATCGAGGTATATTTTCGTGCTAAGTTTCTATCATCTATGTCAGTATTCCGTGGAATGACAACCCTATAGTTTCTGGATTGTTATTGTTAGTTGTCTTCAGTGTCATATGTAGGAAACTTCGATTCTGAGCTGTAATTTAACCGTCGGTTTTTGGATATTTCTTTATACTTTAATTACAGTTCAATTTCGTTGTTTATTTCAGAATTATTTGAAATAAAGAAGTGATATAAATCACTGTTGTTGTTGTTATTATTATCATTATTATTAACTTTTTGAACATTAGAGGGTAATCTCCCTTCTAATCAACAAATATGCTTCAATTGTAATATTAGGTTTACTAATTATGCTGAACACTATTTGTTTTGGTCATTTTTCTTGTTATTGTTAATTCAAAAAGTTCATTATCACATTGCTAGTTACTCCATTAAAACATTACTCAGCTTATGCCTTCGTTTCAAGTTAAATCTGATGAGTTTTTGGCTCGCACCCAGTTTTCATTGGATCAATCCTTTACCCACAAAGCAATTTTGTTGGGTACAAGTAAAGGTTTAATTTTGAAAAGGGCTGATCAAACTGGGTTTGTTGAGTATTGGTGTAAAAGCGGTGGTACTACACAAGTCCTGGTTAATATTTTGCAGTCGAGAATAGCCAATGCCGTTCAGAAATTTCACCGTATCGTTTTCTATATCTGGGCCAGAATGTATGACCTTACCGAGAAACGAGGCGACGGTTTTGTCTATTTAAGGACGACCGATGATGAACTCGCGGTAGACCGCATTTGCCAACGCTATCAACGTGCGATAGACATAGTATGGCATTACGGCCAAACGGTGAAATTTATCGATATCCCGGCGTATTCCCTGGTCCTGTATAATGAGCAACTTCACCATTTGAATCCCTGTTCCTTCAAAGACCAAGAGCTGCAACTGCACGACCAACTCTCTCTTCTCAATGATAGAATTGAGAAAATTAATGCAGATATTGGTGTACACACCATCAAATGCAGTGTAGAGTTAATACTCCGTAAAAAATCTAGTCGTCCGTTATCATTATACTTTTGAGTTTCTGAAGATGGTTTGGATGCAGGTACGCTACTGAATCTGGTTTGGCTTCGGAAGATTCATTTAGACGTTCTCCGGAGTTGCACCACCATCACTACTCTGTGAGTTATATTTTTCAGTAAGCATATGCTTACAACTTATTTTAGTAAGTGATACTACTTTTTTAGTGAATATTAATTTCGCTTCCATGGTATAAATCAAAAGGTGACCCATAATGACGAAACCTTTGTGTATTAACACTGCAACTGTGGAGGAACTTAGTGCACTCCATAATACTGGTAAAATTCGAGCTGCTGGCATAGTAAGTTTTCGTGAGTCCAGAGGAGGTTCCATATCTCTGGCCGACATTAAGGCAGATCCTGATCTGCCTGCCACAGCTACAGTCCTTGCACGATTGCTCCATGCTGGGGATGTCGTATTCGACATCAATGATGAAGGCGCGGTTGGTGGGGTCGACATGCACCCAAGGGGAGATTCCCTGGAAGAGCAAGTAGCTAGACTGAACATAGAACTGGTAGCACAAGGTATCAAATACAAGACACTCCTTAGCTCAACTAGTCAACAAAGGGGTGATCAGACCCCAGTTGATAACCTGGCTCCTACAGGAGTATATACCCCTAGAGAACCTAAGAGGGAGTCGCGATCAGTTTCTCACCATGACACTAGGACGTCATCACCAGTTCGTAGGGCTTACGTGTATGGCTCTTCATACAATGACTCTAGAATGTCATCACCCGGTCGTAGAAACTACTCTGATGGCCCTCCTCCACGTAAAATGTTAACGTTTGATGGAAAATGTGAGTGGAAACCATTTTTCATACAGTTTGAGCATACTGCTTCAAGGTACTGTTGGTCTGATACATTTAAATTGGACATGCTCATCTCAGCTTTAAGGGACAAGGCCTTAAAGTTTTACTGCATCTGTTCTGTGCAAATCCAGAATGATTACTTTAGTTTATGCGACAAATTACGGTTGCGATTCGGGAAGAAAGATCGTCAGAAAAAAAATGCAAGATATTCGACAAGAGGGTAACTCTTTAGAAGAATTTGCAGATATCATTCAGGAGCTCACTTTAGATGGCTACCCTGATGCCTCAGAGTGTTTGGGCGAGACAATTGCCATTGATGCATTCCTACATGGTGTTGAGCATAAACGAGCCACTCTGATAGCTATGGATAAAGATCCGAACACCCTGGAGGAGGCTGTACAAATGGTCAATGCAGCTTTCCGTAATCAAAGATTGATCATGGGTTCCAGAAGACCTGAGGTTCGAAAGGTCCGTTTTCCGGATGATGCTTCTGGTTTGATGGAGGCAGATAATCCTGAGCAGTTGAGAGGCATAATGGCTCCAAGCAGGATAGATAAATTAGAGAAAGATCTCGAAGGACTTAGGAAGGATATGGCGGAGATGAAGGTAGATGTTGTTAAGATTTTGAATCTTATATCTGGTCAACTCGGTCGAGGTCAGTCTCCTCCCAGAGGGAAGGTCGTTCCATCGCGTTCCCCTTCTCCTCCTCTCAGATCGGGAAAGTGCTTTAATTGCAATTTAGAGGACCATTTTCCCCGTGAGTGTCCAGAGCCGAGGGGTACACCGTCGCCATCACCTTCTGCTTCATCAAGATCTTTGCCTGTGCAATCCTATGATGTTCGCATGTATGAGTTTAATCGTGACCCTATGACACTAGTCATTCCCATTAAATTAAATGGTGTTTCTGTTGATGCAGTAGTGGACACAGCAGCACAAGTGACAGTAATTGGCAATTTCTTTGCAAATAAATTACCTTACCCTTTAAAGAAGATGGAGTCTATTTCATTGAAAGTTGCAGGTAGAGACAATATTATCCCTGCGGAAAGTGTTGAGCCAGTCACAATTGCATTAGGCTCTTTGATGTTCAACTGGCCAGTCCTTCTTGCCAATATTAATGATCCGATTATATTAGGCCTGGATATCTTGAAGGCGCACAAGGCCACCATTGATCTGACTAGACTGTGTCTGACAATTAATGGAGAACCGGTTCAAGCATCAATGTTGAGAGCTCATGGGAAGGAAGCCCAAGTAGCTCGAATAACATCGAAGCAGAAAGTGGTCGTTGGTCCTTTTGAGGCCGTGAAGACCACAGGCATTCTGGATCGGGAGGTACAGAATGATATTGTGCTCCAGCCCTCATCTAAACTGGAGGGTCTGGTAACACCTCATACAGTGGCCACTGCCAAAGATTCGCAGATTCGTATTTTGTTAAGAAACCTGTCGGCCCAATATATTACTCTGAAACAATTCCACAACCTTGGTATTGTCACAGAAATTGAGGAGGTTTTAGACCCTAGAACAGAATTTCAACTTGCTGGTAACCCCATAAACCAGGATGGTTTACATACTTCTACAGCCACTGAGGTGGACATCCCTGTGTTCTTACATGATCTGTATGAGAGGTCGACATCAGATTTATTGGACACGCAGTCTTTGCAAGTTAAATCCATGTTAATCGAGTATCAGGATGCATTTGCTAAAGATGATCTTGATTTGGGTTTGTTCAAGGGGATAAGACATAAGGTTGACACAGGTAATGCACAACCTGTTCATTCTGAACTTAGATGAACTCCTCTTGGTTTTGAGAATGAGGAAGAGAAACACCTTGCGGAAATGTTAGAGAAAGGTATCATAGTTCCGTCAAAATCTGAGTGGTCATCAGCCCCGGTATTAGTTCGGAAGAAAGACAGTACCGTGCACTACTGCGTCGATTTTCGAGCTCTGAGCAGTCTAACTCGCAAAGACCTTTACCCCCTACCAAACATTGAGACATGTCTGGATGCACTTGATGGTGCTAAGTTCATCAGCACACTTGATATGGCAGCCGGGTATTGGCAGGTCGAGGTTGACCCAGAGGACCACCACAAGCTCGCATTTATCACAAGATACAGGCTCTTTGAATTGGTCTTGATGCCATTTGGTACGTGCAACAGCCCAGCTACCTTTCAGAGGGTTGTTCAGCTGGTGTTTCAAGGTCTTAACTGGTTCGAGTGTCTTGCATATTTAGATGACGTGGTAGTGACAGGGACTGACTTTGACAGCCATATGACCAACTTGAAATCTGTCCTTTCCCAATTCCTGTTGCACAACCTTAAATTAAAACCTAAGAAGTGTGATTTGTTCCATACAGAACTCTGTTTCTTAGGTAAGTTGGTGAGTGATAAGGGAATCGCTGTTAAGCCAAACAATATGGAAAGCATCGCTAATTGGCCTGTTCCTAAGACCAGGAAAGAGCTGGAATCTTCCCTAGGGTTCATGAATTACCACCAAGAGCACATACAGGGTTTTGCTGGTATTTCTGCTCCTCTCTCTGCACTTACCAGTTCCAAAGTAGAGTATGACTGGACTCTAGGGCATCAGGTAGCTTTTGAAACACTTCAGGGTGCTATGGTCAACCATGAAGTGTTAGGTTATCCGACACCGGATGGTACCTTCATACTGGATACTGATGCTTCAGAGGCTGCTATTGGTGCAGAGTTATCCCAAATTCAGAATGGGAAAGAGGTGCTTATTGGTTTTGCGAGCCGAACATTGACACTGGCTCAGCATAAATATTGTGTTACACGCTAAAGGTTGCTAGGTGTGGTAGCATTTACTAGGCAGTACCATATGTACTTGCTAGGACGGTCATTTATTGTGCGGACTGACCATCACAGTCTCACATGGCTGCTCAGTTTCATTCACATCAAAGGACAACTAGCTAGATGGCTAAAAGAACTGTCCCAATATAATATGACGATGCAGTACAGGCCCAGTAATCAGCACTCTAATGCTGATGGTCTATCAGGTTATCGGAAGGTCAAACTGGTTAGATGCATTCTCTTTGGAAGATCTAAGGGAGTGTCAGTTGGAGGATCCTGACCTGAAGACAGTTGTATCATGGATTGAGTAGTCACACACACCTTCTGACGCGGAGCTATGTTTATCTAGTCCAGTTGTCAAGTTTTGGTGGGCTCGTTGTGATCAATTGATTTTTGTCAATAGCATTTTGCACTATCTCTGGGTAGAAGCAAATACCACACGGAATCTGCTGGTAGTCCCAAAGTCTCTCCAGAAGCTGGTTTTGGAAAATTGTCATGATTCCAAGATTGCATGGGTGAGCAGAAGACATTAGAGAGAGTGAAGCCTAAATATATCTGGCACAGATACTCTCATGATGTGGTGGCGTATGAGAAATCCTGTCGGATTTGTAGCTGTAGCAAAAATCTTCCATCCGACCTAGAGCTGCTCTGGGCGAGTTCCATGTCGGTTTTCCCTTGGAACGGGTACATATGGACATTTTGGTCCCCTTTATCACATCTGCACTGGGAAATAGATGTGTTGATGATCATAGATCAGTTTACTAAATGGGTTGAGTGCTATGCGCTCCATGAACAAGGGGCAGAACTGGTAGCCAAAACGTATGTGGAGCGTTTTGTAACCACATTTGGCTGTTCATATTTCTTACACACCGACCAGGGTCGTAACAGAGCAGCCTATTTAAGTAACTGTTCCATCTACTGCAGATTTCAAAAACACGCACCACAGCTTATAGACCATGTTCAAATGGACAGATTGAATGTATAAACCGTACTGTCTTGTAGTGTATATGGTGTTACCTGTAAGAGCATGACAGACAGAAAGATTGGGACAAGTGTATTCCTTTCATCGCTGTAGCTATACGATCTACTGTAAGCCGACAGACGGGGTATACTCCCAACATGATGATGCTTGGTCGAGAAGTGCTACAGCCTATTGACATAATGTGCAAATGTCCTGTGTCTGCGACTACATCGGATGCCCCTTCAGATGCCAGTGACTTCGTCCAACAGTTACAGCAAACGGTGCATGAAACTCATGAGATATCACGGGATAACCTTAAAATGGCTCAGAAGCGCCAGAAAAAAGAGTATGATCTACGGTTGCATGCGTGCCTATCATGTTGGTGATGTAGTTTATCTGGCTAATTCTGCAACTAAAATAGGTCAGTCCAGTAAACTACAACCTCCTTGGACTGGTCCATTTATTATTTATAAAAAGTTGTCAGAAGCACTGTTTGGTATCAAAAACCAACGCCGGGAACTAGTTGTTCACCATGATAGATTAAAGCTGTGCAGAGATCGTGATTTACCTCTCTGGATATTGCGAATGAGATGTGCTATAAGCTCTGAAGATCATGGCGATGATGATGACTTATTATTCCCCGATAACGGCCGTAGGTTATCTGATGGTAACCATGTATCCATTTTTGGAGAGGATTTGGATGAAACCATTCCATATGGTATTGATCCATCCTCATCAATTCTGCATAATGATCTAGATGCTGTTTTGACAGATGACCTGGATATCGACTCTGTTTTACCCGCCCCACAAACACAGCATCACTCTCCTAGGCGCATGAGGTGTCGGGTCCGAGGAGAAACACATAACACTTCCCCTAGGCGCATGAGGTGTCAGGTCCGAGTGGAACTTCACCAGACATTTTTCCTAGGCGCATGACGTGTCAGGTCCGAGGGGAAATACATCACACATCTCCTAGAGACGACCAACTCCAAATTCACATCATTCAAAGTCTAACAGGAAGGCAGTGCCGTCTTCCCAACAGGTTCCTGGATTATGAACTGTATTAGAATGCTCTTTAAGCATTCGTGAAATAGACTATGTAAGTCTTCATGGACCCTACTTGTCCACCTGCATAAATGTTCCTCTGGTTTCGTCTTATTTCGGATTCATTTGGTCATGGTATTGTTGCGGACTGCAGTTAGCTTTTCGGTCGTAGTACAGTGCTACAATAGTAATGTGATAATGTACAATGGTAACAGTAATTCAACATTATAAAAGAATTACTGTAATCCAGATGATATGAAATTATGACTTCAAATTTTAACATTCTGCATGACACTGAATACATTCAACTTGTCCGGAAAACATTTATAATCATTGGCTTATGTTCCGTTTCCATCTTAGCTTTAGTCTCAGCAACAGCAAAATCGTGATGTTCTATTCTTTGTAAGTTTTTGGGAAACTAAATTAGTTGGACACATAAGCAATTTTTACCTTGTTTTGTAGACGAGTAGGCCACTTTTGAGTTGTACTGCATGAATTAGATAGTACTAGTATGTGTTAATCAAGTGGGTTTTTTTATTGTTTTCTTGCACAACTTTGTTGATAGAATTTTTTCACGTGTTTCCTGTTTTGTGTTGTTCCATAACTTAGTGGCTGCAAATGATATTCGGCGTTTTCCTATGTCTGTCAATGTGTATTGTGCATGTAGTTTGTGTCTGCTTCTAGTGTTATGTTGGTGGATGTTAATATTGTTTATAAAGAAGGGGACTCTAGATTTGGGTAAAGTGTTGTGGTGGAAGTCTTTGACAATAGTTATAGCATTTGAGATTTTCCTATGTCGGTGAGTTTAAGTAAGTTTTCTGCTTTGAACATGTTTTGGCCCTCTGCTTGGCCTAGAAAATAGTTTGATGCTCTTTTTTGGAGACTTTGAATTTTGGCTATTGTGTTTTTGTAGGTGTTAGTCCAAACATCATTGCAGTAAGTGAGATGCGGGAGGATCAAGGTGCTGTACAGTGTTTTAACCGTGGCATGTGTCATATATGGTTTTAGTCTTTGGATGACACCTAATCCTCTTGCTACTTTTGCAGTAACTGTTTCAATTTGTTTGGTCCAGGTCAAGTTTTTATCTAAATATACTCCTAAGAACTTTGCATAAGGGGATTCTTCAATTTCCTTATTGCTAATGTACAATTTTATTAATTTTCTGGATTTTTAAAATAACATATAGTTTGTTTTATCCACATTTAGTGATAATTTATTTAATGAAAACCAGTTAGTAATTTCTCCCATTTCCTTATTTACGTTTTTATATAATGTAACTATACCTTCGCCAGAGCAAAAGGCATTGGTGTCATCAACAAATAGTATTAGTGGCATGTGTTTGCATATGTTAGGCAGATCGTTCATATACAAGAGGAACAGCAGAGGACCAGGGATGGGCCCCTGAGGAACACCACAAGTTAGTCTCCTGTTTTCAGAGAAAGTTGCATTGAATTGCACACAATGCGTTTTGTCACTTAGATCGCTCTCAAACCAGATGAGTGCACTGTGATTTCAATTAGTGCTAGCATTGTTGAATGTTTTTCACAGAATCCGTATTGTGATATATAGAGGATTGACTTTTTATCTAGGTAGCTGATAAGCCGATTGAATGTATTTGGGAGGATGTATTCACAGGTTGGTGCAGATATATTTAGATCATTTCTCGTGTCAGCATAGCTAAATTGGGATAGGATTAACTCGAATGGGATTAGAGTGGGTTTTTTGTCGTCAGTAGCCTCAGTGGTTACGGTTATAGTATGGATTTAGAACTGCCAGTGTGAAGTCTGTATTGCCATTGTAATGATTGTAAGGGAAAAGGGACGTGTTGCAGTTGGTACACCACCAGCAGGTGTCGTCAGCTTCGAGGTTGCGATAGTCAGATGTTGTTAGTTTGGAGCAACTTAGATGAATCCATGTGCTACATAACAGGTTTCCTACAGGATGAGCAGGAAAATTTAGCGGGCATGGGTCAGGTTATTGGAAATATGGACAGGGAGGAAATAAGGCAAGGGAACTACTCAAGAGCAGGAGGTTATTGGGGTCATTTGGAGGACTGAATAGATTTCTCTATTTGGCTGTAATATTGGGTATTATCGTGATTTAATTATATATAAACCCATCTGACCAGTGGATACACTGAGATGGGTCAAGTGTCAAATAGCAATAAATAAGAATTGTGGGTGAGTTATTAAAAGTATTTGGTGGCATCAACAGGTCAGGCATAAACTAGCAATTGGAATGCAACCATATCAATAACATGTTGAATACTTTGAAACTTAACCGACTGGAAATACCCAACAGATTATTTCTTGAATTATTAAGAATCTGTCATGTGTGCAACTTAATTTGAAAGGGGTAATTATCCTTGAACATGCTATAATTACTACATGCAAAATGGGTTAAAAAAATGAGAACCTGTTATCATCAATCATCATTTGATCATTGGTTAGTAATTAAAACCAATCATCGATCATAAAAATAGTACCAATTCCCAATACTAATGCATAGTACGTAATGATACAAACACATTGGCAAACACTGTTCAACAGACAGGGCATATGACATTACGTTTCACAGACGCATATGTGGGACGTTTGGTGTCTAAGACATTAACTCTTTCAGCACTGAAATAGACATTAATTCTTTCACCGCTGAAATAGTATGTTAATTTCAAAGCAACCATACTAATAACATGTTGAATATTTTGAAACTTTCCCGACTTGGAGCCGTTGCGGCCTAAGGTAGCAACAGCTTCCATTCAAATCAGCTTCAAAATACCCAACAGATGATTTCTTAAATTGTTAGGAATCTGTCATACCTGCGACTTGGTTTGAAAGGGGTAATTATCCTTGAACGTGCTATAATTACTGTGATCAGAATGGGTAAAAAAGTGAGAACCTGTTATCGTCAATCATTAATTGATCATTGGTTAGTATATAAATCCAGTCATCGATCACAAAAATAGTACCAATTCCCAACATTAATACAGGGTACATAATGATACAAGCACATTGACAAAGTCCGTTCAGCATACAGGCATGTGACATCAAGTTTCACAGACGCATATGTGGGACGTTTGGTGTCTTAGACATTAATTCTTTCAGCGCTGAAAATAGTATGTTAATTTCAAAGCAACCATACCAATAACATGTTGAGTATTTTTGCAACATACCCGACTGGAGTGTCAAGCTTTATCCCGAGGAAAACCGAAAACAACCCTGACACAATATATTATCTTCAATTAGCACACTATAGTCTGGAAAATTATCTTCAATTAGCACACTATAGTCTGTTACATGCTTTTTATATAACCACAACCACCAGTTCTGCTGGGTGCGCCTAATGAAAGGGCGGGAGTTACAGAAAAGAATAAAATAGAATAGAATATCGGTGTAAATTCTGTATTGAATCCCCCAAGAACAGTATTTCTGCTCGGTATTCAGCTTCAAGCACACAAAGTACAAGTAGCAGAGGCGCCGTGTCTTCTAATCAGTTAACAGTACCTGAATCACATATTAATAGTGGACCCATAGTCAGACAGGGCGAACATGCAGGTAGCACCAGTACAGATAGTTCAAATAAAGACAATCACCAAAGTGTTGGAAGTAATACTATAGACTCCAAGTCACCTGCAGAAAACTGTAGAGATGTTCGATTGGGAATTCAGCCGCTAAGACAGTTCAAAGTGAGATATGTTCATAATGTGATAAAGGAGATTAGCAGTAGTGGATGTAGAACACATACAATTGATAAACTACTCTTGGAAGAAGCAGGTGGAGCTGATCGGCGACAACCTGATGAGGACACATTCTGTGCAACATGCAACTCCATTGTAGTAGAAACTGAAACCACACAGCAATGTAGTCTCCTTTTTCGTGAGAGATGTCAACCCGCACAGCAGGGAGATGAGTTCTGCTGTATAATTTGTCATGAAGAGGAGAACACCGGATATAGACAAAATGGAAGTAGTGTACGTGTGACAACCAGTGTGCAGAATGGCAGAACGATAAAGAATGCATTGAAGCATGCAGCTGGCACTGAGAGTATGGATAGTAAGACGGTAAAGAGGCATCGTGAAGATGAGAAAAGATTAAGAAACTGGGAAGACGACTTGAAGAAGAGGGAGGCTCAATGCCATGATAAAGAAAGCGACATTGCGAGAGCTGAAGCATACATATACAGAGCTCGAACCAATTACTCTGCATGAGAATCTTGACCCTAGAAGGAACACCACGCCATACAGACTCAATGAGTGACATAGCCAGATCGTCAGAGAATATGACACATAACATGTACAGATCCCAAACAAGTGTCCAACAAGATCTACAACAGAAGCTCATGGAAGAGAGAATACGGAGTATTGAGCAGTCTATGGCGCAAATGCAAATATCTCAACTCCAGGCACAAACAGACCATAGATTTAGCCTCTATTCCACAATTACAACAAAGACCACCAGTAATGATGCAGATACCTACATATCCTGGCTATGCGAATCAAATACATGGCATGGGTCCATCACTATATGGTACTCTGCAGAGACCATTCAGTATGAATGGGCAGACTGGAAGATCCTATGCCCCTCGAAGAGCATATAACAACTATAGAGACAGCGCTAACACAAGTCTAGGCCAAGTATTTATGCAAAATGAGCCAAATACTAGTGAGGCATAGCATGTAAATAACCATAGCAGCCCTGTAGATAGCATTGATTTAACATCCAATGATAAATGATACTGACAATGCAGTTGTGACCACCAGTCAGTCGTGTACTGTGGAACACAAAATACCTAACACTGACCCAATAATCTCTGAACAGGATGCCAAAAGTCCCCAGGCATGTCAGAATGACAGCTTATAGCTTGAAATGCAACTGCGACTGAATAGTGATGTTTCCGTTAATAACACGAATTCGACAAATATCATATAGTCACAACCTGACATTAATATGCAGTTTAAAAATAATCACATACAAAACCCAGCATTACACCAATCAGACCAACAATGCAAGCAGACATTTGAAGATCATTCTACTGACCAGACAGATATTTATTTTTTAGAACATCACAATCCGAGAAATCAATGAATGAAATAGAATGCCACATTTCATTAGTAACATATAACTGCCAGAATGCCAGAAGGAACTCGGAAGTAATAATACAGTTATTAAAAAGTCATCAGGTAAATTTTTTTACAGAACATTGGCTATACAATTTTGAAAAAGATACACTAACATCTCTGTATAACAGTAACAATGCTGCTGTTAAAGCTGTTGATGACAACAACCCTCTTCCACCCACACAAAAACCGAGGGGGTACAGAGGAACAGCAATTATCTGGAGCAAAGAAATTGACCACTTGGTGAGACCACTACCAGATGGTAGTGATAGAGTTCAAGTAGCAGAAATAAGGACAAATGAGTGCATACCTCTACTAATTTCTGTATATATGCCTACAAGAGGTCTTCCTGAAGCCGACGATAGATATAATGACATTTTAGATGAACTAGTAACTATCATACTGAAGTACCATTCACACGAGGTGATCCTAGCAGGCGACTTGAATGTACAAGTTCATGCTAACCATGTGAAAAGGAGAGAGCGACTATTAAAAGACTTTCTGGATGAACATGATTTAATCCTATCTCCAGATTTTCCAGCTGAACCAAGCCTTATCCACGCCAATGGTTATGATGCCACATGGATCGACTTCATTTTTACGAGTCAAAATATTGCATCCAAGTTAGGATATTTCAAGAGGCTTTCCGATATATCTGTGAACAGCTCTGATCATATCCCTATCAAAGGCCTATTGAGATTGAAACATGATTGAGTCCATCTGGAAAACACAAAGGCTATCATGCCCCAAAAACTCATCTGGCACAAAGGTGATAAGATCAAATACATCCGCGAAGTACAAGAGTCTCTGTCAACTTGGTAACATTTCAGAAAGTGACTATTCAGAAAGTGCAGCTGTCTAAATTGAATAATATAATGACAGTGTGTGCAGAAAAAGCCATGCCAACACTACCCCGGTTAAAGCCAGGCAAAAAGCGCCTATGGAATCCTATGATTGCTGCCACTGTTCAAGAATGTAAAGCTGCCTTTTATGCATACAAACAATGCGGATATCCAAAAAATCCAACACATCCAGCATGCATAAGAAAAAAGTCAGCAAAAAAGAAGCTTAGTAGGGTGCAGAGCGATGAAAATGCAAGATGTCGGTAAATGCTTTATCAAGAGATCGGAGATGCTCACTAGGGGAACCGGCAGCTATATCACAGAATAATTAGGCAGCAAGCAAATCCGAATAGCACTTCTATTACTGAGCTGGCAGTGAATGGAACAACTATTAGAAATCCTGATGAAATTTGTAATGGCTGGGCGGAGCGCTTCGCTAAGCTAGCCACACCATGCGACACACAAACATTTAATGAAAAGTTCAAATGTGAGACTGAGTTTGACGCATTAGTCCTGGAAATGTCCACACGAGATGAAACCTCAGAAAGTAGAGTAATTGAAGATGTTGAGAAATCTATCAGCAAACTGTCAATCAAGAAAGCACCTGATGTGCATGGCCTTACCGCTGAACACCTGAAGTATGGGGGCGACCACCTAACTGAACTATTAAAGGACATCATAAATGCCATTAGTGCCCATAAGAAAATCCATGACAGTCTTAAGGAAGGTCTTTTGACCCCAGTATATAAGGGGAAGAATTCTGCAAATAATGTCAACAATTACAGGGGGGTCACAGTAATGCCGGTGATAGGCAAGGTGATAGAGGTCATGCTGAGAGATGAACTAGAGAGCCAATTGTTGCCAACACAGAGATTGATGCATCAAGGATTTACTAGTGGAGTTTCCCCCATGCAAGGTGCATTCTTAGTCAGAGAAGCGGTGATAGAAGCTAAAGATCAAGGCAAGGTAGTATATGAAGCATACCTAGACACAAAGACAGCATTCGATGTTGTGTATCCAAACAATCTCTACAAGCAGTTGTATCTAGATGGTGTACAAGGATCTTTATGGACAATCACCAGGAGTCTAAGCCAGAATCAAAGGTGAAATGGAATGGGAAACTATCAAGTCCATTCAATATTCAGCAAGGTGTGAGACAAGGGGGTATCATCTCAGCAAATTTATACAAGAGACACATAAATCCACTTCTCCTCCAACTGGAAAGTAGTAACAAAGGAATCAAGGTTTGAATGACTGGGATAACTAGTCCATGTGTAGCTGATGATGTCACTATCATAATAACCGACCGGATTGACTTGCAAGCTCAACTAAATTTAGGAACAGATTATGCAGACACTAGGAGATATGAGTATCAAGGCACCAAGAGTGTAATTATTACTAGTGATAAGAATGTTGAGAGAAACAAGTAAGAAAGTCCTTGGCAGATTGGGAGACAACAGATACAAATTGGTACCACTGCACCTCATCTTGGAATTCGGAGAGACGCACAAATAGGCAGCACAAAATTCTTGCGTAGCTGTGTCTCACATAAATAATCGCTGCGGATCCCTGCATTGTAGACACATCGTGTACAACGTAAGTACACAACGCACCATAATGAATATATCCTAGTACAGTCATGCAGTCTCAGGTAGGCAAAGGCTGCCTGATAAGCTAGCCCTTTTTTTCATTTATTATTATTACTATTTTTCTTATTATTTTACTTCCCGCGTCAGAATGATGGGACGAATTGTAGGTTAGCGGAAGCTACCCATGCGGATCCGCAATAACGGCCCGCATTATAATCAATATACATATCTGTATGTGCATCCCTTTATTTACCCGGGATGCACGTGTAATTTACATGTTCATCTGTGATATACTGTGATCATATATCATAATATATTATATATTTTATATCTGTGTAATTATGGTACGTTGGAGCTTGGGTGTTCTCTGCGGAAATTTAATTATCCATGCGAGCTATTGTTTAAGTTAATCATGGAAGCAAATAAAATTATGCACGCACCAGGTCAATAAAACAAAACAAAAAAAGAAAAGCCCTGGAAAAATAACTTCCTAAATAATAGGAGGGGTTGGTGTAGCGCAGATTGACCAGACGGGTACCGGCCGTCCCAGCTGAGCTGGGTATAGAACGGCCATTCCGGATTCGCTCCAACCACGCACACTTGGTATACATGCGTATATAAGGCCTATGAGAGAGGTTTTCACTAAAAATAGGTAAGTCCGTTAAAGCATGTGTTGCACATGCGCACGCATCAGAGCTTCCCTGACAACATATCTCAGAATTGTAAGTGAGGGCATGCTTATGGTGTACCTAGTGGGTACTCGTAAATGACTTTACCTATATCGTCCTCGTTATTCTTGGTACCGATCAGGGTCGCAATGAAAGGAGGAGTTCAGAACCATTTAAATGATTAAAATCGGCCCCGAAATAGCTGAGTTATCGTCGAAGATCTCGTTAAATTATTTTCAAAATATTTCTCTTGACGTTGTAATCGCTTCAGGCTGCAGGCTGATTGGCTACTACTCGGCCGCTGATTGGCTGAGGCGCCTGGCTCTGACATCACGAGTAGTATAAAAAGGGTGAAAAATCAAGAATCAAGAGCATCAATGGCGTGGAAGCCGGCCCGCGCAGGATGACTGGACCATCGGGATAGACGTGTGCAACTGCTAACCTGCGGTGATTCCAACATCATCCAGTGCCATTCGGATTTCAGCTCATCTGCAGTGGTAAGGAGTCCTCGCTTCCACAGTATTTGTACACACCCGGACGGCCATATAGGGGTAATAAGCTAACTTAAACGTAATAACCTCCCGCATCCAGACCTTTCTAGGGGCGTCTTTCCGTCGGAGGGCCATGTGGGCCCAGATGTAATTCTACCGAATGTAGAGCTGATGGTGATTCTTGGTGGATGACTCGCCGGATCTGCCAACCATGCTGAAAAGTGGACTTCAACTTCCGCACTGCATGTCGTGTGTGATTAATTAACTTTTCGACCAGTCTGGGTAAACTTTTCCCAGTGCGCCGCAAGAGCTATGTGATGTACAGCGCACCGTGTGCCTGTTAATGTATATGCATAATAATATATATTAATGCTCTCTGTTAGTGGGCAACTTCAAACTTTCATACTATCATCGCCGGACAGAAAACTTTACAAATACTTTTTAAATTATGTAGCAGCTAAGAGACTATCTAATGGACATCGCCTGAACTTTTCCATTACCAGTCCTGAGAATGTGCCGTATCCGACCTGCCGGGAGAAGTCAGCTTGTGGAGACTTGCCTGCAGATGTCTTCCTGTGGAAATTTTTCCAGCCTTAGAGATCGTGCCATCTCGCACTATTTATATGGTAGCGCCTCAATTTCAGTAACTTGTGAACTTATTCCATACCGATGACCGCTAGGTACTCAGTAGCTATACTATTGAACAATTAATTATTATTTCCGTATGCATCTTTATAATTTCTGTTACTGTAAATATTGTCCTTGTTTACTGTGGGTGCTCTCAACTAGCCACACCGTAGGGTCCAATGACCTGTGATACTTTATAATCAACCTATTCATTAGATTGTGTATTGGTTAGTTGTGTATATGGCAAGTAGCCATCTTGTTAATGTTTTGTTTATTTATTATCGCAGTATGCTAGGAAATACTATACAGCAACATATATATCCACATCATGATTCCCACCAGCTCCAATTTGTACCTTCTGGAGAGTCATGATACGGGATCCGTATCTCCGAGAACTGTAGCTAACCAGCCGTCCTGCGCATCCTGTACATGCGGTGCAATAGAGTGGAGCAACATAGCGGACCAGCATGTACTCCCGCGAGCTACAAGTGGCACCCGATATGGGGGTGTTCAAATGAGAATCAAACCCACACCAACTCTCAACACACACACGTTTCAGTCTCCTTCATTAGACAGTCAGCACTCCCTAGACTTGGAACTAGCATCATATGACGGGAGAACAGCACGCATGCTCACCGACTATGCTAATAACTATGCTAATAATTTCCCGGTGTGGAACAACCAGCACTGCCTATACACGAGCTTTCACTGATCAGCGAGGGGACATTCTGTGATGCCTCGCAGGTGGGAACTCAATATATAACCTTGTCGGATATCCACAATAGGCACCCACCATCTACGCCAGATCACAGTCGACCATGACACAGACACCTACGGGGGCATACTTATCCTTCACAACCATTATGTTCGCCAACGTCATCACAGGGTGACCAATGGCCGGAACCTCATGTACCATATCCCGCATTGCCACCAGTCCGCACATCGTCACCATATTATCCCTCGGTACCATGATACGAGCTGGGAGATGTGGCACCTCCCTTCCAACAATACACCAGAAGAGCATCATCCCTATCAGTCGCCTGCACCACCTCCATATAAGGAACACCCGTCACAACATCCCGTAGAGCGTCCGCGTCATCTACATAATATACCTCCACAAGTCTATAAACCAACACCCATCTATGGACACGTATCAGGGTGGTATTCAGCGGACCCTACATATCGTGCACGGCACCATCGACGGAACTCGCCCTCACAGACACGGCATCATCATCAGTGACATTGACGGGAAACACCACCAACGCCACGACCACAAACACGCAGATCAGCATCCACGTTTACGTCAGTTTCCCCAGCACCACCACCTGGATTCACGCCTATCACTTCTTATCGTGGACATGGCCGGATCATTCTCCCTCCTGAATTTAGTTGGGGGAAATGATTTGGCTAATTAGAAAGTCCAGTTTGAGATCAAAAGTTGTAGAAATCGGTCGACGGATCGTCAAATGGGAGTATATCTGGCCGCAAAACTGTGCAGGAAAGCACTTCAAGTTCTGGCAGATTTGGGAACAGATTACACACCTACGTACACGGAGTTGGAAAGCATGTTGTCGGAAAGGTTCTGGGACATGGCCTTCGGTGAGACAAGTCATCTGCAACTCAAGAACTTTCATTGATGAGCCGGGGAAACACTTCTGGAGTTGGCTAGTTGTATCCGATGACTAGTTACCCACGCTTACTCCAGCATGAATCATGAGGGCATCACACATCTACATTTAGACACTTTCATCAATGCGTTGAGTGGTGAACCTGCCCTTAAAGAAAAGTTAGTTCTTATAGAGCATGGTAGTCTAGAGCAACTACCAGCAACCATGGTTAGGATTGAGAATTTCTTGGAGCGGGAGAAAAATAATCGCTGACAACTAGATCCTATAAATGAAGTGAACGATGTGAACCTCGCCACCATCACCGACAACACCACTGCATCCGCCACTACACCCGCATCAGACCCAGAAGCACAAACAGAACACCCCACCAGTCAAAATCACATGTCTAGAGGAAGAGGGTGTGGTCAATTTCATCGCGGGGGCAACAACGACCCAGGATGCGGGAACCAGCACAGCACAGCAATAAACCAAACATGCATGATAGGCTAGAAGAGATCACGAAACAGATCTCCGCACTCACCAACTTAGTCACCACACTCAGCACCATGGTCGCAACACAGCCGACATCACGTCCAGCACCAAGTACGATAGTAACCACACTCACCGAACACATGTCGGGCCATTGGAGGGAGTGATGTCCCAACCACTCTCCGTCTACAACTCATACAGCTGACTGATGTACACCACATCTGGAGGCCCCATTAAACTTTGGGGCCCACTCTTACAACTTGGCTCAACTGCGGCCTCTGGACAACAACGTCAGGTGGCCTATACAACAACTCATCCTCACACGACAGTACGCAATCGCACACACCCGGCTTCATATATGTTGGTACCACCGATAAACATTGCATCCATGACACTGACATCTCCCCCTGCCAGATATTGTAACCCCGCAACCTCCGTATCTAACAAACCTTCTTACCTTTGTAAAACGTCAGTGGTAGGTTGTAGCACCCCCGCTGAAACAACGTTTGTACAAGTACCACGACCCACCACCAAGGCACTTAACACCCGGTGCCCCATGGTGGTTTGCAACTCACATGTCCTAACATCATCACCCACTACATCCAGCAGCAGCAGTGATGCAGACGAAAGTCAACATTCGGCATCATGGATCCACAAGAAGAAGCATCGTGCAGAGAACGGCAAACCACAACATCGTCATTGCTTCTTCTGTGCATCAACTAAACATCTCATGATGCATTGTAAAAAGTGGCTCAAACAGGTAGCCCTAATCCATGACTGCAGCAGTCCTGTCCGCACTGCTGTATATACCAACTCACAATACACGGAAACAGCATCAGCAACACCACCGCTGCTACTCCCAGCTCTGTCATTGCCTAAGCAACCGCAGCAGCAGCGACGACGAGTTGGCCCTTTCCTCACTCAGCCACCAACTGCACTCACGGAAGCTATCTGGAAACAGACCGACTATATACAGGATGATACAGTCCCGAAAGCAATATCATTGAAAACTCTTCCACGGGCACACCGTAAAGTAGTATAAAAGTGTGCTTGTCTGTTTAGTGGCGTATCCACCTGTACCACCAGTGACACTGGAGCTTCCATCACCATATTCAACAAGCGCTTGTATGAGAGCATCCCACCTCATAAGAAGGCACCCGTTAGGCATACAAACATATTTTGCAAACAGATATGGAAGCCAATGTTCCTGTGGCTGGTATGGTGACACTTGTAATACAGATAGAGGAAATGCCATTCATACAGCGAGTTGTCATTGCGTCTATTTAAAACGATGCCCTGCTTGGCTCTGATTTCCCCAGTGCCAGCGAAGCCATCATACATTGCAGACAACAGGAATTAGACATACACGGACAACGTATATGCCTTGGACTGGAATCATCACTGTACAACATGTGTGCAGCGATTTTGGCATATACAGCCACAGTTGAGCCGGGACCAGAGAAAATCTTATGGGCCACCACACCACGGTTAGGAAACAACACACACATAGCTATGCTGGAACCCGACCCTGATTAATACATGATCACCTCACAATGCACCAGTCCCCAGATGATCGTGGACACCACCAACAAGGATTATATACCCTTCCGCATATTCAATGGCACTACCGATCCAATAACACTTGAACCAGGAGTTTGTTGTGGCCATCTGGTGGATGTGATATCACTGGGGACACCCCCTACTACAGCTACACCAGCAACAATGTCTGATGATTTGCTGGAACACCTATATGACATATATCTGTGTGCCACAGTTGGATTGATGCAATCTCATAAACATGACATACGGAAAATCTTATACAAATATCGCGATAGTTTCTCGGATGGAGAAACTCATCTCGTGTGACACACCATCGACACCAGAAACAACCGACCATTCGGGAATCCGTTCGACGTCTTCCCATTCACAAGGATGCGGAAGCACATCAACAAGTGAACGATATGTTGCGGACGGGCATAATAGAGCCATCAGCATCCCCCTGGGCCAGTCCCATTGTACTAGCAGGTAAAAAGGATGGATCTTTGCGGTTTTGTATACACTACTGCTGCTTAAATGATCTTAATGATGCTTATCCGTTACCTCTGATAGATCAGGTCTGAGATTCCTTGTCCAGAACCACGTGGTTTTGTACCCTTGACTTAGCTAGTGGATACTGGCAGGTAGCAATGGATGGGGCTGATCAGGAGAAGACCACGTTTATATACCGAGATGGTCTTTTCCAGTTCTGCAAGATGCCCTATGGATTGTGCAACGCTCCTGGAATGTTCGAGTGTCTCATTGAGCCGGTATTAACTACCCTGCAATGGGAGATCTGTCTCTGTTACATCGACGACGTAATCATCTTTGGCTCCTCGTTTCAGCAGACTTTGTCAAACCTCGACAACGCCTTGATGTGTTTTCACACCACAAATCTAAATCTCAAACCCAAAAAGTATAATTTTTTTAGACAGGGCATCGAGTTCCTGAGACATGTCATATCCGGCAATGGATTAAAAAACTAAAGCAGTAGCAGAGTGGCAGACATTCACTTCAGTCATGGACACCTGGAGTTTCCTCGGTCTCTGCCAGTACTATCATCATTACATCCATCACTTTAGTGAGATTGCATCACCATTATTTATGATCACCGAAAAAGATCGAGTATTCGAGTGGACGAGTGAGTGTGAAGGTTCCTTCAGGGCGCTGAAGGAACTCTTGATAACCACCCTAATTCTTGCTCATCCTAACCCTAATCTGGATTTCGTCTTAAACACAGATGCATTGGCTTATGACATTGGTGCAGTTCTATCTCAGGTCACAGAAGATGGAACAGAGCAGGTACTGGATTATGGTTTGCATGCTCTGAATAAAACGGAGAAACATTACGCGACCACCAAGAGGGAATTGTTAGCTGTGGTCCATAATGTCAAGTACTATAAACACTTTCTGTATGGGCGCCCATTTACCCTGCGTACACTGGCTCAGAAACCTAAAAAATCCGGAGGGCCAGGTAGCGAGGTGGTAGGAATCCCTGCAGGCCTTTAACTTCAACGTTATTCATAGACCCGGCAAAGTGCATGGAAATGCTGATGCCCTAAGCAGAATCAGGCTTGAGGATGAACAAGAAGTGGGCACCACCAGGACACATACCACACAGCCATCCTCAGTGTTCCCCAAATTGTGGTGCACAGAGTGGGACATGGAGACAGTTGCTCACGAACAAGCAACAGATGCACAAACACGGAACATATATGCATGGATCCAGGAGGGGATACATCTTCCTAAGGAATCTGTTACACCACTTTCTGCGATGGCAAAATACTACTATCAAAGGTTTGGAGAGTGTCATAAGCAAGATGACATTCTCTACATTAATAACCAGATAGTGATCCTTGAGCATTATCGTAAAACCATTCTTGAACATCTTCACGATAGCACTGGACACCTGGCTGTTGAGCGGACTACTACATGAGTCAAACAGAGATTCCACTTGAGCAGGATGCGTGATAGTGTGAAGGCATGGGGTCCCAAATGTGTCCCATGCCAAAGTTGGCCAGCACCATTCCGCACCCCTACAAGTTAAAATTGTTGATGCACCGTGGGAGCGAGTGGTTATTGATGTGCTCGGACCCTTGAATACGACAGATGAAGGAAACAAGTACACCCTCGTATTACAAGATTATTTTATGAAGTGGGTAGAAGCATTTGCTTTGCCGGACCAAGAGACATCCACAGTAGCGGAGGTCCTGGCAAGCAATCAGTTCTGCCAATTCGGTATGCCCTATGAACTGCACTCCGACCAAGGAAGTAATTTTGAGAGCCAGCTGATCTCCTAGCTCTGCAAATTGTTTCATATGGTCAAGACACGCAAAATGCCCTACCATCCGCATAGTGACAGGATGATAAAAAGGTTCAACCACACCTTGGCAGAGATGCTGACAAAGGAAACATGCCTTGATTGTCGTGATTGGGATCTACGACTCCCATATGTGCTCATGGCATATCGCACTTCGATACATTCCAGCACGGGTTATACCCCTGCTTGGTTAATGTTAGGCCGTGAATTAGCCTTACCCTTGGATCTGGCCATGCCCAGGATATCAGGAGAGAAAAATTCACCATCTTTCTACATAGAGCTCATGTGACAGAGGATGGAACAGACCCATGAGCTAGTGAGGGTAACATTATCCACTGCACACCGGCGTCAGAAAACATGGCATGACCGGCGAGTGTATGGAGACCCGTATGAGGCGGGGAAAATGGTTTGGGTTCACGCTTCGCGACGTTCTGCAAATGTGCCAAGTAAACTGAGTTACCATTGGAAAGGCCCCCTATGTGGTAGTAGGTAAGAAGTCGGACGTGACCTATCATATCCATGCATCGGATGGCCTGACCTCAGTCATCCACTTTGATCGACTTAAACCTTGTGTCAGTGATGACCCAGTGCCAGAGCTTGGACTGGGCATTCCCCGTGACACCGGTACCAAGACAGATGTCTCTATGGAAACAAGTATTTCCGACGTTAGTCTGGAGCACAGCGGTGCCAGTTGGATCCATCTCCAACCAAGCCAGGAGTCTGGCGAACATATGACTAACACTGAGGACGATGACGAGATATGTACTCGCCCTCTCATTCCTCAGAGCGTGTCTACATGATTTGGGAAGTCGTGTCTGAAGACTCTCGTTTATGCTGTCCAAGGGGAGGGACGGAAAAGTTGTTCCACCGACCTCTTCCCACTCCCACCCACTTCATGCTATTACCCCAATTATAGAGTTACCACAAGTTGAAGCTGAGGCCCCCAGTCCATGCTTACTGTGGGGTGGAACATATAATAAATAGCATGGAAGTGAGGAGGCTTGATGAGGCCTTGGCTTGTTTTGAAGAGCAGCAAAACCGCACAACTCGGTGTACCCGTCCAACTCCTTAAATCGCCGGACCACTTCCACTCCAAGTTGCACCCTATCCATTAGCAACACCACCCCCACTCCAACTGGCGTTCCTAGTCTATGTACCGAGTTCGGACATTATTGGTCCTCTCCATTTCACACTCCTCTTGTCGTCTGTTGACTGTCAATCTTCAGATATGAGAGAGTCAGCTGCTACAGAGGAGGTGGCATCCCGCACCAAAGTAATCCCCCTCCCACCCCAAACCGCTCCCCCACCCCTCCGGCCGCTAGTGGTGGGCAGGGAAGCAGCCTGTTCAGCAGACTATCGGCTCGAATATTCCTGGTACGTAAAAACTATAACGGAGTACCAACTGTTGCATAACGGGAGATGGCCCTCCCCATCCAAAGGGCATCCCTGACCACAACCGCCCTACCAAGCCCCCCCCCCCCTGCGGTCAGAACATCACACTCAGACACAGAAGGCCAGGAGCATACAGAACACACTTGCCCTCAAGGTTGGATACGTCAATTCATCAATGCGCGTACGTCACATACATACCAGGTTATAGAGAGGATATTACGAAGATATTCAACACCATCAACAACATCGGTAGCATGCACCTAACTTTTGTAACAGAAAAAGTTTGAGACACCTTTTTCCACAACATTCCCTCTCGCATGATTGCGGGGAGCTCATCACTTTCCACAACCCAACTTTTCTACGTCAATTCATCAATGCGCGTACGTCACATACCAGGTTATAGAGAGGATATTACGAAGATATTCAACACCATCAACAACATCGGTAGCATGCACCTAACTTTTGTAACAGAAAAAGTTTGAGACACCTTTTTCCACAACATTCCCTCCCGCATGATTGCGGGGAGCTCATCACTTTCCGCAACCCGACTTTTCCACAACAGCAACAGAATCGGCATTCCCCAGCTTGGAAACCGGGATCTGCCCAAATTGCATTACACCAGCGTCACACAGCAACCCCGACTTCCCTACAACAGAACATCACCATCATCAACACGAGTCAACATTTTTCAACTGATCATGCGGAAAGGAGGAACAACACTGCCGCCATCTACAGTACGTGCTACGGGGGATTCCTCCACTCACCTCCCACCACCCACCCCCCAGAAACGTCGTACGTAAACAGCCAATCTATCACACGTCAATCACACATAATAACAGTCAATATTATTAAGAAAGCAAGGTGCCCACAGTCTGTCATCCATATCAAGTTGGAATTTACTACAGAACGGAAAATCGATAATGGATTGCCCGTCCTCTGACTCGGCCATTACAGAGCGAAATACACCATGTCTGATAAAGTTGACACCACCCACATGCAACTGCCCTGCCCCGCTGACATAAAAATGTCACACTTCACAACAGCACAAGAATCATCCACAGATAAGCAGCCACGCGAATCAATCAAATTCACCCACATGACAGAGACACAGACGACGGTATTGTAAATTGTAAAACGGTCGCACGCACTTTCCGAGCTGTAGTGTAATAATAATTAAGTTTGGTCTAGGTGAGGTGAGAATAGTCCTACCCACAGAGGAGGATGCTTGTCAGTCCACCCACCCGGAAAGTGCAGTCCAGCTTCGCGGGGTCAGTATACTTGGTTTCCGCAAGACATGGAGCTACTTAAAGCAAACAATAAATTACAGGCATCTATACTGTCCTAATTTTGATTGAGAACACGACTGTTGTACCATGTATACGAATCATTAGCGAGTCGGCTGATGAAGCAGCAACAAAACTTCGACAGTATAATCATCATGGAGAATTTCAAATATTCTCTTACCTACATATTCCAGCCGCTAATCAACATGGGTTGGAATAAATCTACTACACACGAGAGGAGGCGCATGTATAAGATCATGCACCTATAAAGGGGCACTGTTCTGAGGAACAGAATAATGAAAACATATATTTCCATTTTTCGCATCAATTACAAACAGTCAGCAGCATAAAAAATTCACCATTACATACAGATTGCCTAAGTTTCCAATCAACCACATGCTTTCAAAACAAGAATCACGTGATCTCCACTTCTAATTTCCAGTAAATTGGTTCAAAGGCTATAAACAAAAGGACCGCCCTACGCGTATCTACCACAGCGTGATGGAGGAGGCGAGAGGTGGTGAGTCGGGGCCAAGCCGCTGACGTCATCATGCTCTCTCAGCCCCATCAGGCGCTACAGCCTGAAATTTGAACAGGCGAGTTTATAAGCATCCAACTCGAAAAACCGCTTCACACTAATTAAAAGGTTAGCTTCCACAGGAATAAGTAGTTCCAGATTTTAACGTTGATCAGAGACTCGATTTTCTGCCGAGTAGGGATGAAAGTGGCTATCCTTCCTTTCTATATTTATATTTGCCTTCTTTACACGAAGGGAATATTTGATCCAGGAGAATTAATCTTAAATATTTCCATATTTGACAGAACCGACTCACCCTAAAACATTTCGCCCTCCTGTGACGTCACCAAAAAGTATAAAAGGAGGAAAGCGTGCACTAAATCTTCATCTTCCTGTCAAACTCGACACAAGGGAAGATCGAGCATTTGGCTACTTTCATTTCGCAAACCAAATTCTGCTGTTTTCTTATTATTATTTTATGTTATATTGGCCAAGAGTTATGAAGAGTTAGGAAAGTTTAGTTAGGTTAGGCAGTTCCGCAAATCACCATCATGCGGAGGTAGTATGTCGCTTGCGGAGGACCTTGCCTTGCCCGACAGCTCAGAAGAATCGGCACCGGCTCGCATTGGGAAGAAGTATCCGTGTACAGCTTTACAGCATAATGGACAGCCGTGCAAGTGTGCATTTTCCAGGAACTTTCCGCGACCATTTATTACAGAGAGCATTCTGTGCGGACGGCAAATACCTGTATTGAACTACTCGGTGCAGTGTAACACATGCGTTAGCTTTCAAACATCATGTGTTAATTGCGACATTAAAACCTGGTGAACGGAATGAGAACATAGATATCCTCGCTCCAGGTTTCGAAAGTAGACTTCCAGTCACCGTGATTCCAATGGGAAAAATGTCCAAAACTAAATGCACCAAATGACGACAAACTGACTTTCCACAATTGGCTAGACCTTCGACATCTGCAACACAGCCACCCACCACCAGCACTCCCACACCCATCACCGCCGCATCGACAGCACCCATAAGAAAAGCACCAGCAGCACTTGCAGCATCGGTATTCACACCAACTGTAGTATCCGCACCGACAGCACCCACAGTGACAACCCCGGCAGCACACAGCACTTCAACATCATCTGCATCCGTGATAGGAAAGCCAATATTGGTAGTGATAACAACTCCTGTGGAAATCAGTGATTCAGTTTTACAGGACATTTCTGACAGTTCAATATCTCTGCTCAGTTTAGTTATCGACGAGCAGATAAGCCTTCCGGAAGCCATCATCCCCACCACCACACCACAGACCAGCACACCGACATCCACTACACCAGTCAGAACCACTCCCGTCGCGACCACCACCAGTGCATCTGTAGATACATCAAGAATTTCATTAAACTTAGGTGCCATCAACATTAGTAACATAAATAATGAAATACCGGCATCGCAGGACCACCCACCATGACCGTCAAGCACGAGTTGTGCCACCCAAACTCGTTGGGAGAATTTCTCTGCGGATATTTGTGGGCACTATTGTAATAGATGCAGTAGAATGTGTGAATAGGTGTGCGGAAACTAGAACCATTCTTATTTTATTATTTTTTAAATATTTTTCTTTTTATTATATATGTTTTTATAATTGAAACCTTGTCCCTTGGCTGACTACTGTCATCCTACACAGCTGCACAAAATTCTTGCAAAGCTGTGTCACACAAAAATAATCGCTGCGGATACCTGTGTTGTAAATATGTCGTGTGCGAAGTAAGTACACAACACCCCATAGCGAATATGTCTTATTCCCGTCATGCCATCCCAACTATTGCTGGGGCTGTCTGATGAACTAGTTTATATTTACTTTATTAAAATATTATTTTTCTTATTATTTCTCTTCTCACACCAGTACGTCAAGACGGATTGTGGATAGCGAGAGCTATCCGTGCAGACCCGCCAAAACGGGCCACACTGTATGCATCCCTTTATATATCCGGAATGCATACGTAATTCATGAAACTGTGATATTATTACTGTATTACTGTGTTTTAACATATATATGTTTTCTTATATATATATATATATATATTATATATATATATATATATATATATATATATATATATATATATATATATATATATATATATATATATATATATATATATATATATATATATATATAATATAACCATATTTAATTACCGTATGTTGGAGCTTGTGCATTTTCGGCGGAAATATAATTATCCATTACCAAGAGAGAGCCCATGCGAGCTATTGTTCTAGCTAAATCAGGTAGTAGAATAAAGAAAAAGCACGCACCACGAAATAAAACAAACAAAAAAAGAAAAGGGCTGGGAAAATAATTCCAGGTCAAAAATTAAAACTGAAAGTATGCCCCCCCCCCCTCCCCCCTCCCAACCTCTTCTGCACCTCTATGTGCACTTCTCTGATAATTACCCATCTCTCGCATCACAAATCCTCTCGGCTACGCGCCTATTCGGGAAGTCTATAATTCCTGCCTAGCGTGCTCCCGTGCGCTCGATCTGCGAAGCGTTGATCGTTTGTCATGGGTGTCAAACTAGAAGGGGGTGGTGTAGCATGGATCGACGGGACAGGTACGTTCTAAGCATGCCCCCGCTGGGTAGGATAGTACACGTGTATAAAGCCCTATGAGAGAGGTTTTGTTAAAAGGGCTAAGTCCGTAAGAATGTGTAGCGTGCATGCACGTGCATCAGAGCTTCCCTGGCAACATGTGTCAGTATTGGGAGAGTGTATGCTTATAGTGTACCGAGTTGGTACTGGTGATTTCTTTAAATCACTCTATTCTCGTCGTTCTTCGTACGGACTGGAGTGAAAACAGGATTTCAGAACTTTTTACATTTTTAAAATCTGACCAGAAATGGCCGAGTTATTGGCAAAAAGCTCACTTAAATTATCTTCAAAATATTGCTTTGACGTCGTAATCGCGTGTATGTATTAAATGAATGGGGAATGCACTGTTCACGTGATAGCCACGTGGCCACTTCTAGCTGCACGCTGATTGGCTACTGCTCGCCTGCTGATTGGCTGGAGCATTCTGCTTCTGACGTCAGGAGTAGTATAAAAGGAGCCAGAAATGGAAAATCGAGAGCACTTCGGCGTGGAAGCTGTCAGCAAGACTGCTGGACAAGCGCAGTGCAAGGCATGGGAGAACTGCTAACTGACTGTGGTACCTATAACACAGCAGTGCCATTCGGAATTTAGATCTCCTGCGCCGGTGAGCAGTTTTGGACATCCGCGATAGCAATTTTGGAAGCTCCCGGAGGGCCATCCGGGGGCAAAATAAAATAATATAAGAACTCCCTCTCTGAAACAACTCACAGAGGAGCTTCTCTGCGGATGGGCCTTGCGGGCCCGATGTAAATTCTACAGGATGTAGAGCCGAGGTGATTCTTGGTGGATAACTCGCCGGATCTTCCGGCCCATGCTGAAAAGTGGCAACAAACTTCCGTGCAACATGTCGCATGTGTTAATTAACTTTTAGACCACAGTCTGGTGGGACTCTGCTCGGTGCGTCGCAAGAGGTATGCGACATATCCCACACCGTGTACCCAGTTTAATATACATTCATATTTAGTTACAACTCTAGCCCTCCTTGATAATGGGAAACTTTCAAACTACCGTCGCTGGATGGAAACTTTATAACACACTGTGTAAATTTATGTATCAGTTATAATGACTAGCTAAGTGACATCCTTCAACAGACGTTCTTCTTCACCATCTTGAAAGTGAGCCGCATCAACAGTCGGCCTGCAGAAATCTTCTCAGCAACTTCGGAATCATGCCACCTCGCGCTACACATCTGTAGTGCATCAACCCCCATGATTCATGAACTGTTTCCATACCGATGACCAATAGGTACTCATGTAGCTATACTGTTGTAGTATTGTATCATTCATTATTTCCGCAACAGGTACTGATGACTAATAGGTACTTTCCTGGTCTTAAGACGGCATTTTATATTTTCTGTTTCATACTGTACGTATTATCTTAATTTCCGTCTGCTTACAACTAACAAGCACCATAAGGTCCTATGACCTGATATACTGTTACCACTGTACTAGTTGGTTATGTATATGGCAAGTCGCCATCCTAGTTATTTTGTTTTGTTAATATATAGTAAAACTCTAGGACGCAGTACGCTAGGCTATACTATACAGCAACATTATATCCGCACCATTATATTCCCCCAGCATCAATTTTACACCGAGGTCACTGTTCATGCTCATATTGCTCGAACCTGACATGTGACCGACTAAACCTGGTTATTCTAGCTCGATAGAATAGGTTTAAAGTAGTTAGGGACAATCCCTCCATAAGAGACACATTGTGTACGCCTCTTTTCTGACTGTAGTGGATATGTAGCACCACACACCGGCTAGATTGTATAAAATTGGCCAATTACCGCAGGGCCTCTTTTTAATATCGAGTGATTGTCTCTTTCTGCGCTCCTCCAGTCGTCCTCCAGCTTAATAATTATCTGGACTCCCAATCAACACGTTGGCAGAATCCGACTCTAGGAAACTATTGGGGTTTCCGAGCCGTGATAGCTAAAGTGTTGATTTACATACACTTCCCCAAGTATCTTCGGATACCAATTTAGTTTTAGATACCCCCCACCAATGTAGGAAGCACTGCGAAAAGAAATTATATTATGTACATTGGCCTGCAGTCCATCGGTGGGCATTCTGGAACTTAAACCCAATGACAGGTAAAAATGTTAATTCCGTAACACACGGGTGATGGACGAGACGCAGATCTCCATCCAACTCGGAATTGTGACTGGGTAAGGTCGTCGAACCCGCCACGCCCTCACGTGAAGGTCACTAGCGATGGATATCTGTCTCTTACTCCCCACCATAAATACTATTGTGATTTCTAAATCGCTTTTGTAAACTGTAGCCCATCCTAGTGATGTTATATGTGGTTGCGGGGTGATGGTGACCGGATCAGCATTTGCTTCGGGACCTGTCGCTCCATAACATGTATGCACGTATCTATCTGAGGAAGATGCTATGTGGGCCAACCTTTGGGAAGCCAGGCATCTTAGCCAGTTACATGTATGTGTCTAAAGATAAGTAGGAATCCCTGCCACTTGCGGCCAAAGCTTGGAAACATAACTAATAACCAAATATTAGGTCAGAATTTAGCAGAAAGCCCACATAAATAAGGCGGCAACTACCAATGCAGTATCTTTGGACCTACATAAGACGGTGACCTATGAATTCTTCAGAAATCATCCATCCCGCCTTCACGTAAACCAGCCTATTAATTATAGTTTCACTGGGATTGAACCACCGTACTTAGCTTTTTGTTTGAACAAAAGAGTTGTCCTTTTTGACAGCTCTTTTCCTCCGCTTCGGCGTTGAAGGCATTTTCCTGTGACACAGGCCCGCACGAGGCACTTTCCTCTCGTAACAATAATATTGTGTATGTGTTAGGTGTATATTGGTTTATATTAAGCTATTCAAGTAGCCTCGTTGCGATGCTTCCTTGCAGGGATATCTCTGCGGATTTACGAATCTGTGTGATACCTTCGGCGAGCCCACGTAGAAAGAACACCATGTTGGCTCTATGTACTGTATTATTTTCGCTCATTTACTAGCAAACGAGTACCATTATTTGTGTAGTCTTTACTCTTAATAATTTCCATCATGTCCAGACTTTTAAATTAATTAATGGACCAACATACCGGTGACGCGAGCAGTTGGAACGAGACCGTGAGGTTCAATCTCAGCGGCAATGGTCGCACGGCCCCTCTGGAATGTCATCGTTCCACCGGCTCCAGATGCCGGTTTTTGTACCTTCCGGAGAGTCGCGATACGGGATCCGTAACCCAGAGAACCATAGCTAACCAGCCCTCCCGCGCATCCTGTACATGCGGTGCAACGGAGTGGAGCAACATAGCGGGCCAGCGCATACCTCCACGAGCTACACTATGAACTGTTTTCAGCAATATACTTACATCTCTAAGAGACACATTTATGGATGCATCCAGAAAGCAAACAACAAATTCGGAATAATAAAAGAATGAGCCTTTCCAGTTTCTTCATCAATCATATGACGTCATATTAAAAAACGTGACGTGTAGAATAGCGTCATAATCAATGACGTCATAAATGACAGAGACAAGTACATCACGAACGCATAATTGGTGACGGACTAAGCGTTGCTGTACGAATTGTATGTCTTTACTATTTAATAAATCTACTGTTGAATATTTTGAAACTAATTTGAGTGGGCGCTGTTGCTGCCATTGCTTAACTGTATATTTTTCTGGAAATCGATAGTCAGAGAGCTCAGGGATCGATCAATCCCACCACAAGCTAGATGTGGGTGGAGCTTGAGTAGACAAATTTCTAAGGAAAGCCGCTAACTAAGATGATGCAAAAATTAAAATGCGTATAAAGCATTAGGCCCCCCTATGAATGGAAAATGGCTGGGATGCTATGAATATTCAAGAGTGAAATGGATGGAGATATTACGCGACATTCCTTGTGCTTATGGATGGTGTCCGCGCAGGTTATACATATGCAGTTGCTTTACATGTGTGATTGGGGCAAATATGTTCCCCAACAGCGTAGTAATGGAGGAACCCCGTTTTAGCTATGCATCGCCCATCTTTAGCTAAGCCCATACGTTTTGCCCGTGTTGAGATTGATCGATCCCTGTACTCTCTTGTGGATAGTGAAGCACAATTTCCACAAAACTATAAAGGTAAGCTGTTGAATATTTTGAAACTAATCCGACTAAGTGCTAGCGCCTAAGCAAATTTGTTTCAAAATATTCAACATAGTGTTTATTAAATAGTAAAGACATACAATTCGTACAACTTGACGGACTATTAAGCGTCTATGACGGACTAAATCGCAACGTCAACCTACACGTGGCGTCGTTGATTATGACGTCATATGATTGATCGATAAACTGGATTCCTCTATTAAGCATGTAAATGATTGGTACAAATTTTTTAAAAACAAAAGATTCAGATACTCTTAATACAGTCAAAGACAAATTTGTACAGTTGCACAATCATCTATGAATGGATCCTTTTAGCTATGCCCCGCCCTTATCTAGCTATGCTCCGCCTATGCTTTGCGCATGTTGGCATTGACTTACATACTTTAAATCCTGAATTCTCAGAATCCCAATTTCATGGTAACTTTACAGCTAACCAGTGGCAGGAACAGCGCCCAGTCAAATTAGTTTCAAAATATTCAACAGAATGCTTATAAAATGTGTATTAAATGGTAAAGACGTACAACTGGCGGACTCTTCCAGATTCCTGAATGAGTATTTCTGTCACTTATGATTGTGACGTCAGCCTACGTGTGTCGTAATGAACCATTCCATGTTATCCATCCATCATATGGCGTCATATTACGTAATAATCAACGACGTGACGTGTAGGGTAATGTCATAACCATGACGTTAAGAATGACTCCATTTAGTCCGTCTTAATTAACGCTTAATAATCTGATAGGTTGTACGAATTGTATGTATTTACCAATAAACATGTCTATTACATAAATAAAATATTTTGAAACTGATTTGACTGATACGCAGCAACAGCACCCAGCCCAAAATATTCAACAGCTTACCTGTATAGTTTTCTGGAAATTGATAGTTAGTGAATTCAGGGATCGATCGATCCCAACACTAGCGAGGTGTGGGTGTAGCTTAGCTCGAGATGGACGGAGCATGGCTAAAACTGGAAAGGCCTATTGATTATGATATCATATACTTGATCGATAGATTGGATTCATCCATTGAAATACAACTTCGACTTCTACTTTACACTTTTCGGGCATACTGGTCCATGAGGGTTTGAGTTTTCGCCACAGATAATGAGCAGGTATGCAACAGAGCACTTGATACATCGCCTTTGAGTATGTGTGTCGAGTTCCACCAATGTCATTATGTGATTATGCAACGTATGTATGTGCCCATGCGCATATATTATATATTATTATATATTATATCTTTCACAGAAGTGATTATTTTTTAAATATATATAAATTACTCATTCATTGCAAAAAGAATCACTTCTATGACCAACTCTTCTCTGGGATTAAAGTTAGATGAGAAGTTACACATTCAATAGAAGATATTATCAAGCTTAGAATCAGGCCTTCCTGGTTGTCTCTGCATGGGGTGGACCCCGGAAAAATATAAATTTCAACCACTAGGCAAACTACGAAGATACCGAAATTCGTGGGTAGGGTGGAGGTGCAAAAAATAAATTTACAAAAGAAAGAAAGCTACATTATCTAATAGTTATATCCGCAATAATTCGTCCGACTAAAACTAGTGTATTTAACTTTTTATTAATATAATGTTGGCATAGTTGACAGTAAGAGATGAAATACACTCTCGAGTATAATTTCAAAATATTTCCATATCATTTCATCATTGGAATTCAGTATATTTTTCACGAAATGTTAGTAAAATATAATAAGTTCGAGCCAATCGATGCCGTCTATTTACCGTCAGAACTTCCCTCTTGGAGCAGCTAAATTCCACTGTAGGCCTACTATTTCCCAGTCTGTCAGGCTACAAAATACCATGGCGGTGGACCTTCCCCCTGAACGGCATAAATTTGGGGAGAGTGGGCGTCCTCACAATAACAATACCATAACCCACCCCACACCCCACAATCAAAGTTTCAATCCATCGCCACTCCTTGCATTTAAGGGGTGGGGGGGGGGTGGTCTTCCAAAAACATATATATATATATATATATATATATATATATATATATATATATATATATATATATATATATTATCTAGAAACGTATACTCATGTAATTGTCACATGTGTAGACTAACTATATTTTAATGATATTCTTAAATTTAGGCCTACATTTAGCACGCATAGCGCGGAATACACATTATCATTAGACTTTTTGCAAATTAATCATTTATATTTAATGTTTTCTTGACTCATGAACACGTCTTATTGTGGCCTATATTTACTATATCTAGGCCATTATTTATTAATTAGATCCTATTCTGTAAACAGCGTACAAAATATGTCATGTATAAGTACAAGCAGGCGTGTGCCATATTGCTCTAGACAATATATATATATATATATATATATATATATATATATATATATATATATATATATATATATATATATATATATATATATGTGTACCTATACAAATTGGTAATATAGTGTCAATGAAAATCAGCTTAAAACTTGAATAGTGTGAGTAATTACTCTTTGAATGGAAGCTGTTATCGCTTTAGGCCCAGTCAAAGCAATTTCAAAATATTCAACATCTCACCATAAATCTTTGGCTATTCTCCGATTTTCGCAGTTAAGCATCGTGAAGTATCGTCGTCTTGTATCGAATCTCGTCATCTATCGAAATATCCAAAAATCGTGCACCATTAGGTACAAGTGGCATAGCAATAGTATGGTCAACAGGTGCAATGTACCTGAACCCACTTTTATGACGATGAGCTAGGATTGCACGATATTGTCCTAGGCGGTATCGCGATATATCGCGGTGGAAAAATCGCGATATTTCGATATATCGTACACGCTATTTTAAGGTATATGAATTCACGGGGTGAATTGGTCTTGGGTTGAGTTGAACTGCACGGTGTAGGTTATGTAGCCGTATCGGGTTTGCTCTGAGTTTTCATATCAGATTTAGCCGGATGACTTCTAATTGGTAAATTAAAAAAAACCTTGAAATCCAGTCGCCAAGATACTTAAACTAAGACCGATCGTTAATAACACGAAAATAGGACACAATTAATCATTTCTTGCCGCCTTATCCATTGGCTTAATGTATACCATATCCATCATTGCGGGAGTGAAATTATTTTATTGGACAACCTAAATATTGTGTACTCTGTTAAAATCATCGTTTATTACATAAAAATGAATCCTAAAATTTGGCATTTCATCTCGTCTTTGTAAGAATATACAAATCACGTGATATTAGGAATGCACTTTAGATCCATAGACATCTAATGTTTAGATCTGCTCCGAATTTACCGAGTACCCGGTTAATAATAATACTTAGCCTTCAGAAACATCTCGGATAGTTCACCTTGCTTGCTAAAGCATGTATATCATCTCATTTAACTATCACATTTGTGAACGCACCACCCTCGCCTTCAAAACTAGGAGAGCGAGCAATATCAAGTGTTTACTAATAATAGTTAGCCTTCAGAAACATCTAGGATAGTTCGCGCTATGCTTGCTAAAGAGTGTATACCATCTCATTTAGCTATCACATTTGTGAACGCACCACCTCTCGCCTCCAAAAACAGGAGAGCGAGCAATATCACGTGATTTATTTATTCCCGCGACGTCATTTAACGTCAAATTTTAGATTAATTTTGATTTTATAAACCATGCTTATTACAAAACAGGCAATGTTTATATCTTCCCACGTAATAATTTCACTCCCGCGATCATGGTTTTGAGGTATACAGTAAGGCAGCAAGAAATTATACCGGTAAGTTGCGTTGGATTTTCGTATTAATGTCGTCTTTTAAAGTAATTTTAGAGAATGAACTTCAACTTTTGTTACCTATTCCTAGTATAGGCCTACTCCCACCCTTTTCTCAGAGATGCTGGTTTGGAAATAAATTGAACAGCTTGCCGTAATAGACACCTATGCTACAAATAGACAGAATATGGCATGACAGTAAAATTTTGGCGATATTTCGATTTTTTCAAAATCACATCGTAAAAAATCGTGGCTGAAAATAAAATCGCGATTTTCGATAATATCGGATAATCGTGCAAGCCTACGATGAGCATTATTAATAGATTTCGTAGAACTAGTCTATACTTGTCATGCTATGTATCATAGCATTCATAGGGCCTATCATACAACGCAAACGGCACAAGTTCAGTTATAGCCCCGTAATAACTGAGATGTACTTTTTGAGGCTCAAAAGTAGGCCTACATCTCAGAAATAACGGGCCCACAATTGACCTAATAAAGCCTTGCAAACTCGTTTAGAAAATGCACACACAATGTCTAATATGTGAGGTTCAAAATAATATTTATTTATTAGCAGTTTCATTTTGCATGTGCACAATTAGTAAGATTATTTCTTTAGCTATGTTTTCTCTCGGCGGGCGCATTCAGTTCCCAAACGATGTAGGCTTACAAGATGGTTTTGTCGTTGATAGGCCAATAGAGATCCGATCTGTCATTCAAGTATCGGACGCCAATTAACGTCATATTCAAATACGTCGTCACATATTAGCTGACGTCACAATGAAAATTACGCCCCCCCACCCCACCCAACCCTTGAGTGGAGGAGATAGGCCGGGTGGGTGGGAGATTATTTTGGAAAACTGCAAGCCTAGAGAGAGCATTTGGGGGTAAAATTGGGGAGGGTTTAGGAGTGGTTAGTGCTCCAAGAAGTATGGTGTTTTGAGGGCTTTCCCCGTGGAATTTAGACTCTCTGAGAAGCCATTTCAGACAAATAATGTGTGTGGTGAGGTGGGGCTATTTGGATCGGGCGGCCTTATTTGCAATAGCCGGTGGGGTGAAAGGGGTGGTGGTGGTGGTGGTGGTGGTGGTGGTGGTGGTGATGATGTTGGTGGTGGATTGATTCCCCTGGATGGGGTGGATTCAAACTGCGTGAACAGAATGAACTAAATCTAACATTTGTACACGTCTTTCTGTATCTGCTCGTACAATAGAGGCATCCATCCCGTCATTAAAGTATATGACATCATAATCGAATATGTTACATATTAGCTGATGGCACAATCAAAATAGCGTAGTTTCGTCGCGCAAATCGAAAGGTCCATCATGAATTTGAACAAATCGCGTGTGCGATTTACAATAATAAATATTCTGTTGGATATTTTGAAACTAATTTAACAGGAGCAACAGCCCCCGTTGCTGCCAGCAACAGTTCCCAGTCATACCAATAAAAGTAATCTTGTTAGATCTAAAAGCTTGTTAGTAAATCTGTAACATATAAATATGTGACAGGTTTTCTATTTTTCTTAAACTTCTGTTATATTGCTACCGCATATGAGAGATGGAATACCAATGGATACATTTTCTTGCGAGAAAATATTCAGTGAGTAACTACGCCGTTGCCCGCACGCATAGCGATTTTTACTTCCGTCTCATAGGCATATGACGTTCAAATTGTCATGTCTTTGAAAACATTAAGAGAGATGGTCGCCCTGTTGAACAATTGGTCAGATGTTGTTTTATTTTTATGCGTTAGACATTCTTCAATAACACCGGTTCTACTGAAACAATCGTCTCCACACGTGGGTAGATGCTGAAGACAGGTGCCAATTTTGGGGTCAATATCTGAAGCGCAACAGCAACAGCTTTCAGCAACATTGCTTTAAAAATAGACATTTTAACACATCTTTCACTTGCGTTCCGCGGGGACATCATTCCAGAGCACTCGGCGCGCGAAAAATCGGCTTTTCTAGATTTGTATATTTTATCATGTAATTAATGCGAAAACAGCAGATTGTCAATAGTTTGCGGATTAACAAATCGTTTTGAAACGTTTTCCCTACAGAAGGCAATGCTGGTTCTAATGGAGCGATCTTCAGCAAATTTGGGTGGATGTTCGCCTGGAAGGGGGTTGGCTGGGTGGTGCCGTGGTGGTGCCGTGGTGGTGGTGTTCTCGATGACAATTTTAGTGTCAAAAGCTAAAACCCAACATCACCAGCTTTCAATAACATTGTTTCCAAAATAGAACAATTTTACCTTACGGTGGCCCGAAAAAAAATTAAATACATCAACGACGTGGGAGATTGGACACAGTTGTCATTGGTTTTGGATATATTTGTTCGCGTAAAATAAAATCCCCTGGAATAATATTGCTCGTGCGCTGTAAGATTAATAGATAAATAAAAAAATCAATTATATCCACATTAACCCGATTAGAGCAATTTATTCTGACATTTACGCAATTAAACTGTTTATGCTAGCATATCTTACTCCGGGCTAAATTTGCTCGCAAGGGCGTACAGACGAACGAATAATGTGAAGCAATGTATTAAAATATCAGCGAGCAGTTGTCCTAATTATTTATATAAGAAATGTAACCACTTACACTCAGAAAGGTATAACTATCATGATGTGCATCATGTGCAGGCATTCTGCCTGTTTCAAAACATGATATAGTAGTGCAGTGAAGCCTGTAACGATCTCATGGGGATGACTGTGGCCACGGTAGATTATAACTGTTAAAATCGAATAACATAACACACCAGTACAATGCCATACTTCGTCTTGGCATATTTAATTAGAACCCTCACAACCACCACCACCACCCCACCATGGATCCCTTTATTGTGCGGGTGATGCCAACACGATATATTATTATAGAATAATATTGCAATGGTTAATTTCTGGCCAATCAATGTAATCTAAACGTCAACAGCTACTGCTGAATTGTCAATCTACGGTTCTCGCTTAAACCTTAATGGCTAAATTGCTCAAGAAAATGAAGTTATTTGCTTATTGAGTGCCAATTTTCAGGCCAAGAGAAGGATATTTTTGGTAAATTTACCACTTGAGTGACTGGCTCGACGCGACCATTCTCGATTTAGCATGCTGTCCAAAAGGTCGTTTGAAAGTCACGAACACATTCTTAGTGCACTGTGATTTAACATTTTACTGTTTACCTTCAGTCATGCGAAGGAGCAAAAATGTTGTTGAGTGTTGAGCTCAATTCACCTTTCCAGAGTACCCACCCATGATATGATGTCATAATGAACTGCGTGATGTGTACAATGACATCATAATGAATGACGTCATGAATGACGTCGATAAGTACGTCAAGAACGCATATTTGAAGACGGTCTATGCGTTGTTGTACAAATTGTTTGCTTTTACTATTTAATAAATATTCTGTTGAATATTTTGAAACTAATTTGACTGGGCGCTGTTGTTGCCATAGGCAGCAACAGCACCCAGTCAAATTAGTTACAAAATAGTCAACAGCTTCCCTGTATTGTTTTCAGGAAATTGAAAGCTAGGGCATTTGGGGATCGATCAATCCCAACACGGCGAGGTGTGGGTGGAGCTTATCTAGTGATGGGCGGGGCATAGCTAAAATGGAAAGGTCCATTGGTGGTCGATTCTGGATGAAAGCGGTTGAAGGTGAGTTACTCACTTTCGATAGTAAGATAACCGGATACTGACTAACTGCATTCGAACACAGCTGAATATCACCGCAATCAAGCCAGCATATATCCTTTCCTGAGGGTTATGAAACAGTATTAGAGGAAAGAAAATGTGTTCGTGTTTTAGAAATATCTTAAATTAAGACAAAGCATATTTGTTAAATAATGTGCTAACTATCTGTTAGTTTATGGACACTTTAACTAACTAGACGCACAGATGCCATTTTAGATTTAGTTTGGCATAGCCATTTTTTAAAAACCATTATCAATGACTGTTTGCGACATCAATTAACGGCGATTGTCGACGCCGATGACGACAACGATAGGTAGGCTATGGCTTTACAACGCAGCTTTGAACCAGTTGCAAATGTCCCGCTGAAAGGAATGTTGTCGAGAATGTACCCGTAATCTATTCTGGTATGGCACAACTCTATTAGTGCAGGGTGCATTCGTGCAAGATGAGGTAGCGAAGCTAGGGACTCGTTTTTTGTAGCACCAGAAATCACATAGATTTCAAATGCGTCTGAGCAGTTTGTTAGATTGTCAAAAGATCACAGCAGGACAAAGCTGCATGAGAGAAACTGCCATTCAGAGAAGAGGAAAACGTATCACAAGCCAGGTTTTTATAAGTGATAATCTTATACACTGAGTGCAAGACATAGATTTGATAAGCGCGGTCGTTTTAAATTAGTAAACACGACAATAGTGAAAATATAATTAAGCTGGCCTACTAAGTATGTTTCAGAATATATGTTGTGTCAAAATCCTTTATATGGGAGAGCAAAACACTTGGTTGTCCAAAGATAGCTGCGCAAGATGAACACAATAAGCGGAAATATTTTCTGATAGCCTAGATCGCGCTCCTAAATTAAGATACCAGAGGGATCTTCATTCTACTCACGCGCCGAAACCATTAGTGCCAACGAAATTATTTAACAAATATGCTTTATCTTAACTTATGATATTTCTAAAACACGAAACCATTTACTTTCCTCTAACACTGTTTCATAACCCCAGGAAAGGATATATGCTGGCTTGATTGCGGTGATATTCAGCTATGTTCGAACGCTGTTTGTCAGTATCCGGTTTTGTCCATAGCTTTAATTAATTTTCTGTGAACATTTCGAATAGACATCTTTATTCTTGGAGTCATCTGTTTGATTCAATTTAAATGGTTTTGCTTTACATGTGAAAAGTGATACGGCGATATTAATATGTGTAACAGTTTTCAATAACAGAGATCTAAGATGTAAAGTTATACTTCTTTGAATCCTAAGCCCCCATAGTTCTAGGTAACTATACGCTACCAGTAAGCTGTCGAATATTTTAAAACTAAATTGACAGGCAATAGCTCCCAGTCAAATTAGTTTCAAAATCTTCAACATAATGTTTGTTAAAAAGCAAGTCCATCAAGGATACAATGCGTACACCTGGCGGACTATTCTAGTTTCATGGCGGAGTAATCTCTCTCAATTATAATTGTGACAGCATGGTACTTGGCGTAATTGATTATTACGTCAAATACTTGAGTGGCAGTCCGGATTCATCCATTAAATGCGCGGGTCCAAATATGACAATTCATTAAAAAACCACATTTGATCGTACTGAAATATGCAAAATGAAGATGTTAAGTCTTCAGAGATAATGTAGGTAGAATAGCTTAGCGAAGTGGTGAATGATGCGTACAGTCCCTCTCCCCGTACCCGGATTAAGGCAAGAGATAACGGAGCTACAGCCCTGCGGCCACGAAAAATAAAAAAAGAATTATCGCATTTTTACCGATCTACTTTTTAATCCAAGTATATCTGAATTTCACAGTCATTATATACGTAAGCTATTGAATATTTTAGAAAGTAATTTCACTAGAAGCTGATGCTGCATTAGTCAAAATAGTTTTAAAATATTGAATACCATTTTAACACATACGTAGCGAATTTATTATATAGCATCATCATCACCATCATCAGCAGCAGCAGCAGCAGCAGCAGCAGCAGCAGCAGCAGAAGGAGGATGAGCAGCAGCAGCAGCACCAGCAGCAGCAGCAGCAGCAGTAGTTTTTATTATTGTCAAGCATTAGTTCTATGGACCCTGTCATTGACGACGCACTGGCACTAGGCTGTAGCTCAGTCATCATCCGGAATGTAATTTTTATCTTTTTTCAATTTTCGACCTGAGGCGCCTTCCGCCTAGCGTTTGGGAGACGAATGTTCTACCACGAGAGCAGAATCTAGAATACAAAAATCCTCACCGTGCCAGCTTTTAACCACCCGTCTCACGAGTAGTAGGATCTAGTAGTCGTCCAATTAACCCCGGTCCCAAATAGGCTTAATCCGTCTCTGACAACTATATATAGCATATATCTACGCTAATAATCTTTACCCCAGATAAAAATAGACAAACAAATAAATTACAATAATTTTTTGTGCGCATTTCGAATAAACATGATGATAAATCATTGCTGCATAGCTGAAACTGTCGTAGATTAAGTAGGCCTTATCACGAAATATAATCAACATTATGCCCTTGACCTGTGGTTTAGAGCTGGAGTCTCCCAAAAAAATCATTAGTATTTAGATACCACTCGAATTTTTCAGATCCAAAGCATTGAAATATCGTAATGGATGAATCCAGATTTAGCCATGCCTCGCCCATTCCTAGCTAAGTCCTTCCCACGCCTTGTCCGTGTTGGGATTATATCGAACTCTGAACTCCCTCAATCTAAATTTCCAGAAAACTATACAGGCAAGTAGTAGTGTCGGGAGTAAAATGACACCACCTCCCTCAACTGGATTTCCATTTAGACAAATGAGCCCCCACCTCCCTCAACTGGATTTCCATTTAGACAAATGAGCCCCCACCGCCCTCTCAATCCCTGGCTCATAGGCTGTAGAGACGGGGCCACCACGGATCGCCGAACGGCTGCCAGGGCAGTAGGATCATCCCGACATCACTACTACCAGGGGCTGAAGGCCCATTTAGAGACAAGCCTCCACAGTGATATACACCACTGATCGCCATCAACCACTGGGCCGGCCTCTCTCTCTCTCTCTCTCTATTCTGTGTAGGCTCAGACAAACACGTAGTCTCTGCCAGAGTCGCATCAGGATAATGGGACCACCCATAGGGGCTTTCATCTACCTTGACAATGAGTAACCTCTATGTCAATTACTGCGGGAGGCCTATATAGGGGCAACCATGTTTGCCAGTCACCCGCAGGTCCAGCGCGGTACCACACTTCATTCTTCTCAAACATGAACTGCAGGTTTTTTGCCAGGATCAATAGCAGGCCATCATGAGCCATCGGCGGGGGCACCGCTCGAATAGGGTTTGACCAGATAAAAGCTGAGGTCGTTATTTAGGGTGTTGATGTCTGCCACCTCTGTATCTGAGAGCTCAATCAACGGCTCGAGGATGTACTTCCTCTTCGGGAAATCGTACCGAAACACGATCTTGTGGCCATCTATGTTGCGACACAGGCGCTCCTTCATCACATCCTTGAGATCTGTGAGCAGCTCCACCCCATCACCACCAATGGGGTGGAGGGAGAATGCCTTTGAGCTTGCTTCGTACTGTAGGGCGAATGACTTGCCATTGCTCTCTTCTACCTTGGCAGCATCAACTACGTACACATCTGCCAGGTCAGCAAGACCAGTCGAGTGAGCAAATATGGGTTCCATAGCATGCTATAGGAGGGGTTTAAACAAGACATATAACTATGCCGATTATCCGACTGCTGCTCTCAGGTGGTGAGAACGTAATCTCACCCTCTCTAGCGGGGAGACGGGTGGTACAGTACCATGTAGAATGGGTCCCCTTTGAGATGCCACAGCGGGGCACAACATACATACACGCCGATGTGCTACATCAACCTCTGGGCAGTGCACACAGCAGCTCACTGGTAGAAGTCGGCCGGGACGTGATAGAGTATCTGCCAGGTGCCAACAGCAACTATATGCCAGCACGGATGGGATATTGAACGCCCATTTAGAGTTTACACTCTTATTACGCATTGACCTGATGACAACATGATATCACACCAGGAATATCTGACCTTTGCCGAGATGATGAAGAGCCTGCTACAGGGTTGCCCCTTCATGACCCCTGCACAGATAAAGGCCTTACATGAACAGATGCTCACACTGCAACATGAAGGAGAGCAACTACAGTGGGAGAGCTGGTATTAACAGAACACGTGCCTTGCAAGGAGGCAAAGGAACAGTGAAGGTTCCCGATACTGCCAGGCCCTCCTGGAGGAGAATAAGTGGGACGATGGCTTCACATACGATGATGAGCCAGATGCAGCAGAGACCATGGACGATGCCGCGGAGACTGCGGACGAGGATGAGCCAGAGAGTAAGCAGGACAATGAGCCAGATGTCTTCACATACGACGATGAGCCAGGTGTCTTCACAGACGAGGATGAGCCAGATGTCATACAGTGGGAAGAGGAGATGGTGCAGAAGTGTAAGACCAAGAAAGCCATCCAGCGGGGGACCTACTATCTTGGTCATAAGGTGAAGTTCCAGATGTCACGTCTCAGAAAGATACTGGCACCCCCCATAGTGCTGTATGACCTCTGTCTAAGAGACATCTGTCTCGACACCTGCAAGCTGGCACGGTTCGCCAGGCTCTCAAAAATGTACCCTTCTAGGACTCATGAGCAGATTCTGCAGGTGATACAGGTTTAATCTCCAGGTATACTATGGCAAAATCAGAGTGGCGGAAGCAACCAGAAATATACCCCTCCCTGATGGCTGTCGAGGGCGGTACCATCCATGGCTGGCGACTCCATCAGATAGATACCATCAGATAGAATCTCGGCCATGATGCAGAAAAGTACAGCAGAACGCGCAGGTGATATGAGACAGCCTACATCGTCCTCGCACGTACAGCCACTGCTGCCGGTGTGATTGGAGCTGTGCTGGGGTGGCAGCTGTGGAAACTCTCGCTACAGGGGTGGGGGCCATCGTCGCCATCCCGCTGGGTGGCGTGATACTAGCCGCCACTGTCTTGGCCATAGGCTTGGTGGTGGGGCAGCAGCAGATCACAAGGAGGCTGGAGAAGCATGCTAAGTACGTGGCACTGGCACAGAGTATGCTACGGACTATCGACGAGTCTGTCAGCAAAGCTCTCGAGAATGGTCAGGTCACTGATGAAGAGTACCACCATATATTGAAGGTCCAAGCCATGTACACATGAAGAAACCTAAAGTGCGACGGCAATACCTCAAAGGCTCCAGCGGGCGAGTTGATATGGAGGAGTTAAAAAACGAGATGGTACGGCGCGGTCACCTCGCGGGTCTCTGGAGTCGAGATGACTACAAATAGTGTGCTGCCTGTACGGTAGCTTTAAGAACACCAGTATAGATGGCCTTCCCATTGAACCTCACGACAGCCATCCGGAGCCAACCACCCCTCCTGGGTACACACTTGACTGGCCTGAGAGGTCTACTGGATGATATACCACAGTTAACACCATTCTCCATCACAGTGGATGGACGGTCCTGAACCAGCTTCTCCATCAACCCATGACCGCTGACCAACCACCCCATCACCATCAAGGACGCGAAGCAAGCTCATACTTGGATGGCTGCTCCAAGCCTCTCATTCTGGAATCAGCAGCTGAACTGTGCCATGTTGTGTGCCACGGCAGGATGTGGAGTAAGTTTCACCCTGCTTCACTCCTATTCTGGTACTCCTGAAGCTGTCCTCATCGCCAGCTGTCTCAGATTCCACGTGTACATCACGGTGCGATGAATCCTCCATGAGCTGGGTGCAAGCCTCCCTGATACAAACGTCTTCAACCCACAGCTCAACAGTCATAGCGTCTCAGCGGCCAGCAGACTACAGAGAGAGTTCAGCAATCACCCAGACTATCGGTGGCATGGTGGTGACAACAGTGGTCTAGGAGTTATGTACGGTGACCTGAGACGTGACTACTCAGGATTCCCCTATCGAACCCCCCGATGAGTAGGCTGTCGGAAGACAGCGACATTCTCATTTGATCCAGACTCCGACCCTGGAGTCTGATCCGACGCCCCACAAGGTAGCTCGTAGCAAGCGACCGGCACCTACAGAAGCGCCGAAGGTGCATAAGATGGGTAAGGGGGGGTCGACATGGCTGTCGATCAACCAGGTATGAGTGACGTCCTAAGTATGAGTCACCGATGGATACTTCAGCAACTCCCGGTGATGATGTACTGATGGACACCTCAGAGGATGTACCCGAGCCTGCCAATGAACCAATGGAAGTGCTTCCATCGCACTCCTATAATCTGCGCAAGCGCAGTCATGGTCCCAAATTTGAGTCGGCCGTTAAGCGTGCTAGGATTGGCACGTTTGGCTGGTCCAGACATGCTGACTTTGTAAACCGTATTGAAGCCGTTATAAATCGACATGGTATGTACAAGTTTTAATCGGTGTTAGCTGCTCTTAATGGTAACATTGTGTTTATTAAGTAGCATTGTGAATTTTTGGTTTGCGTTTCGAAATGAATAATGAATCTGTTTAGAGTCTTCGTGTTGTCTATGATTTCTGTAAGTATAGTTCATGGAAGGGATAGAACTATTAAATAAGTTCCTTAAAGTCGATGAATCTGCGACTGTTACTTGGATGTTGCATATCACCGCCTCCGTTTTTCCTGTTGAGAAAATGTTATTGTGGGTATTTTACCCTTGGATAATGATGCTGTCCGCAGCCAAATGGGTACCCATAAATGGACGATTTTCCGATGATTATCATAATTTTGCTGGAGGTGAGTGGAAATATGGACCATAATCACGGTATACGATCGCGGGATGACATTATGTAGGTCTTTTGGCCTTTGCGTACGACTATAGGAGTGTTGGATCGTATCGATTGGATTGTAAGTTGTTAACCAATGCGACTGACAGTTCGTGTACGGTCAAGCTGTCAGAATCCAATGAAACTTCGAGTAAGTTATTTGCCCACAAGGAAATTGGAGTGGTGTTGCAAACATTCGGTGAGCGGATAGAGGTACACTGTGGAGGACAGTTGACTGACCGATGTGATGTATCGAATGGCTTGTATGCGTTGATGTCGAGCGAATATGATTATAGTGGGAAGGCATGGCGATTCGAGCCTATGCAGACTTACAGAAGGTCTTATAGTCCGATCAGCCTAGCAGTAGATGTTCCGAGATTGGATGTGGCTGGTGTGCTGAATCAGTCTCTAATTGTGAACCATTTAAAGGTCGAAAAATGGGACCATTTACGGAAAACGAAGTACGTGCCCTTGGCACCACTATCATAGTTGACCCAGCGATGGTCGAGAGCATCGGTGTCCGCTCGTTGTTTTCTTACTCGACGGCTTCTATCGACGCATTTATTGTAATTCTATTTGTGTTATATAAGTGTGGAATCCTGTACCGCATGTGGATGTGCTTTTCACGAAAGCCACGTGCGGTACGGATTCCTACGTCTGGATCTTCCCGGTCTCGTCAGTCGCAGCAACCTGCAGTGCTGTATGGTCCGACAAACGTGCCTAATGGGGGTTCGCTGCCTAACATGAACCATGGAACTATGGACCCCACGGCAGATGGCTGGGTAGATGTGGACATTCATGCGGATACTAATTCCGGTATCCATTTACCGTCATCCACGTATGAGGATATATGGACCTTATTGATTCATTGATTATATTGTTTCGTTTGACTGTTTCTACTCAATTTACTGATCGTACTGTTTTATTCTGATGTTTATTTTTCATTTATATTGATTTGATAGTGAATTATCGTTTTGTTAATTTCGTACTGTAATGATCACATGGCTGTTTTCTTTAATTTGCTGTATTAACTGTTTTTAATTGTTTAGCTGAAGTAGTATTAATTGTTTTATTTTAGGTTCGTTTTGTCTGGATAGCCCTGGTATAGAGTGGTTTTGGTTGTTGATGGTGCACAACGAGTTAGTTAACGCTCTCTTAAGGCCTTAAGAGACGGCTAATTAACTTTGGTTGGCGGGCATGTGTAAATATGGGATTGTCTTGTGGGAAGTCATGACCCCACAGGGTGTCTTATATTTTCGAGTAAGACCCTGAAGAAATTATGCTTTGAAAATACCAGGTGAGCTAAAGGTCCAGATCACATCTTTGATATTGGTAATATATAATCGTAGTTCTGATAAATAGGAATCAGCACAGTAGCTGGTTCAAATAGTTATTGTTGACAAAACATGTCCACCACCAGGATGGTGATAGCCATGTATATTTCTGATAAATGGATAGAGTGCTAAATGTAGTACGATGAAACTAATGGATGAAATTATAGAATGATATTTGAAATGAACGAATTAATTGGAAAGGATTCTGTGGTTCTGAGTTGATGTGTATTTGGAAATAGTTTGGATGAAAGTGGTTATTGTTCAGTCGGCACACACTTTTATAATATTCAGCAGTTGTTGATAATTGTAGTTTAGAAAATAATCAAGGAATAATAATCAGTGTTGGGATGAGTGAAATTGAACGTGACAAATGGACTTTGTTGATGAAGTAGGCGATCTAGTCTCTCACACGAGGGTAGAACAACAACACCTGGCAATAAGATCATACAGCTCATGTGCCTATACACCCTAGCATTCTAGAGGCTTATCCATCGATAGGTAATGGACCAGACATGGACATTGTAGCGTCCTTTAGGAATGAATAACATAATTGAAACTTGTGTATCAACTATATGTCACTCATACAATGGTATGCAACAACAACACATTCTGTAATGTTGTTAGTTAGCTGGCAGATCACATCAAATCAGAACCGGTACCCACCACTTTATCTATGTGAGGCACCATCTCCCTGGAAGAATATGACAGAGTATGATTGGTTAGGATGACGTCATAACCAACCGGCGTCAGTCAAACTCTGTAGTAAAGAATAATGTAGAATAGGTTTGTGCTCCAGGCAAGAAATAAAGGGGATCGTTGATTGGTTGAGAAGACCAATGTTTATCAGGTCAGAACTTCTAGGAAGAGATAAGCAGAGGTTGATTGGTGGACTGACTGTTAAGACCAATCAAAGTGTGCTTATAGCATACCTAGACGAGTTATTCGAATAGATTCGAAAGAATCTAATTATTGTCTTATCTATAGAACTTGATTATTAGAGAGAATCGAATTGTATATAAGGCGAGATTTCGCACTGAGAAATTATTCAATCCACCATCGTGAATCACTGAGTGTCACGCTGACGTTCAGCACTTTGAGCTATTGCTTGGCATAATGGAGCTCTGTCATACTTCGAGTTAGATTAGCTACTTGTTAGTTTTGTACATTGATTGTACTAGTTTGATTGTGAGCGATTTTGCTCTTACATTAAAGTCGTGTATATTTGTGAATAAAAAGTTTAACTTACGTATATGTAAGTCCGTCGTTAAGTCAAGTTTATTAGTATTAGGAACATAGCCTTGAGCTGGAGGAAACCTCCAGTCCTTACCTGAGAAGCATCACGTCAGATAGGCCCAGCAGTCAATAGTAAAATATCGTCACCTACCATCTGTCAGATGAGGCGAGCCAGACTGCCTTCCTCCTTCTCCGCTACCGATAGTTGTTGTCGCAGCAACATTATCTGCCTACCGGTAATGAAGCGGGATTCACTACTGAATAAGAAGAGGACGTCGTCATCGAACCCCGAAGATCCAAAAATCTTCAACCTGTAAGGTTTGACCCATACCTCATACGAGACTCATGGGGCTAGGTAGTTCAGCACATCGAGAAACCGTAGCTCAGGTGTTATGAGGAACGTGGTCTGACTAGCCTTCTCAGCGACTTTCACTGTACCTGTACTGTCAGTCAGCTCATCGACAAAGTACTTCTTGATGAGGTTCAGGTCATACTGACCAGAGTTGAACCCCAGTACAGGCACTTGGTCTCACCACTCATTGATTAGCCGCTGCTGTTGCTTTGGGAGCTTGTCCAGGCCTGTCAGTATGTACTGTGCCCTAACCCTTGTCCGGATTAGAGATGCTCGCTGTTGGATCACCAGCATGAACTCTCTGATCAGTTCTTTGGGGTCAGGATTGCAGAGGTGAGTGGGCTCACTCGTGGCGCCCTCTAAGGAGCAGTCAACTGACACAGAGAGAGGTATGTGAGTACTCTCGATCGTGAGAGTCTCCGTAGGATGAGTCTTGATACCATCTAGGAGTGCTTCAAAGTCGTAAACATTGATGTGTGGGTATGGGACAGTCCGAACTGGTTTAGGGACGCTTGCGCAGCGTTTTATACAGCACTCCAACTGTACCACAAGGTGTGTATCCCATAGTCGAGCACGCAGACTGAGGATCTCCAATGCCCGGGAATGGTGGATTGCCCACAAGGCGTGCCCCTGCAGAGAGGGCCAATACCCTGAGCACTGCTACCTATTCCCTTGGCCGACTGCGTGGGCTTGCTATGCCCAACTATTTCACTAGGGGCATGACTAGTAGGTTTAAGCCGTCTGTATATGACTCTAACTCTGTCACTCACAGGCCTAGAAAGCAAAGTGCTAGGCAATCTCGCTCACGTGGGTGAGGCACACCTCGGTTCAGAGGACACTGCTGCCGCTATCTCCTTCCTAGACTTCGATGAGAAGGGAGATCTGAGGTACAATCCCAGCCCGAGATCTCATCGGGATCACTGATACGGTAGGACAATCGGCCATTAACAAGGCCAAGACTGTATACAAGGTGATGGGCATCAAGGAGAGGGCGACGATGCGAGGTACGCTCGGAGTCGATGAGGCTGGAGCCATCAAGTTTATGGCTGAGTCCTTTGCACAGGACCTGGTTATGGATCTCCTGAAACCGCGGAGCCTATTCATCCAGGATGGAGATAATCTCAAGATAGGCACCCTCGGCCGAACAGGTGCTACTGCCAGCCTCCGGCTACCAGAGGTGAAGAAGTCAGGGTCATTTGGTTTGCCGTTTAGAGTGTAATACTGTCATGAAACAAAAAGAAAAAAAATATACAGGTACAGAGAAAGTCGCCAAGAAGGCTAGTCAGACCATGTTCCTCATAACACCTGAGCTATGGTTTCTCGATGTGCTGAACTACCTTGGCCCAGGTATGGGTCAAAGCTTATGGGTGTACACAGATTTAAGACCTCAGGATAGTTATAGCTTCCCGTGCATGTATCATACAGATACTGGATGTACTAGACACTGTGGGTGCAGACACAGGCCCTCTTTGCTATCTTCTTAGCTGCTGCTGGGATTTCATGCTTGACGCCTCCATCACATCCTTCGTATCTGCCGGAGGTGCCGATTCCCCGCTCTGCAGGCGAAAGGGCTGGTGCAGAAAGTACTGCCGTTTAGTCTCCCAGATATAGGGAAAAACATCTTGCTGCAGGCTCTCCTGGCGGAACATCTACACTCTCAATAATCCTTCTGGTGTCTGACTCCGCCGCTGAGGCAGTTGACAGTAATGATCAATGGTACAATGACCCAATCACCAAGACGCATAACCTGCAAGCACTGATGGAGAAGCTGCTGCCAGCCCAACTGACAGAACCACTTGTTCTAGTTATCGATGACCCTGCAATGGAACAGAAGACAGTTACCTACCTCAGCAACATCACCAGGTGCATCCGGCACACAAAGATAACTGTCTTCATCCTCTTTCAGAAGTACACCTGCGAGATCTCACCGGACAGCCGCCACAATGCCCGGTTGCTATACTCAGCTCCAAGTGTGGACGTGCCCTGCTCGAGACCATATACGACAGCCTAACCCTCAAGGAGACCAAAGGGGACTATCGCAGGTGTACATAGGGCAGCTGAGCTGTACCGCTTCATCTTCAGCAACAAGGAGACAGCTGAGCTGTCACACTTCAATCCATCTCTGAAAAAGGCGCAGACCTTCACCTACAAGCTGAATCCAGCCAGGAAACTAGCCTGCTCTACGCGTCATCGCTGTCAGCCTGTGGCAGCTGCCGCAACTTCATCCGCGGTCTCTGCTACTTCGTCAGATGCTTGAGAACCTTCGTCAGAAGCTTGAGGAACTTCGTCAGAAGCTTGAAGAACTTCGTCAGTTTCGTCAGAAGCCTGTCCCTTAAACTCTACCCACTGAGGGTCAGAGTCTAGCGCTCTTCTTCCAGAACTTCTCATGGAAGATCCACTTTGTCCATGCTTGACGAGCATCTGATTTGCGAGTGGATTTGATGAGGTAGTCCTGGTAGGTATCTGGGAATTTCAGAAATGCTGACAGATCACTGGCCAATCTCCTGTGCCCTTCTTCGTTGAAGATGTGCTCAACAGCCTCCTTGGCGCCAACATTGAGCCCCTCCTGAGTACATTTGCATGACCGGTGTCATGGCTCTCTGCTACAGCGGCACTGACCTCCTCCCTGAAATAGTTATTTGCTCCAGACTGGTGGTTATCCAGCATATCTCGCTCTTCCTGGCTATCGAGGCTAAATAGGGCAGCCCACTTCCCGACCATTCGTAGATCTTTAGGGTCGACCCTCGCCCTTTGGGGAGCTAGAATAACAGGACTGTTGGTTTGGGCCACAGGAGGTAGGTCGAGTGTCCTGCCCTGGGTACTGTCAAACTTTCGGTAGAGTATCCGAGTCAGGAGTTCTTTTGTGCTACGAGCTGGCGCTCCTTCCTCTACGGGGCCAGTATCTCCGCATCAGACAGAGGTATGACCTTGGCTTGCTCGTGGATAATGTTGATGTCACGAAGCAGTCCGCAGACCCTGTGATAATGGGACAGTGCATGCCGTGGCTGTTGTGCTGACTGTCATGCCGACTTGTCCTGTTGCCTATAGACAATCTGCTGGAGAACTTTACCAAACATGGCAGCTGTTTAACCGCTCTATATACCCAGACCTTAAACATGCTGCAGTATGTCCAACATCCAGATTGGGACATTGAACCCACGATATCGCACCGCACTGATCCTCAGAAGGACTGCCTGATGGTCATTTGATCCAGTATACACGATGAGAACCCATTGTCCGCTGCTGGGAAGTACATTGACTTTGCAATCTCGGCACAGATCCACGAGATCAAAAGCATGACACTCGAGTTCAAGCTTCAGAGCACAATAGAACAGACGGTAGAGCTCCTGCAGGTTCTGAACAGGTGGGAGATCGTGCAGAGCAACAGCACCATGGACACCACATATGTGAACGATGAGTACCGAGTCGTAGGTCCGCCGGCTCATGGCCCAACCTTCCATGTGAAGGGAAAGGGGTACTACGCTGTGGGGTGCAATGAGGGATTCACAGAATTCCAACTACGGGCAGGTGTCGAGAAGCCTGTGGCAGTTCCACTATAAACCCTCCTCGAGAACACACACATGAATCCGACTACCTGGCAGGATAGGCTGTTCCTCCGGGTGTACACTGAGCAGCTCGCAGATGCGACGATGAATGCTCCAAGGCTTCATGTCTGGCATGACGAGAATGACCATGGGCTGAAGCAAACTGGTTCCAAACAGTGGACCGTGCATGTGGGGCGAGAACACCAGCAGGTCCAAGCCACAGCTAACCAACGGGTAGAGCTGACATTGCATTGTGGTGCATCGGACTGTGTCGCTGTTGCGGTCCTGGTTCAGAAGGGAAGTGCCATCCAGCAGGTGGATAAGCTAGACGACTTTAAGCTTGTGGTTGCTGGGACCAATGTTCTTGGTGAGGTACGTGAGCTGGCTGATTGCCAACTCTACAGACAGAAAACGAATTCATATGCACTTCTGCGCCTAACCAGTGGAAGCGACGACCTCGAGTCGGCACTCGAGGGCCGTCACCATCTTGGGGGCAGGGACATCCCACCTAATCAGGGCAACTGGCTCAGCTTCAACATCAGAAACCTCATATCTGGGACTCACTCATTAGGTATGATGGTACTTTACTAGGGATGCGTGTCGAACACATCAGGTATTAAGCTTGAGCATGCGTAGAGCACGACTCCTGTCGTCACCGCTGCAGCTGCCACCACTATTATAAGCTCTGCTGTCTTCTGATCTGTCGATGCTTCATAGTCGAGCATTGGCTCAGATGTCTTTACAGCCTCATAGTACTCATCGAGACTCTCATCTGCCTCTTTGACCCTATGGTTGGCCTGAGCTCGGAGTTGTCGTCGGCATGCCTCCCTCTGGCACATATGCCCGAGGGCTTTGCTGCACTCAAACTTCTCCTCACGCTCGACCGCTGCCGCCTTCTTGTCAGCAAGTCTGAGTCCCCAGTTCGCTAAGGCAAACACGCCCGCATCAAGATTGTGGAGGCCATGCTATAGACTACAGTTTAAAGCTACTATATAACTGCCCCAGCGACGGATCCCCAGAGCGATGTATGAACCAGAGGCTGATCCAGTCGAGGATATAGATGACAAGGACTATGGGGAGGACCATGATGAGGAGCATGATTAAGATGCAGATGAGTATGATGTAGGGGAGACCACGGGTGAGTATGATGATGTAGCGGAATCCGTGCCTGAATCCCGCAAGCTAGTACACAGAGCGAAAGGAATCTATTGCACTTACGTAAAAGGTTCTATCGGTTCGCTGGCAGCAGTTGGGGCTCTGATCGCTCTGTTCACAACGAAGGCTGGCGAGATGGTCTGCAAGATCGCCAACAATGCTGTCCATGGGGTGGAGAAGATTTCTGAAGCCATACCAGCCACCACCTGAGGAGTAGGTACGTTCTTCGGAGTCGCAGGCCCATGGCTACTGTACATTGCCATAGCGCTCACGGCCATCTGGGCTGCCGAACATTTAAGCCGTACTATATAAGGATGGCACCTCTGTACGACCTGGTCAAGTTCCTTAACTTCTGAGGGTTGGTCGATAAACTACTGTTCAGTGAGGATCCAGCAGAGATTAGACGCCAGAGTACGGAGGTGTTTGAGGAGGTCTTCATTGATGGTCGAATGAATGACGGCCGTCTGTTCATCTGTTTAGAGTTCACCCAAGCCATGTGTGACAGGACGGGAGTGGATGTCAGTGATGAAATCCGGGAGCTTATCAACTGTCTTTGGAACTCTGCTATCAGCCTGTTGGATATTACCGTGAGCCACCTCAACTACTCAAGGCTGCATGTCGCAAGTGCCACAACAACATTGGAGACAGTTAGCCAGTGGCTCAGCCACCAGGCGATGTGTCAGATATACAGACCTCGTGTACGGCACATAAGACATGCCCATTTCGACGAAACTGTCCCGAACAGAGTTCACCAGGCAGATGTTCTATTCCTTCCACACGACTCGTATGCCCTCACCATCGTCGATGTCGCCAGCAGGTACAAGGCGCCAGTACCGCTCACAGACAGGTCAGCTGGCCAGGTGGCCCAGGCATTCCAGGGTGTCTAAGAGGCTTCGGAAAATCCCCTCCAGTGGCCGGAATTGTTGCAGGTGGATGAGGGTAAGGAGTTCAGAGGTGAGACTGCAGCCCTCATGCGGAAACATGGTGTGGCAGTTAGGCGAGGCAAGGTAGGTATCACCGTGCCAAGGCCATCGTTGAGCGGTGGAATCAGACATTGGCTGAGAGACTGTTCCAACACTAATACACCCAGGAAATGGCCGCGCCGAGTGAACATTCTGGAGTATGGGTGAGAGGGCTGCCTGCTGTGGTGTAGAGATCCAATGCTGAGGTTACTAGGTTAATCAGGAAGAAGCCGGTAGAGGCTATCAGACACTCTGCTAGAGGAGCGAACAAGGAAGAGGAGTGCCTACGACTTGATGCTCTGGTTCAGTTCCTGTATGAGCCTGGTGAGCTGGAAGGTGGTCGACGGCGTGCAACAGATCCTAACTTCCTAACTGGTCGATAGATGTTCACATGCTTGACAGGTATGTGGAGGCGGAGGGGCGGCCTACACTGTACTACCTGCATGCCAGCACGGAGTGCCTAGGCGACCATTTGTCATAGAAGAGCTTCAGCTAGTCCCTGAAGACACACAGCTACCACCCCCAGGGTGCTAACATGATACTCGATGGGCTCGGTATGGACCCCATCTGGCAGCACATGGCGCTCATCATGGTAAGCGGAGAGTCCAAGTTTTTCCTGCACATATGTCACCGTACCCTGGGTTGCACATGCATAGGCCTCGGTTTTTAGCTCTGTCCACCCCGCCATGTAGGGCACTGTAGAACCTCTGCCAAGAGACCTCATTCTGCCGCTTTGACATTCCCTTATCCGAGCACTTACTTGCAGCTGCGCTCTCCACATAGTAGCATTTGGAGCAGAGAGTGATGCCACGAGAGCCGTCGAACTCGAGCTTGAACAGTCCCAGCATCCGTCCAGACCATTTGTCCCAAGCTAGCCAGTCCCGCTTATGAGCCTGGTACTCTGCTCGCATCTCAGGGCGAATGACGTCGTCGAGGTTGGAGCCTGCTATAGCGATATATGCGGAGTCAGTGTCCATCTGCAGGTACTCAAAGCTGTCACGAGCTACGTAGCGATTGAGGAAGTCGTAGTAGAACTCCAGCATTCGCAGCTTTGTGAGCCCATAAATGGCTATCCCCACCTGGAAGGGCCTTCGAATTGTGATTCACGGCTTGCGACTCTGGAGCTCGTATGACTCACTGATCTCCTCGAGATCTTCGAACCATGCACTACGCAGGGCCTTGTCTACCACGCGTTTATCATTCATGAAGCTGGTGTTGCTCTGATGTTCTAGGGCCTCAATGAACTTCCTGTAGGCACTGTTGCCGAGGAGTTTGAAGAGATCTGCCAAGAGCGCTTTGCTCTTATCTACATCTCCTATGTGGCGGGCCTCCATAACATTCTACACGAACCACTCGAATGGGTGCTTGTCCTCATAGGCTATGGTGCGGTATACAGCAGTGATCTCCAGGCCATGGGTTATATACAGCTTGAGGGTCGGGGTGTACAGCAGCCACTTCTTGCCAGAGAGCGCACCGACCAGCTTCTGGGTGGTGGGCCGCTTCCTCCCTGTTCGCCCTAGATATGCCAGCATCTCGCGGTTATAGAAGAGAGGAGGCATTTCCTCGAACTTTGCCCACAGAGCCTTGGGGACCTCTATATCCACCTCAGCAAATCCAAACCAGCAGTCTGCTAGGAGAGCCTCCTTAAAGCTAGCTACCCCACTGGCTCCGGACCAATGGCGCACTTTCTCCTTAACACATGGCATCTCTTTGGCCATCGTTGACAGGTACAGAGCATTTGCATCGTAGCCGAGTAGACATTGGCAGACACGCTCACTCTGGTGGATTCGAGTTACACCGGCCTCGTGGTAACTGGTGAACCCGATGCTGGGACCGCCAACAACAGCACCCTTCAGCATCTCGTAGGCTTCCTTGTCTGGTGAATAGAGGCTAACATCCGGAATGTGCTGAGCGGTTCCACGTAGGAGGTATTGCAGTGACACACCAGTGAGAGACATCGCGTCTTTGAGGATGTCTATTTCTCGTTCTGTGTAGAACTCCCGCATCCGCTCTAGGGCTTCGATGAATGGACTGACGTCCAGGTTGTTGTAGTATCACAGCCAATCGGCGAATGTCCGAATTCCATGCTCGCTGAATGTCTGGTTACACTGTTCCCACTCTGTTCGCGTCAAGAGTTAGCCACCCTTGAGCTTAGATGTCTATGCTGAGTAGTCAGGAAGCCCTGGATAGTTGAGCTTCTCATGTGTGTCAAACCATTCATGCGGGAGCCAGTTCTTCTGCTGTGTACACCCTGTAAATATGGGATTGTCTTGTGGGAAGTCATGACCCCGCAGGGTGTCTTATATTTTCGAAATTATGCTTTGAAAATACCAGTTGAGCTAAAGGTCCAGATGACATCTTTGATATTGGTAATATATAATCGTAGTTCTGATAAATAGGAATCAGCTCAGTAGCTGGTTCAAATAGTTATTGTTGACAAAACATGTCCACCACCAGGATGGTGATAGCCATGTATATTTCTGATAAATGGATAGAGTGCTAAATGTAGCACGATGAAACTAAATGGATGAAATTATAGAATGATATTTGAAATGAACGAATTAATTGGAAAGGAGTCTGTGGTTCTGAATTGATGTGTATTTGGAAATAGTTTAGATGAAAGTGGTTGCTGTTCAGTCGGCACACACTTTTATAATATTCAGCAGTTGTTGATAATTGTAGTTGAGAAAATAATCAAGGAATAATAATCAGTGTAGGGATGAGTGAAATTGAACGTGACAAACGGACTTAGTTGATGAAGTAGGCGATCTAGTCTCTCACACGAGGGTAGAACAACACCACCTGGCAATGAGATCATACAGCTCATGTGCATATACACCCTAGCATTCTAGAGGCTTATCCATCGATAGGCAATGGACCGGACATCGACATTGTAGCGTCCTTTAGGAATGAATAACATAATTGAAATGTGTGTATCAACTATATGTCACTCATACAATGGCATGCAACAACAACACATTCCGTAATGTTGTTAGTTATCTGACAGATCACATCAAATCAGAACCGGTACCCACCGCTTTATCTATGTGAGGCACCATCTCCCTGGAAGAATAGGACAGAGTATGATTGGTTAGGATGACGTCATAACCAACCGGCGTCAGTCAAACTCTGTAGTAAAGAATAATGTAGAATAGGTTTGTGCTCCAGGCAAGAAATAAAGGGGATCGTTGATTGGTTGAGAAGACCAATGTTTATCAGGTCAGAACTTCTAGGAAGAGATAAGCAGAGGTTGATTGGTGGACTGACTGTTCAGACCAATCAATGTGTGCTTATAGCATACCTAGAAGAGTTATTCGAATAGATTCGAAAGAATCTAATCATTGTTATATCTATAGAACTTGATTATTAGAGCGAATCGAATTGTATATAAGGCGAGATTTCGCACTTAGAAATTATTCAATCCACCATCGTGAATCACTGAGCGTCACGCTGACGTTCAGCACTTTGAGCTATTTCTTGGCATAATGGAGCTCTGTCATACTTCGAGTTAGATTAGCTACTTGTTAGTTTTGTACATTGATTGTGCTAGTTTGATTGTGAGCGATTTTGCTCTTACATTAAAGTCTTGTATATTTGTGAATAAAAAGTTTAACTTACGTATATGTAAGTCCGTCGTTAAGTCAAGTTTATTAGTATTAGGAACCTAGCCTTGGGCTGGAGGAAACCTCCAGTCCTTACCTGAGAAGCAGCACGTCAGATAGGCCCAGTGGTCAATAGTAAAATATCGTCACCTAGCATCTGTCAGATGAGGCGAGCCAGACTGCCTTCTTCCTTCTCCGCTACCAATAGTCGTTGTCACAGCAACATTATCCGGCTACCGGTAACGAAGCGGGATTCACTACTGAATAAGAAGAGGACGTCGTCATCGAACCCCGAAGATCCGAAAATCTTCAACCCGTAAGGTTTGACACATACCTCAGACGAGACTCATGGGCCGAGGTAGTTCAGCACATCGAGAAACCGTAGCTCAGGTGTTATGAGGAACATGGTCTGACTAGCCTTCTCAGCGACTTTCACTGTACCTGTACTGTCAGTCAGCTCATCGACAAAGTACTTCTTGATGAGGTTCAGGTCATACTGCCCAGAGTTGAACCCCAGTACAGGCACTTGGTCACACCACTCGTTGATCAGTCGATGCTGTTGCTTTGGGAGCTTGTCCGGCCTGTCAGTATGTACTGTGCCCTATCCCTTGTCCAGATCAGAGAACGGTGACATATGTGCAAGAAAAACATGAACTCTGATCAGTTCTTTGGGGTCAGGATTGCAGAGGTGAGTGGGCTCACTCGTGGCGCCCTCTAAGGAGCAGCCACCTGACACAGAGATATGTATGTGAGTACTCTCGATCGTGAGAGTCTCCGTAGGATGAGCCTTAATACCATCTAGGAGTGCTTCAAAGTCGTAAACTATGATGTGTGGGTATGGGACAGTCAGAACTGGTTTAGGGACGCTTGGGCAGCGTTTTATACAGCACTCCAACTGTACCACAAGCGTGCATCCAGAGGCTCTCAGCTTCTCCTCTTTCAGGACTGTCTTGCGGTATCTTTGTTCGCCATCCTCACCTCGCTGGTGTTGTGGACACCCGTGCCAGTGACAGCCATGGAACTGGTAAACGGTGTTGGTGGTCGGATGATACCCATCTACGGGAGCGCCCTCGATCCAATGCTCGCTACTGTGCCCACACTCTACATGGTGTATGTGTACGCCTCTGTTTCTCGGCTCATACTCGATCCAATGAGTAGCTGCTGCACTGGATGGTGGGGGCGGATAGAAGGCTTCCTCATATGCAGACTGTGGCGCCTCAACCTTCCCGCCAGGACACACAATTTTTGTTTTGCTGCCTGTACAATGATCAGCGTGGCGTTGAAGACTGCATGCCTGTGTAAACCTCTGCTGAGAGTGACTGCACACTAGTGTATGTGCCAGCTTGGAGATGTTCTTGATGTAGAAGTCGTGGTGGTCCCACACTCTGATGGTCATGGTGTCACGGTAGTGAGCCGCTTGCCTGATCATGTGCCAGGTGCCCTCTTCGGTTGGTTCATACACACGAATCCCGATCTTGGCAAAGCACTCTACCTTGTCCAGCTGATCCAGCGAGGTCTTGAGGACATCAGGTACTGTCTTGCCGTAGAACTGTGTGGCAAGCTCTCATGCAGGAGCTGTACTTCTATCAGCTCTCGCTCATTCGATCAATCAATGTTGAGGTCAGCGCTGTCCCAAGCAGAGGTTGGCGGTCGATGACAGCCCTGACCTCAATGTTGATTAATCGAATGAAAGCCCACTTGGTGTTGGGTAGATTGATATTGTCTGTGTCGAGGCGGGCTTGCTCTCTTGCTGCCACCCAGTCCTGAGCTGCTCCTATCGTGTTCAGCCATGGGTTCCCTGGAGCATTCTTGTGGAAGAGCATCACCCTACCGTCTTCGATGTGACGGATGCGATAGGTATGGGTGTAGCGGAGGTAGAAGGCGTTCTGGATAGTCTGCTGGATCTTTTACATGATCTGGCCTGTGAGGTATCCTTCTAGACCTCTGAAGAATGTCCAGCGTACTGAGCGGAATCCTCTATCCTCTGTCTCCCTTTCGCCAAGACGCTGGTCGAGAATGTGTTCGCCTTCTCGCCTTATGCTCCGGGCTAAGGGTTCAGACCTCGGCCCCTCTCATCAGTCGCTTAGCGATCCTGCGTAGGGGAGCTAAGCGCTCCAGTGAATGGTCCGGCATCCGCCTCGCTACAGTCTTGGCTCACGAGCTAGCAGTCACCTCCACGTCCAACTGACGATGCTCACGGATCCACTGCGCTTTCTTGTGGGGATTCCAAGGATCATCGTTGATAAGCGCTGGAAACCTTCCCGTCTGCATGGCTGGGGAGTCGCTTCTGCCTCTCCTCAGCACGGACCTGTCCGATCATCTGGACCAGGTCGGCTTTCCTGGCCTTAGAGTAGTCTCTAAGGCCAAATTTCTTTGCAATAGCACGAAGCTGTGCAACAGTACTCATGGTGTATATCCCTGTGGATGGTCGCTTCTGCCCCTCCTCAGCACAGACCTGTCCGATCATCTGGAGCAGGTCGGCTTTCCTGGCCTTAGAGTAGCCTCTAAGGCCGAATTGCTTTGCAATAGTGCGAAGCTGTGCAACAGTACTCATGGTGTATATCTCTGTGGATGCCTGTCTCTAAATGGGCGTTCAGACCCTGTTATGTGTGGCGATCAGTACCTGTGGGTGGGGTATAACCCTGTGGATGCCTGTCTGGGCGTTCAGACCCTAGTATGTTTGGTGCTGGCGATCAGTACCTGTGGGTGGTGTATATCCCTGTAGATGCCTGTCTCTAAATGGGTGTTCAGACCCTATTATGTGTGGCGATCAGTACCTGTGGATGGTGTATATCCCTGTGGATGCCTGTCTCTAAATGGGCGTTCAGACCCTATTATGTTTGGTGTTGGCGATCAGTACCTATGGGTGGTGTATATCCCTGTGGATGCCTGTCTCTAAATGAGCGTTCAGACCCTATTATGTATGGTGCTGGCGATCAGTACCTGTGGGGTCCGTCGTGTCGATGTGATAGTGGATGCTTGTCTCTAAATGGGCGTTCAGATGTGTGTGGGGTTGATCACAAGGTGGTGCCCGATGCGACACTGGCAGAGACTACGTGTTTGTCTGAGCCTACACAGACTAGAGAGAGAGAGAGAGAGAGAGAGAGAGAGAGAGAGAGAGAGAGAGAGAGAGAGAGAGAGAGAGAGAGAGAGAGAGAGAGAGAGAGGGCGACCCTTCTGGTGTGGTTGATGGCGATCAGTGGTGTATATCACTGTGGAGGCTTGTCTCTAAATGGGCGTTCAGCCCCTGGTAGTAGTAGTGTCGGGATGATCCTACCTCCCTGGCAGCCATTCGGCGATCCGCGGTGGCCCCCGCAACCTATGCCCCAGGGATTGAGAGGGCGGTGGGGGCTCATTTGTCTAAATGGAAATTCAATTGAGGGAGGTGGTCGTTTTACTACCGACACTACTACTAGGCAAGCTATTGAATATTTTGAAACTAATTTGATTGGCCGATGTTGGTGCCTATGGCAGCAACAATGCCCAGTCAAATTAGTTTCAAAATAGTCAACATGATCTTTATTAAATACTAGAGACATTATTCGTACAATTGACGGACGGACTTTTAAAAGTACCTGACGGACTTAGCGATGGGATTCATTGCGTAGTTTATTGTGACGTCAGCCTACTTGTAACGTAATTAATTGGTGTGATATACTTGATCGACAGATTGTATTTATCAATTTCTCTCATCGCCTAGTCGCCTGGTTGGCTCACGAACCAGGGACTATTTGATTAGATCGAAAAATGCCTTTGGTCTCTGCCATCTTTTATGAGACATGATCGGCCTGATTTTATTTTGTAAATAGATTGTTAAATTTAGGAAAATCTCCAATGGTGTGATCGGAATGGCGCGATCGACGGAGGATGGCCTACATAGGTCTACGTTCTCTTGTTAGTTGTACTTCATTCACTACCAGGGGCGAGATGCATAGCCCAAAGTTAGTATATGGTGAGATAGCGATGCCACATGTCTATTATTAGATTGACGTGGCTGGACACTTAATTACATCATTTGGAATGGCAACCCTGCAGTAATCAACCTCGTTTTACGGAAACCGGTGCAATCTCACGAGATGGTCAGAAGTCGGTCTTTGTTGACCCACTTAGACGGGATACAAGACTCCGTTGCAGAGGGGGACCAGGTCATGTAGGGATAAAACTCAGGTTTGTTCCACAAATTTTCAATATTTCATGGAAAATGCCCATTTGCAAACCAACAGAACGCTATTTTAAAAAGGTTTCATACTGGAATAACTGGATCGACAATCGAGCCGGTCATTCCAGTAGTAAATTTCCAAAAAATCGTTTTCTCTTCGTCTGCAAATGGACATTTCTCTAGACCACTGCAGAGGCCGTTTTGGCCGGCGTTGATGTTAAAGGGTTAAAGGACTTTTAAATGACAATTATATTTGGCAGGAAGCTTAATTCATAGAGAGCCAAATTCGTTTAAATGAAGCCAATCGGCCAATTTAATTGGCCCGGCTGCCACCTTGGATTTTGGCAGATATTTGGAAACGTCTTTAAAAAATTCTCTGAAACCGCTTGGCGGATTTATTCGAAACTATGGCAACAAAGGAACGAAGTTTGTTCTAGTGAACTCGTTAGGCCAAATTCTTCGGCGGCCATCTTGGATAACCTAGTTTTTCATGAAAACAACATCTCCGCCCGAACCACTGAAGGGGTCGGGCCAAAATTCGGCAATTATGATTAGGGGCATGTATACACCTTGTAACGAGTTTACAGAAAGTGGTTTTCTGCAATAGAGGAAAACGCACATAATTTTCAATTCAAAACAGACATGTGATATTTGGACTGAAATAAAAAAATTACATTTTCATGCAAAACATTTGCAAAATGAAACGGAAAAATGATATTCAAATGGAAATTAAATGGAAGCAGCCATTTTCCTCCAGAAAGTATGATTTTCTTGCGTAAAGTTATAAATTATTACACCACCCTTTCTTACAGTAACTCCATTCCTTATAACGCAATACACAATACAAATTAAAAGGAATTGTATTGACTTTATTATTAGCTCAGCTGCCAAGTGATCTTATGCCATGGCGACCATCTGTCGTTCGTCCAGCGTCTGTCTGTCATCCGTCAACTTCTGAAGGGCCACTGGAACGATTTCAATTATATTTGACAGGAAACATCCTTAGTGCATAAGGATCCAAGTCCGTTAAAAGCAAACCATTCGGCAAATTTGGTTGATGGCCATCTTGGATTTTGTCCAATGTTTAGAAACGTCCTTGGAAATCTCGGAAATCGCTTTGGAGATCGATTCAAAACTGATTAAATATCATCTAGGCCAACAGCTGAACTAAGTTTGTTCAAGGCATCTTGATTGGCCAAATCCTTCTGAGGCCATCTTGGATGATCTAGTTATCGTGAAAACAGCTTCTCATGCACCGCTGAACGGATCGGGCCCATATTTGGGAGATATGATTAATCAGTAAGGGACATTAAAGTTCGTTCAAGGGAAGTTGATACGTAAACAAACCTTGCTGCTGTGGACCAATCAAAATGTAGTGTATTTAGCGGACATATTTTTTTTATTTTGATGGATTTTGAAGCCGAAATGGTTTTATATAGGATTTTGCATATGGCCGCTTCCATATATGTGGTCTGGACATCCAGAAATGGTTTCATTCTTGAACAGCAAACTACATTAGATGATTATCGCAAACCACTTTTATTATATAGGTTGGCTAAAGAGCCTACCATTAAGAAATAATCAAATAAGATGAAAACTCTCTTGGTAGAAAAAATCCTGAATATTTGCAAAAGACAGTACTTTTTAAATATCACGTACACTCAAAAACTGAATTAGTTAGACTGTTCTTTCTAATAATGGATTATTCTTATATTAACAATATATTAAAAGCAAACTAAACATATTTTAATCATAATTCTTTAAACATAGAAATATCGGTCAATTCAGAATATATGTCATGCGAGACAAGCCATGCGGCATACTGAACGCATCTAAATATCTACTGCAAATGGCTTCTCATACAACACACAACATATATACAAATGAACAAAACTATCACAAACCTTTTCACAAGTTACCATGCTTGAGTATGGCATCCATTAAATCCTTTCAACTTAGTAATCAGTGCCGCTAAAGAGTTAATCTAATCAATCAGTTGCTCCATAATACTAACCATACTAATCAGTCATGAAAAGACCAGATGGCCGAAAACGTGGAAACCTTTCAACATGGAGCAAACAGATTTTAAACCATAGTTTTTTTAACATAGATATACTAGTCAATTAAGAAAATATGTCCTATGGGACAAGCAATACGCCGGACCGGATGCATCTGAATATATGCCACAAATGACTTCTAATACAATACAAACATGTATACAACTAAACAATGCTTACAAAACCATATTCCTAGTAAGCATGGTTGGGTTTGAATGCCATTAATTCATTTTGGCTCTCTAATTTGTGAGTTGAATGGTTAATCTTAACAGCGGGTAGTTCCATAATATATTCCTTGGCTGTAAGGAAGCATGTGTCCAAGTTTAATCCCAAAAGGATGAAGCCATGCCAAGATATAAAACAATATGTTGAGCTAAACAAAAAACTTAACCGTAAAAGATAGAGTTTTATACCAAGGTCATACTGACGTTGAAGGTTGACCTCATGACCTCAATAGCATTATGCTCTATCATTTTGATATAAGGGAGCATGTGTCCAAGTTTAATCCCAATAGAGTGAACCAATCCTGAGATATATTGACACAAATTTTAATTTTTGCCAATAAAACAAGACATCGGTGATACACTGACTGTATATTGGCGAAAATCTTGGCATTATGCTTTTCCAAATGCAAATCTATATTTGCATCATGATCACAAACACCGTGACCTCAGAAGTCTGAATGTCTTTGTACTGCTCCGACTGGTTGAGGTAACTGAATGACCCAGCTTAGCCCCAATAATTTGTCCAATTGTGAAATAAATGTCAAATGAGCTAAGCAGAAGAATCCATCGGTACTGTTAATCTGCATTTTACACAAGACAAATGGTACAATGAGCTTGACCTTTGACCTCAATAGCATTGGGCTTCATCCTCTTGGAAGAATGTGCCCAAGCTTAGTTCCAATAAGATGAAGCCATGTCGAGACAAAAGACGATATGTTGAGCTAAACGACAGACTTAACAGTACAAAGTACAAAGTACAACTCAATATCATTGCGCTCCGTCATTTTAATGGCATGCAGCATGTGTCCAAGTTAGGTCCCAATAGATGGCGTAACGAAACCCATTGATATATTGGCGAACATTCTAATTTTCGCCAATGATAAATAATTTCTGTAATTTCCAATTATTGGTCACCAAACAAAAAAGCATTTCTATAAATATTTTATTTATTTTCACTATATCATGAACACGCTGACTTAGTTTTGACACATGCGCCCCTTCACCCCAAATACCTTGAAACTATAGCCCAACCGATTTATCGGAGACAAATGATTGATAGGCAGTAGGCATAATTATTATTGTATACCAACTCCACCCTACACCCACACAGTTTTACAAGTATAAGTAGAGACTAGTACAGATACAGAATAATACAATTAAGTCCAATACCAAAAACAGATTAAGCTTGTTATCCTCATTTACTACATGTAATATAACAACCAATGTTGACTAAATATAATATGCTACACATGTTTTAATGTTTAATATATTTTATTTCTGGGCTTATAGTAAAGTGGAACCATGATCTTCTCTTTGATGCATTGCATCAATCTGTTTACTTGTTGCTACTATATTCGACTGTGTAAATATATGCGTACATGAAAAAAAAGAATATGCCTACATGAATCTATAAATATTTGTTATAACTCTATTAGTCTGTAACGTAGATAGTCATAGAGATAATCATTCTTGCTGCAACATGACGGACCATTAGGTGTTTATAACGGGCATAGATAGGTTAGTTATGACGCAATTGACCGTGACCTCAACCTACATGTGACGTATTTCACTATGACGTCATATGCCCAAAGATAATATATATCATCTTTGGTATGCCTATCTTTGAGGTTGAAGCCAGAACCCGGGAAGTTGGATGTAGGATTGGCTCCACGTGGTGATCTAGGTGGGCCTATCGTTGGGCCGCAGCCAACCCGCCCCGGAGAGATGCCGTTGGACGATTCGCCCGGTGATGCAATGACGAAGACGTTGGCGTGTGCGGTCGTGGAAACACGAAAACTGGACACGGAGGCCGTGATTGACGTTGCTGTGCTTTTGATGTAGATGCTGTCGCTCTGCTTTGCGCTCCTTTCGCCCAACGCTACATGGACATTTTATCATAAGTATGAACGGATTTTTAGTGACTTGACGACGTGACTATTAGGCCCCTTTTAACTCCCAAATAGCGTCACCTGCATTCAACTTATTATTTCTAATAGCAACAGGTTATAATTATAAGTTAAATTTGGATATCTAGTTTACAAACACTAGATTTTAAGTTTAATTTTCCCCGTTTCTTGTTTATTTAATCACAGGCCATTATTTTAATTTGATTCTTCTTAGTCGATAGTATTGTCATTCAGTTTCGTCATAATATTTGTTATTAAAAATTTTCCTGATTCCCATTTTGAGATTTTATTTTACAGATTGCCTTCCACCCATCCCACCTCCATGAGAAATGAAGTAATTCTCCCTCCTAACCCCTCCTCTACACGGCATACAACATCAACACCTGCCAACAAAATTTCATTAGGCAACATCAGGCAACACACTCCCAGCAACAACCTAATTTCTTGACTTTTTCGGTTTTGACGTTTGTTTATAGCAACCCTTCGGGGAAGCACCTCTCAGAGTGAGTCATGACACAAATACATCTAGGTGTGAGCGGCCAATAAACCAACTAACCTACCTACCTACCTATATTTGAGTGCCAGATTGAATTAATCCATTGTCCATCAATTATAGCGAAATATAAATGTTAACGTGATTAAAAAAGTGCCCGTGGCCCTTAATGAGAGAGATTTTATCCGGTATAGGGTATGCAGCTTTGGTTTACTTATTCAAAATAGTACACTCGACCAGCAGCGGTGTCTTTTTATACACGGGAGAGAGAGCTGTTGATTGAAGCCGCTGCGACATCGTCCTGTAGAGCTATGACGATCGGACGTGATGCCTGGACGTAAGGTCGAGTTATAGTATCGTACAATTATTAGCCAATTGTTTCACATAGTTATCGAACCTTTCTGTAACAATTGAATGTTTGTTATACAGATACAGATTAAAAACCACCATCTCCTGTACTTCATTATGATTGTAAATTATGAGATCACTAGTAGTAGTAGTAGTAGTAGTAGTAGTAGTAGTAGTAGTAGTAGTAGTAGTAGTAGTAGTAGTAGTGGTGGTGGTGGTAGTAGTAGTAGTAGTCGTGCTGCTGGTGCTGGTAGTAGTAGTAGTAGTAGTAGTAGTAGTAGTAGTAGTAGTAGTAGTAGTAGTCGTGCTGCTGGTGCTGGTAGTAGTAGTAGTAGTTGTAGTAGGAGGAGGAGGAGGAGGAGGAGGAGGAGTGGTGGTGGTGGTGGTGGTGGTGGTGGTGGTGGTAGTAGTAGTAGTAGTAGTAGTAGTAGTAGTAGTAGTAGTGGTGGTGGTAGTAGTAGTAGTAGTAGTAGTAGTAGTAGTGGTAGTAGTAGTAGTAGTAGTAGTAGTAGTAGTAGGAGGAGGAGGAGGAGGAGGGGGGGGGGGGTGGTGGTGGTGGTGGTGGTGGTGGTGGTGGTAGTAGTAGTAGTAGTAGTAGTAGTAGTAGTAGTAGTAGTAGTAGTAGTAGTAGTAGTAGTAGAATGAGTGGTGGTGGTGGTAGTAGTAGTAGTAGTAGTAGTAGTAGTAGTAGTAGTAGTAGTAGTTGTTGTTGTTGTTGTTGTTGTTGTTGTTGTTGTTGTTGTTGTAGTAGTAATCTTCAATCTCGTCATCGTAGTCGTCGTCCTCCTCATCCTACTCCTACTCCTACTCCTACTCCTCCTCCTCCTCCTCCTCCTCCTCCTCCTCTCGTCGTCGTCGTCGTTGTTCGTGTCGATCCTGATCTAGTGTTTTTCTCAGGTCAACATTCTTCAAGTGGCTGAGTGGTATATACGCCATACTAGTCGTTGTCATCGGCGCTGTAATCCCAATATCGGAGGTATTTGCAGACAAATGCCACTATATACCTAAGGAGGTAAATTATAAAATACTTGTTTGTACTAATTAGTCTTTCTTGAACGAGCGAAATTCTCAAAATAAAATTATATTATAGCACATTTACTTAGAATAATATTATATTACTTTTACTTTACAGAGGCACGCGGGCTCGCACTCATGCACGCCGCCCGACCGCTCGCACACACACGACCACACGCACTCTCACTCAATCAACCAATCGATCACTCTCTCACTCACGTCTGTACACACATACGTACACGCACCTTAGAGCATGCATATAATTACCATGAATATAGATGTCGTGAGTTCATCTGCAAATCTTCAATTTGAAACTTTGAAATCTGAATTCTCAGAATATAATTTAAGATAAATTCCTAATTCCTCACCGCCATTACGTTATGTGTTAACTGACTACACAATCCAAACTACACGTACGAATTGTATGTATTTGGTGAATTTACAATTCAATAAACATTCTGTATGATTACTGTATTCTACGGTTGCAGTAGTAGAACTATCATACAGCTGCAATCAGTCCTTCTTCTCTTTTGAATTTGACCACTGCGTTTACTTGTCCTCGGCTGAAATGTTTAACTTCCTCAGGTCCATTCTTGATCTGAGTGTACCGACTCTTGTTTTCTTGATGTCACCAGGTTTGGTCTTAGCGAATTTACCCTCACAGAGTTCAATGCAGCAGCAAGGCAAGCGGTGAAAAGCATAGGTGAGAGACCATCTCCATGTGGGGAGTTCGTTGATGTCTCAAACTGGGCAGACTTCAATGACTTGACTCTCAGCTTGGTGTCTGCAAGTAGAGGTCTGACTAGTCGCAGTCCATCTTCATTGGAACTGACCTGACGTAGCACATCTAGGATATTTGAGTGTTTAATAGTGTCGAAGGCTGGCGGATGCAGGGCTCATCGTCGTGGTTCCTTGAACTATTCTCTGATTGTGCCCGCTTTTCCCTGGTCCATCCAGACAAAGTGTCCTTCAGAGTTATGTACAGTGATGGTGGTGTGTTGCTAGTAACTCTCAGGGCTCCAGCTATATAAAGCGTTGTTTCAGTCATCCGTGGAAGTGATTTTACCTGCTCGGGAGTCTGTGTGTTGAATAGCAAGATGCAGATGCTTTAGACACTAGTTGGTGTGGCGTAGAATATTATTGAGTTCCCTGTGTAATTTTGTGCATTCTTCACGTTTGCCACTTTGATAGAAGCTTTCTGCCCTGTTGATAGTATTACTACTACAGGCGCATCAGTATACCTTGATGTTTTTGTGAACGCCTATGGTGCTGGTAGCTGATGATTCCATACATTTGAATGTTTTTGGTACGGATTCATTTGGATCGGAGCTGATGACGATGTTAGCTATCTGCTTCCCGAGAGCCTTTTCATATGACATTTGAGTAGCAGTGTCGCTGGTGAGCTTGGTAGGTCATAGGCGAATCTACCCTCTTGCCTGGCAAAGGCTGGCTTATGCTAAGAATTGAGGTATGCACCTCCATAGGAACGAGCATCCCGAAGTAGAGGCGTTGCTTCTGTTTTGCATAGTATGACGTCTATTTGGTTGAAGGCCGTTGCTCTAGCAGTTGAGCCTGTTGGGGCTTTGCGATCAGCATTGTGTCATGTCCATGTGGTTCGGTGACGGCATGGGTGTTTAAAAGTCGTGTTTGTGGCACTAAGGGTTTGCAATTGGAACTAAGGAATGCCACCAGTGCATCTCAATTGCTATTGTGTGCGTCCTCTGCGTACAACCCATTCATAAGGCAAGTCCTGAATTCTTGTCCGCATTGCACAGCTGGAACTCTTCACACACAAACAGTTGCCATCTGGCTGTGATAGTAATGGCGGAGCTTAGGTTTGCGTAGAAGGAATCTAATATTGCTGGATTCTCTTTGGCTTTTTCGGTATTTGGACCATATGCATTAACTATGTGACACTTATTGACGGTGCGTTTTCGTGTAGGTATAGCCAGGTCGATGAATGCAACGCGATGAGTGATGTATCAAAAGCTAATGGCATTTTCCAAAATCCTTGGTCCGATTTCGAAGCCCAAAACCTCGATATGTGGCATATTTTTGCTCCATGAGTACTAGCTTATGGCCTGTCGTAAGTTCCTGTTTTGAGTGGGTAGCTACGTTAGTCTCTTGAATGCATGTACTATCGATGTTGTAGTGTTCACGGGCTACACCTGAGGGTTGCCTCTGTGACGTTGTAGTCAGGCCACGTGCATTCCAAGTAAGCTTCTGGGAAGATTGCATTGTTTGAGCCGTGATGACTTACTTTCCCCACAAGTTTGGTACATACGGGGAGACCGACGTGGAAGTGTCTTCTCTCACCCCACCCCCTCAGACAGCTTAGCTGTATAGATAGCTTAAATTTTAGATTCCATGGGAATTCAGGATTCGAAGCGTTAAATCGATTCTAACACGTGTCGGGGCCTACAAAATCGACGAAGATTTTCCAGAAATGGGTGGGAAAACGCTAGAAATGGATTCATCTAGATTCGCTAAAGCTCATAAAATGGACATAAATCGTGTTAATAATTCTGATATAAAAGCTAAACTCTTTTGAAACCCGTTTTCGCTCTAATATCTGACTTGTGCATATACCTAGCAAGCTCTCTTCATAAGTTCATGGCTGCCAATAGATGGCTACATTATCACCTTAATAACACAGACCATACACAATAACCTGTGATAATTATTAATCAAATATCCATCTGTTTGGCATTCAGATATTCAACAGTTACCTCTATCTGATGTCCATAGTATTCTTGTTCTACGCTTACTCGTTCTTACTACGGACCAAGAAATGGAAGCTTCCACGTAGCCGCCTAAGTAGCTTCAAGAGTCATACTCCGTATTCCCCGGGAACTCCCATTAATGGCGACCCTGTGTTGACGTTTAAACACAGGAGGGTGTCGGTTCACGAGGTGCATACGCAAGCGACAAGCAGTTTCTATCTCCGGCTTGGAGCTGTGGGTGAGCATGTGATAATTCCGGATAAACCAACATCCATAGAATGACTGAAGCACACTGCGGTGGTTTTGAGAAATTCACATTTGCAAACCAAGAGAAGACTATTTTGGGAGATTTACTACTGGAATGACATGCTCGGTAACCGAAACATCGGTAATAATAACATCGGTAACATTCGATAACATTCCAGTGGTAGATTTCCAACGGTAGGCTTCTCTTGGCCTACAAATGGACATTCAATGAGCAAATATTTTTATACTCTTGGCCAAATTTAGCCATTAATTTAGTGTTTATGTGTTAAATATAGAATAGGGAATCAGTGCAGTTTAATTGATGAAGTCTATAACCAATCTTACTATGTCTTTCTTCTCTGAAGTATTGGAACGCGATTAATGATTGGCTTTACATTACACGGTATGGATTGTCTTAATTGATGAATCCGATCTGTCACTCAAATATATGACAGCATGATGAACTACGGCACATGTAGGCTGACGTCGCAATTATAATTAATAGGGAATACACCGTCAATATGAAATAGTCAGTCATGTGTACGAACTGTATGTCTTTGATGGAATTGCTATTTAATTAATTTTCGGTTGAGTATCTTAAAACTAATGTGACTGGGCCGCTGTTGGTGCCATAGGCAGCAACACCATCCAGTCAAATTAGTTTCAAAATATTCAACAACTTACCTGAATAGCTATCTTGAAAATGGCATTTTGGAAAGCCAGGTGTTACGATATATAAATCGATCACAACACGCGCAAGGCATAGGCGGAGCTTAGCTAGAAATTGGCGGGGTAATGCTAGAAATTGGCGGAGTATGGCTAGAAATTGGCGGGTCATTTCTAGAAACGGTCTGGTCATAGCTAGTGATGGATCCTTCTATAAATGCTTGCCATTTTGCGTAGCTTAGAGATATGGTGTTGTACCGTTATTCAGGTGCCTGTTGAGTACGGCAATTCACGTACTAAGAAATATGTTAATGTAACCTCTGTATTGCCTTAGACATTAGACTTACTGCATACGCTTTGGTTAATTGTCGTGGACTATTATGTAACATTTCCAAAAATTGTTTGTCTGGCTCCCAGGATAATGGACCGTTCCAGTTTCAGTTATGCCCCGCCCACCTCTAGCTAAGCTCCACCTACACTTCGCCGTATTGAGATTGATCGATCCCCGAATGCCATGACCATCATTTCCCTTAAAACTATACAGGTAAGCTGTCGAATATTTTGTAACTGATTTGACTGGGTGTTATTGCTGCTATTGGCAGCAAAAGCGCCCAGTCAAATTGTTTTCAAAATATTCAACAGAATATTTATTAAATAGTAAAGACATACAATTCGTACAACAACCCATCGTCCGTCTTCAATTAGGCGTTCGTGACGTACTAATCCACTTCTTTCATGACGTCATTGACTATGATGTCATTCTACACGTCACGTAGTTTATTATAACGTCATATGATCGATGGATACAGTGAAAAAGTGACTTCATAATGAGGAAAGTTAGCTACCTCGCCGGGATATTGAATTCGCTTGAGTGTAATTTTCCTGATCATCGCGGTCACTTTTTCATCTCTAACTGACGGTCGCTGACAACGTCAGTCTGGTCAGTTCCTGTGGAGTCACTTGATAGCCGTGAGTGGACCTAAATACGTTGCTGGAACTTGTGCCCAATCCCGTTGTATTATTAGTACACCAAACTATTTTAAAGAAGTGACAGCACTGATCGGTAGACCGCTGGTATACGGTAGCCCTCGTCTCGGCGCATGGTTGGTTGGTGTTTATAAATTGCAATGGTCTCCTTGACTTTCCGTTTGAACAAAGTAGTCTCGATGTAAATGGCAGGGATGCTATGTCCAATGTTTTCTGTGTGCTCTGCTACAGCCGAGTTAGAATTGGCTTTGGGGTGATTTTTCACTCTGCTGCTGAAAGGCCGTTTGGTTTTGTTTGTATAGGTCCTTGCATTGGTCACACCAGATCTTATAGATGACTTCAGAGCGTTCGTCGGTGGTGAGCTTGTCTTTAGGTCTGACTAATTTGGACCTTAAGGTGTTAACGGGTTTGCGATAGGTATTGTTGTCTGAAGAGTCTGGCTAGGCATTTAGATAGACCTTGGATATATGATAGTCCCGCCAGTCTTGTGTTTGTGAAATGTTAACGGTGATGGGTAATGGCTACACCTTGTTCTTCTTTGCACAGCGTTTGGAATTGGCAGCATGATACAGAATGGGCTGGAGTTTGGAATGTTTTTTGACAGTCATAAAAACGTAGCATTCGCAATTAGTACCATATTGCACTTTATTTTTACGTTTATGCAACTCTATTTCGTCTTTAAGAATTCAAAGGTAAGTGCTTAGCCTCGAATTCAAGAATAATATTGTCTATAGTAAACATCGTGGATACGATAGGTCTACAAACAGGCCTAATAATTATTTCCACTAACTGTGCATGTGCGCGTGCGTGCATGCGCCTGTGTGTAAAGGGTTAAAATTGAGAAGACTGTTGAATACAAATATTTATTTTGATATTTGACCGTCATGCTGGCTTTTAAGCAAATGCTAACTTATAGACATAGTTGGGTTTCAATCTAAAATAGAGGCGTGACTTCTACGAGAATACACAAATATACTTTTCTCGATTTCGAATAGAAGGAGATCTCGCGAGATACGAATGAGCTGGGTTTGTTAGAAATGTCGAGGAATTTGACAGACCAGGTGATTGACCGACTGACTGACGGACCGACCAAGTGACTGACCGACCAACCAGCCGACCGACAGACACACTTATTCAGATTGGGAGTCGCCCCTTAACAAATAATCTAAATCTTTTAGGTGTAATACACCATTTTGGGCAAGAATTAAAAGGCAGAGTGCTTTTATCAAAATTTGGACAGTGGAGGGGAAAATCTGACATAGTGGACTCGATAAGGATGATATTGTCTTGTTCTTTACGAATTACAGACAGTATAGATAACATACTCAAGTAAGATAACGTCTAATAGTTGCAACGAATATGACACCTGAACAGTATAAGATAGCATGGGTACATAAACTAAGGAATATCAAATATATGGTGCAAATTGTTATCTATTTATCGGTACTCGAGAACTTTCAAGAGGGTGTGTTTTATAGATGTTTGAGAACATTAAAGTCTGAACCACGTCAGTCAAAATGGTATATGACTTTTTAGCTTACGAGAGGGCATGGAATAAGGATGTCTCTTATTTTCATGATCCCGTTTCTGAACTGTTGTTTGCATTCGTGTATTGCGCTGTACTCCACATATAACTGTTTACGCTATTAAATGACTCGCTTGGATAACTTTATGGACAAGTTCTCTAACTTTATTACTTCATTCACAATTAGGTTATCAAAATAATGTGGCAAATATCCTTTTAAAATGATTTAACATCAAAATTTAACATCAAAATGAATAACATGTCTACCTAGATAAAATGGTGAGAAAAATCGGTCAGTTGCGCAGCGGCCGCCATTGTACTAAGTGCACATTGTTGATAGAGGTTATATAACCAACCCATCAGAAAGCCCTTTTGCAAAATCTTTTCCCGATTACACGTCTTAGTCAGGATTATTGTGATATTATTACCATGTAGGAGTCCAGTTTGTCCATCAATCATATGACGTCATAATCGGCTACGTGACATGTAGGCTGACGTCATAATCAAATACGTCATGAATGACTCGATTTAGTCTGTCTTAAACGCTTAATAGTCCACCAGGGTGTACGAATTGTATGTCCTTGCTATTTAATAAGCATTATGTTGAATATTTTGAAACTAATTTGATGGGCGCTGTTGCTGCCATAGGCACAAACAGCACCCAGTCAAATTAGCTTCAAAATATTCAACAACTTACCTGTATAGTTTGCTGAAAATTGAGATTCAGCGAATGCACGGGTTGATCTGTCGCAGCACGGCGAAGTGTGGGTGAAACTTAGCCAGAGATGGGCGGGGCATGGCTAAAACTGGATTCCTTCATTATTACCAAACATGGCATCTAGATGTATGGACATAATACCATTTTAACACATCAATGGCTAGATTTGGTCAGCAAAATCAGAATATTTGCTTATTGAATGTCCATTTGCCGGTAAAGACAAGGCTTTTACATAAGTTTATCACTGGCTCAGTTTCTGGGTTTCTCGTTCCAGTAACCAGTCGTATATTTTAAAAACTAGTCTTCTCTTGTCCTGAAAATGGGCATTCCTCAGGACGACAGTTGCAGGGGTAAATTATGGCCGGATAGAATGATGTCTTCGCCTTGTTTCATTGAGGCTATCGCTTCAGCATCCCCAATTTATATCTACGCTGTGATGAACGAAGTGCCCTCTACCTGAACACTTTCGCTCTGCGTTTGAATTGTAAGGAAGAACAATCGTTGACTTTTGAAAATTATAACTACCAGTATTCTCTTTAAAAATAATTTCAACAATTCCAAAATAAGCGGTGTGTGGGGTTTGGGAAATTGGGTTTGAGGCGGATGGATCATGAGACAAATAGTGGTATCAGAACAATAAGATGTTTAGAACGTTTTATTGAAGTCGCTTCAAAACCTTCACCAATGTGTTTGGCATACACGATGTGTTTGATAGAAGTTTTACTGGATTGGCAGTCTAGTGCTAGAATAAGAGAAAATTTAGAAATTTGTGTTGGATGTCAGAGCCTAAGATTTTTTAACTTGTACTCCGATCACTTCAAATGCTTTAGTTTCTTGACTAACTGGGAATGTATAAGTTGGCGGGAACTAATGGATAAATCCACTTTTAGCTTTGTCCCGACATTTTCTAGCTAAGCTCCGCCCACGCGTTGCCCGTGTTGGGATGGATCGAACCCTGTAAAAAAAACCCTAGTAAATAGCAAAGACATATAATACGTACAACTGACGGACTTTCAAAGGTTCTTGACGGACCAGATTGCTATTCATTACGTAATTGATTGTGGCGTCAGCCTACATGTGACGTAAATCATTATGACGTCATATAGTTGGCTGACAGATTAGATTCATAAATTGTACACACTTCGTTCCATCGATCCATCTGTATTTCCTCCGGATGAAGGGCATTGCTTATTTTCTTGAGAACCATTGCGTACAGCAAATCTGTGCTTTATGATAAGACGAGTCCCAAAGCGTAGTAGAAGCTACCAATAAGAATCGGATACAATGTGCTTAGTGAATATCTAGACCACTGGCCAGAATCGTCTGGGACTAATACCAGGTTTTAGCTATGCTCCGTCCATCTCTAGATGAGCGCCACCGACGTTTTGTCCGTGTTGGGGTCGATCGATCGATCACTGTGCTCCCTGAATCTCAATTTCCCGAAAACTATACAGGTAGGCTATTTAATATTTTGGCCTATGGCAGCAACAGCGCCCAGTCAAATTAGTCACAAATATTCAACATAATATTTATTAAATAGCAAAGACATACTATTCGTACAACTTGACGGACTGTTAAGTGTTTAGGATAGACTTAATCACGCCATTCATGACGTAATTGATTATGACGTCAGCCTATATGTGACCTAGATCATTATGACGTTATACGATTGACTGAGAGACTGGATTTATCCATTCGGACATTGTACTTCAGCGGTATCTTATCAACCAAAGGAAATCTAGAATATGTATTTATTTTAGTTGAGTATTTCACGCTTCAAGACCTTGGCTCGGTTCGGTTTGATGCACATGGTGGCCACCAACATAGTTGTCTGGTTTGGCAGTATCATCGATGGAACCGTGCGAGAAATCGCGGAGTATAAATACTCCACCTGTATGGTGAATGTCACGAAAGACATGGGATCTATCCCTGCTTCAGCGTACAATAACGTCAGTCAAAGTACGAACAATACCGTCGTTATTGTTCCTTCATCAAATCATATGCACGCTGGAAAAAATTACACCGATGCGGAGTACAATATGGCATACCAATTCAAAAGCCCAGTTCTACCGACTGCTTCTCCGGGTAAGTGAAATATATAGAGTACACTTTTTGCCTGATGTCTGATACCATGTCAAACCAAACGTTTCTCAGGCATATTATAATTATTGAAATTTTCGAACTATTTAAACCATAATATAATGTGTTATAGCGTTGTCGAGTTGCACCCTAGACGAGTGAGTATTTCTCATCACAAACGGCGACCGTGCACCCTAACATTTACTATAACAAACCATTGTGCACACATTGCCCTAACATGGCAATGTTGTTTATTATGCATATTGGATGTAAAATTTTAGGAATATATTGGATCAACAATTTTATCCCAACTACCATTTTGCAGTCTTTTGGCAACGTTGATCTAACATTATATGGCCAACATGTGCAACGGTTTGGATATATGTTGGTTGAAATGTGTTGATCCTATGGTGAGCTTGCATCTGTAAACCAGCTGAACTTTGGAATGGGTTGTGCCAACATCAAATGATCGACATCTGTAATGCTTTATATATACGCTGGCTGTAAAGTGTTTGTCGTACTGTGGACCGGCTTCTAAAACACAGCTTTGTACATTGCTTGACCGCTGCTACATGACAAGCACGGGAAAAGGTATATATCTCTGTTGGTTGTACAGTTGCAAGGTGTTGGCCTAGATTGGTCGATTGGTCCACCAATTGTGAGCCAACTGTAAATTTGCTTCCTTTTTGCCAACGTTATCCCAAGGTGAGAGCCAATGGCAATTAAGACCATTTGCACCAATGGCCAAGCACTGGATAGCCAACGGCGACGGTAACAACCAAGTACCAAGTTTGGCCCAACGTCTGCATGTTACCTGCGAACTGGCACCAATTGGTTAAGTTTCAAAATATTCAAAATCGTTCCTGTACATGTCTTGAACTTGAAACACTGAAACTCCACTGAGTAAACTGTTAATGGTGCCATATGACTTGCCATTTCAGCAGCCCTCTCTCTTAGTGTCAGCATGTAAAATGACAGTAGACGAGTTGTCAATCTAATTTTTTTTAAACAACGGCAACGTGAGTGTGCTCATTATTTATAGAGGCCTATGTTGCCTATGTTTGTACCAGGTTTACATTAATTCTTCCATAGTAAGTCGTTGTAGAGAACGTTGAACACCACACTCAGCCCTGCTGTGCAGATTTCCACATATTTCTAGCTATATACAGACTCTTGTTGTTACAGAATCTGGCCTGCTGGGAGCTGGATTTATGAGAGATCTTATGGAGACCGCTAGTCCGTATCTGTATCCGTGCAGCATAGAATACAGTCTGATATCAGCAGGTGAGTATTGAGAAACATTTGCACACACGCACGCACGCATGTACGTGCGCACACATACATGACTCCACTGAGTCGAGTTCGCATGTGGAATATTGTTACCTTCTCGTAACGTATGAAATGCTGAGCTTCAACCAGTGTCCTCTGGGTTTTTTAAGAAATCAGTTTCTGTTTGTCTCTTGAGTTTTAGCTTCTGAAAATGAGATGGTTGAATTGAATATGGCTGCTTTTCTCATTCTATTCCCTTGTTAACTGCCCTGCACTGTTATTTCCAGGTATGGCGATGGGTGTGGTAATCAAGTGTACCACAATAATGGCTGTCTGAGTAAGGGCGTTATGATTTTCTCTTTCGCTCTTGAAATGTGTAATCAGGATGATAATGGCTTTGCTCCGGCCTTGGCTATCATAGTTTAATGCAACATTATCTAGAACTGAGGATTTCTGCTTTGAAATCTTAGCACAAGTTTCTGCTGGCTGCTGATACCGAATATGATTACCTGCTTGGCCCCTATGTATGCAGTTCACAGCTTCAATTTCCTGTTGCGTGCTCACTGAATACTTGTTAAAGATAAGTGTTTATAACACGAGATTGCTGAAAGGTGCCGTTGATCTATCGCCTCTAAACTTAATGCTCTTAGTGCAACATTGCACTGATCTCTATGATACCATGTATGGTGGTTCAAAATACGATCCAGCGATTGTCAGCAAACCAACTACATTGTCCAAGTCATTGACAGCATGTTAAGTTGGATTCTGGAATGGCTGTGTGCGTTTTGTCTTCACCTTTGATCAAATTGCTCAGAGTTTTGCATGCCTTCCACTTTTGAGTGGTTCATTCCTTTTGCTATCCCCAATGCGGAAATTAGCATGCTTCTCCTGCACAAACAGCTCTCCACGTGTATTTATTTTAAGATGTCTCCATTTGGTGGTGTTGCCCTTGAGAGACGTTCCATATGCACTGGCTCCCTCCTCGCGTGTCGGTCTCACACATCCAATGTAAGCTCATATACTGTATTATGTTGTTTGGCGTTGGTATCCCAGAGTGTTTTTGAAAACATAGTAAATTTTTTAATAGTGAATTCTTCTTTTGATATTGAGAGCGACTGTAGCTTTATGTTGACTTCGATTAGATGAAACCCTCAGTCATTTGTCCACTGATGTATTTGTTTAACTGCATCTTGATTTCTATAGGCGGCCTAGTGTTGGTCACTACCGACCCAGTAACTCGGCTTATCAGGCCATACTCCACAGCCTGATCATATATCTTTAGCTCAATGTAACCTATTTGGAAAATAATATATTATGACTTGAGTAATGAATCTCCTGGAAGTGTGTGCATATCAAAATGTATTTTTTCTCTATTAGTAAAAACAATCTTATTTCTTTAAACTAATCTTTGCATATTCTGCAGGTGTGCTGTACGTTATGTGGCGAAATATTGGGATAACTTCAGGTAGTACACCGAAAACACCTGGAGAAGAAATCCGGTCAAAGGTTCAACGAATGAGTGTGGACTGTTCCCACTCCAGTCGCGGTCTCTTTGTGGGTATCAGTGTTATCGTGATTACCATCACTACTATGATCGTGTTCCTTGTTCTAGTCGCAACGGAAAAGTATAGAAAGACAGCCATCTACTTAGAACACCTGTCCGAGATTGCTATCTATGTTCTGTCGTCAGCTGCAATCATAATGGCTTTCAGACAAATGAACCAGCTACGTTTGAACGCCACAAAGCAACTAGATTTGGAAGAAACTCTCATACTGATATCTGTAATCGGGATATACATTTATGCAACGTTCAGTATCATAGCGGCTTTATTTGATCCTGTGGCATTTGGGAACACGCTTATCATTGTCTCCAGTTGTTTCGATGTTATTCAGGCGACATTACAAACGGTAAGTTGGAAGGCTTGCACGAGGCGCATATGGATATGTATTTGTGCACAGGATGTGAAATATTTGACCCACAAGTAAACCAATGAACAAAAACAAATAGATTTTCAAGATTTTCCATATTTTTACACAGTTTGGACTTGGATTATTTTAGGGCTGATTTACAACCCGGGTTAAGCCTTTTTCAAATGGCAAATTAGTCAACAAACGATTTGATTAAAACGTCACACATTCCTTCTAAACGATGATTGCCTCGAGTATGCATGATAGGTCTTGCCAATTTTGACATTCGTTTACTGGGTTCGAACTTTGATTATCTGCGGGATGATTTGCATCCAGGTTATGCTTTTTATGCGGTAGTTAATGTTTATTAAATGACGTTTTAATCAGCAGACTTATCCAAGCAAAATCAAATGTTTTCATGTGCTCTATAGACTGCTTAAACGTAGTCTTCATCACATTAATGTACTTGATTTTGAAAATGTTTTTACTTTCTTTCAGCCTTTGAACTTTGCGTACATTTGGACCCTTTGCATGTCGATCAGACTTGGTGTGCCATAGTCATTGTACTACAGGTTACTACCAGGCAGCAAGGCTTTATGGTTCAGTCTCCAAGCTATGCCTCTACGAAGATATGCTTGCCCATTCTGTAATACTATGAGTATTTTAATTCGACAAGTAGATTGTCAAATTTCAAAATGAGACTATCCGGTGGCCCATCATATGATGTGGTAAACAATTAATATACAGGTAAACTATGTACTATCCTTTGCTAGCTCTGGTTCTATATATGTATATGTCTTGACAATAAGTTTTTCACAGAATATTTAGTCCAGGGCAGGCCGGGTCCTGCAACAACAGAAGATGGCGAGATATTTGGTATCTTCTGATATCTCTTGTTATTCAAACTTCTACACTGTGTCTTTCCACCGCGAGCGTCCTGAGCTATCTAGGTTCTTCCTCGTCTTTACTTGTCCTTGATTACGTTCGTTGATGTCTGTTCGCAAAACACTTATCACATTGATGTTCTCACATCCTTTGCGTGCCTAATACATGTTGGCATTGAATATTTTGAAACTAATTTGATGGGCGCTGTTGCTGCCATAGGCACAAACAGCACCCAGTCAAATTAGCTTCAAAATATTCAACAACTTACCTGTATAGTTTGCTGAAAATTGAGATTCAGCGAGTGCACGGGTTGATCTGTCGCAGCACGGCGAAGTGTGGGTGAAACTTAGCCAGAGATGGGCGGGGCATGGCTAAAACTGGATTCCTTCATTATTACCAAACATGGCATCTAGATGTATGGACATAATACCATTTTAACACATCAATGGCTAGATTTGGTCAGCAAAATCAGAATATTTGCTTATTGAATGTCCATTTGCAGGTAAAGACAAGGCTTTTACATAAATTTATCACTGGCTCAGTTTCTGGGTTTCTCGTTCCAGTAACCAGTCGTATATTTAAAAAACTAGTCTTCTCTTGTCCTGAAAATGGGCATTCCTCAGGACGACAGTTGCAGGGGTAAATTATGGCCGGATAGAATGATGTCTTCGCCTTGTTTCATTGAGGCTATCGCTTCAGCATCCCCAATTTATATCTACGCTGTGATGAACGAAGTGCCCTCTACCTGAAAACTTTCGCTCTGCGTTTGAATTGTAAGGAAGAACAATCGTTGACTTTTGAAAATTATAACTACCAGTATTCTCTTTAAAAATAATTTCAACAATTCCAAAATAAGCGGTGTGTGGGGTTTGGGAAATTGGGTTTGAGGCGGATGGATCATGAGACAAATAGTGGTATCAGAACAATAAGATGTTTAGAACGTTTTATTGAAGTCGCTTCAAAACCTTCACCAATGTGTTTGGCATGCACGATGTGTTTGATAGAAGTTTTACTGGACTGGCAGTCTAGTGCTAGAATAAGAGAAAATTTAGAAATTTGTGTTGGATGTCAGAGCCTAAAACTTTTGAACTTGTACTCCGATCACTTCAAATGCTTTAGTTTCTTGACTAACTGGGAATGTATAAGTTGGCGGGAACTAATGGATAAATCCACTTTTAGCTTTGTCCCGACATTTTCTAGCTAAGCTCCGCCCACGCGTTGCCCGTGTTGGGATGGATAGAACCCTGTAAAAAAAACCTAGTAAATAGCAAAGACATATAATACGTACAACTGACGGACTTTCAAAGGTTCTTGACGGACCAGATTGCTATTCATTACGTAATTGATTGTGGCGTCAGCCTACATGTGACGTAAATCATTATGACGTCATATAGTTGGCTGACAGATTAGATTAATAAATTGTACACACTTCGTTCCATCGATCCATCTGTATTTCCTCCGGATGAAGGGCATTGCTTATTTTCTTGAGAACCATTGCGTACAGCAAATCTGTGCTTTATGATAAGACGAGTCCCAAAGCGTAGTAGAAGCTACCAATAAGAATCGGATAAAATGTGCTTAGTGAATATCTAGACCACTGGCCAGAATCGTCTGGGACTAATACCAGGTTTTAGCTATGCTCCGTCCATCTCTAGATGAGCGCCACCGACGTTTATCAAAAGTACTGTATATTTCATGGTTCGTGCAACATTACAGGTGCTGTTGGGGTTGTGGTGATGGTGATGTTATCACTTTATAGTTTCTTAACCCGTTAATCCTCAAATCGGCCAAAACGGCTTCTGTAGTGGCCTTGAGAAAGTTCCATTTGCAAACCAAGCGAAGACTATTTTTGAAAATTTACCAATAGAATGTCTGGCTCGTCCAGTCATTCCAGTGGTAAAATTTCAAAATTACTCTTCTCTTGGTCTGAAAATGGACATTTTGAATGAAAAAAAATCGACCTTTTCTTGAACAACTTTAAGTGTTAACGTGTTAAACAGAGACAATAATAAAACATTCATTCATTACCTTTTGTATTATTGACAGCTATTTAGACCAAATCCTAGAATTAAGTACATGTGTACTGCACGTAGGCTCGCCAGCTTTAAGTGCCATACAGCTGAGCATCAAGACCATTGGGCATTTTGTTTTATCTTTGCATAATAAAAATAACAATATTTTCTAATCGTATCGTGATATATCTATGCCTCTAGAAATCGTAGAATCTTCATTCTGAACGACAATACTTATTGAAGTACCTATTGAATGTTCATTTGGTGACCAAGTGAACACTCTTTGTGAAAAAATTACCACTGGATTGACTATAACTCGGTTATTGAGCCACTCATGTTAGTGGTAAATCTTCTAAAGATAACTGAAGGGCGTGGACAAGGGGGCGGGTTGGGGAGGTTGGGAGCGGCCTTCAGCCACACCCTCCAAATTTTGAACGGGATGCCATCTGAGAGCATCTATATTTTAACATTTTTCCGGGGGAGGACCCCCGGCCTCCCCCACCCCTGATCATGTGGTTCTAGACCCACCCACCCCCACCAAATTTTAGAACTTGGCTAAACCTTTGTAACTGATAATTTAAATGGTTAAGAAATTAAATTGTAAAGTTGAAATATTAAGATTAAACCATTCTCTCTATGGAAAATTGATTTCAAGGTGTTCTTATTGACTGGGTTACGACGCGCTGCCTTTAAACCAGAACACGAGCGACATAAGCCTGGACGAGAGTGCGTTATGTTTCTACTCATAAGCAACATAGCGCTGTGGGCAATCAATGCATTCGAGGTGAGTTTAGGTCACTCTGAGAAAAACAGCAGAATCACCAAAACTCAACTATATGACCGGTATTTAATCATCAACAATAGAGTGATTGGTCCATTCATAGCTAAGCTTCACCAACGTTCTACATATGTTGAAATTCTCAGACTCTAAATTTCACGGTAACTGTACAGGTAAGCTGCTCAATATTTTGATGGCCGTTGGGCAAAAGCTACCAGTCAACAAAATATTTATTACATTGTAAATTCACCAGTCATACAATTAATACATTTTCGTTACAGAATTTCCGAATTTCCTGACAGAGCCACATCATTTTGATTGTGACATCACCTAACTAGTAATGTAATTGATTATGCGTGATATATTTGAGTGACAGATCGGATCCTACCATTGTTGTTAATTTAGATGGATACCGACACGTTGTACGAATTGTATGTCTACTATTAAATAAACATTCTGTCGAATAATTTGAAACTAATTTGACTGGGCGCTTCTGCTGCCATATACTTACCTGTATAGTTTGGGAATTGAGTATTGTATAGCTGTAACGCTTCATCATGACTGATAGACTATGGGTATAGGTAAGCTAAAATGCAGAATGCCCAATTTTTGTCTTGGAGGTTCGAATATATTTGATTACAAAATTTTTCTGCAAATATTATCCAGAAAATTTCCTCTTCAGCACTTCTGTGAAAACGAACATGAGTGGGGGCGTGGTGCAATTCTTAATGGAAATTTACATAGCTATTGGATGGTAGTAAAAAGAAATGTCAGTTTCTCTTTTTGAACAAGGGGTAGCTCCTTGTTTTGCAGTGCAATATTAAACTCGATCTGTAATTGGTTTTAATGCAATATTACATTGCATCACTTATCTGTTGTGCAATTTTCATTTATATCTTGCTAATCTATTCTGTAATTGGTAGGCCTACTTGAGCGATTGCAGCGTACCCTAGGCATAATTATCATGCTAATGGTGGCTTCGTTTTGAATTTATCTGAGAATAATACAAAGATTGCTGTTAAGACTTACCTGTAAAACAATAATCAAACATCTTATTGTTTGTTGTTTCATTTTGCTTGTTTACTCTCTTTCTGAAACAACCCTTTGCATAAATTGTCTGCTAATTGTCTACGGAATGAGGCCAACAGACATGGTTTTAGTTTTAAAAATATGTATTGTACTGATAAGTTATTGGTGAAAAAAATTATTCTAGCACGTTTGCATTTTTAGAACATCAAGGGAAATAGTTACAAAAACAGAATCAATTTTGTTTTAGCTTGAAGAGTTTCAAAATATCGAACCATGCCAAATTTTGGGGTGATTTGTAACGTTTCCTCAAAAGTATTAGCCAAATTGTCTAGCAGCATTCTGAGGCGCAAGTGCATTTTCATGTGTCGCGTTCAACCTTTAAAATAAACAACAAAAGTACTTTTATTTTCATATGAACACCCCTATGCGATCTAAGTTAATAAATGAGCTTCATCATAGTCCAGAAAGTTTGCTGCTAACATCTATCTGGTGAGTTACATGCCATTTTTTTAAAGCACCATCATTATGAAGGGCGGCTACTATACGCCTTGGTGTATATCCTGTCTTCGCAAGAATCTATCTAAATGTGTATTATCTTTATTGCGGGATTTCTTTCGTAGGTACAACGTGCCGAGGCTAACCCTGTGCAGATACATTACTATGGGCCCGTCGCCTGGAATATCTTAGTTCATATCTCTGTGCCTTTGAGTATCTTCTTCAGGTTTCATTCCACCGTGTGTATTTCAAATATCTGGAAAACGGCCTGGAAGAATAAAATGTAATAATCACGAAACAATTAAAATTATAATTACGAGTCTGTCCTGTGTTTATCAAGGTGACTGTTTAGTTGAGCACGCGGAAAATATGACTGTTTAGTTAGTTCAGCACGCGGATAATTTGTATTTAGCATTTACTAGTTATCTACATATGTCTAAATCAACCATGTTTTCGATTGGAGTCTTAGACACTAGCTGTAATCGAACTGTAGTCTGCGTAAACACATCTGTGGGTGCTCCTATCAAGTGTAGGGATATACGAACAACCACAACAACAACGTACTAGTTAGCAAACCGTGGACATTTTTGATTCTGAGAAACTGCTATTTTTAACATTCAAAGTGACCATCATTCTGAATTGCATTTGTATTACATGATATGCGATAACAATGAACAAATTATGGACCTTGTTACGCGTTGGTATCGATCTTTCACCCTTTGAACGACGAATTCCCAGAATCTCACTGTCACCTATAAAGGTAGTCCTAGTTGTTGGCCAACATAGTTTTGCTCGTTGGGATTACGTTGGCCCAACGTATCACGTATTTTTTTCACGTAAAATCTACGTTGGCCCAACGTAACTAACTTACCATCAGCCATTCAACGGAAATACAACGTAGGCCCAACGTAACTAATTTTCTGTTAATCATCCACACGTAAGGCCAACGAAACCACTCGTTGGGACAACGTAAGGCCAACCAGAAAAACTACGTTGGGTCAACGAATAAAACTTGTTGTGCCAACGGAACAATGTTTGCTGGGAAGCTGTTGAATATTTTGAAGTAATTTGTCTGGAGATGATGCTGCATATGCAAATTAGTTTCAAAATATTCAACAGAATGTTTATCAAATTGTAAATTCATAAAAGACATACAATTCATACAGCAGCGACATTCGGAACGGAGATATACGTCATTATGATTGAGACGTCAACTAACTGGTCACGTGGTTGATTATGACGTCAAATACGTGAGTGACAGAACGGATCCTTCCATTTCTATTCATCTATAATAGGCCAGTGGGATCTCAAAAACATTTTCTATAGAATAGGTCAGCCACATTTTTGGCGCAAGCATTCGCTACTGTTCATCATCATTATTGTATTTTATGATACACATATTATCCCAGTTATTATACACTTACCTGGTTACCTGATAATTACATTTATTTGTTACGTTGTTTGTTTAATACGCAATGCCAATGTATTTCCAGTTTATCCATCGATCATATGACGTCATAATCAACCACGTGACGTGTATGATGACGTCATAATCTATTACAGCATGGATGACTCGATTTAGTCCGTATTAAAGGCTTAATAGTCCAACACGTACGAATTGTATGTCTACTATTTAATCAATATTCTGTTGAATATTTTGAAACTAATTTGACAGCACCCAGTCAAATTAGTTTCGAAATATTCAACAGCTAACCCGTAGTTTTCTGGAAATCGAGATTCAGAGAGTGCAGCGATCGAATGCTCCCAACGCGAGCGAGGTGTGAGTGGGGCTTAGCTAGAGATGGGCGGGGCATAGCTAAAACTGGAACTGTCCAATGGACAGCAAGGTTCGGACAGCACCAGTATACATATAACAAGGACCGGCTGAGAAAAACAATGAATATTTATGAGTAGGCCTACTATGGCAGATAATAAATTCATGCGCAAAACAGACACTTGTCGTTTAGTCCTTATAGCTTAGCAGTCAGTGACCTATACTTATGAATATGCATGTTCGTGATGACTCCTACGCATCTGTTATGGAATATATACTGGCATGATAATGCAAGTTACTGGGTCGGTATTGCTCAAGTAACAGCCCAGTGACACGCGTTACCAGAGTAATGTTTATATCTCGTAATCTACTTCGTCTCTCGTAATATGGTATTGTAGCGTGGATCGGCCGGACGGGAACGCTCCGGGTATGTTCCAAGCACGCCCCCCCCCCCCCCCCCTGGGTATGATAGCACGCGTGTATAAAGCCATATAAGAGAGGTTTTCTATAAAATAAATAAATTAAAAAAAGGCCGTGAGAACGCGTAGCGCGCATCCACGCGCGTCTGCTTCCCTGGCAACACGTGCCAGTATTGGGAGAGAGTGTATGCTTATAGTGTACCGAGTTGGTATTATTTTCAAAACATTGCTTGAACGTCGTAATCGCGTGTATGATGTATTAAGTGAATGGGGAATGCGCTGATCAAGTGATCGCCACTTCACCCTTTCTAGCTGCACGCTGATTGTCTACTTCACGCCCGCTGATTGGACCAGGGCAGTGCTAGACGTGGGCTAACTGCTTACTGACTGTGGCATCCTCCTCCACAGCAATGCCTTTCGGAATGCAAATCTCGTGCGGCGGTGAGCAACGGCCATCCGAGGGCAACTAACTAAATAAGAAGGATCCATATCTGGAACCACTCATAGAGAAGCCTCCCTGCGGATGGGCCTTGCGGGCCCAATGTAAATTCTACGGGATGTAGAGCCACGATGATTCTTCGTGGATAACTCGCCGGATCTTCCGGACCACGCTGAAAAGTGGTATCAAACACCCGCGCAGCATGTCGTGTGTTAATTTACTTTTAGGCCACAGTCTGGTGAGACTCAGTCCAGTGCACCGCAAGAGCTATGCGATGTATCCCGCATGATGTACCGAGTTATGTACATGCAATATTTAATTACAACAGTAGCCCTCTATGTTACGGGTAACTTTTAAAACTACCGTCGCCGGACGGACACTTTCAATTTACTGTGTAAATTCATGTATTAGTTATTCTGACTATCTACAGCTGTTCTTCTTCACCATCTCAAGAGTGAGCCACATCAACAGTCTGCCTGCGGAAACCTTCCCAGCAACTTCAGAATCGTGCCACCGCACGCTACTCATCTGTAGCGCATCAACTACAGTGATTTGTGAACTCTTACCATACCGATGACCAATAGGTACTCAAGTAACTATACTATTGTGCTATTCATTATTTCCGTAAGACCGCATTTTTATATTTTCTGTTTCATACTGTATATATTATCTTTATTTCCATGTGCTTACAACTAATGAGCCCCATAAGGTCCTATGACCTGATATACTGTTAGCACGGTACTAGTTAGTTATGTATATGGCAAGTAGCCATCCTAGTTATTTTGTTTTGTTTATATAAAAACTCTAGGATGCAGTACGCTAGGCTATACTATACAGCAACATTATATCCGCATCACTATTTCCCCCAGCATCAATTTTACACTGAGGTCACTGATCATGCTCACATTGCTCGAGCCTGACATGTGACCGACTAAACCTGGCCATTCTAGCTCGATAGGATAGGTTTAAAGTGGTAAGGGACAATCTCTCCTTAAGAGACATATTGTGTATGCCTCTTTTCTGGCTGTAGCGGATATGTAACACCGCACACCGGCTAGATGATAAAAATTGGCCAATTACCTTAGGGCCTTTTATAACTATGAGGGATTGTCTCTTTCTACGCTCCTCCAGCCGTAATTGTCTGGACTCCCAGTCGACACATTGGCAGGATCCGAATCTGGGAAACTATTGGTGTTTCCGAGCGGTGAAAACTAGTGCTGATTTCGCATACACTCCCCCTGTATCTTCGGATACCAGTTTGTTTAGAAACCCCTGCCAACGTAGGAAGCACAGCGAAAAGAAATTATATTAAGTAACACCAGCCTGTAGTGCATCTCTGGGCATTCTGATGGCAAGTAAAATGTTAGTTCCACAATACACAGGTGACGGACGAGACGCAGATCTCCATCCAACTTGGTATGGTGACTGGGTGCAGTCTTAGAACCCACCACGCCCTCACGGGAAGGTCACTAGCGATGGATATCTGCCTCTTACTCCCCACCATAAAAATACTGCGCTTTCTAAATTGCTTATGTGAACTGTAAATTGTTCTAGTAATGTTATATGTGGTTGTGGGGCGATGTGGCCAGATCGTCATATGATTCAGGAGCGTTCGCTCCATAACATGTCCGCACGCTGTCTTTCTGAGGAGATGCTATGCGGCCGACCTTCGGGAAGCTGAGTATCTTTTGGCAGTTAGACTTATGTGTCAAAAGATAGGTAGGGATCCCTGCCACTTGTAGCCAAAGCTTGAAAGCATATCTAACAAATAATGGTAGGTTAGAATTTAGCAGATGGCCCGCATAAATAAAAGCGGCAACCACCAATGCAGTATCTTTGGACCTACATAAGACGGTGACCTATCAATTCTTCGGAAATCATCTGTCCCATCGTCACGTAAACCAGTGTGCATCACATTAATTATAATCTCACTAGGATTGACCCACTGCACATAAGCTTTTGTTTGAACAAAAGCGTGGCCCATTTTGACAACTCTTTTCCTCTGCTTCAGCATTGAAGGCATTTTTCTGTGACCGAGGCCCGCGCGAGGCACTTTCCTCTCGCAACAATATTATTTTGTGTGTGTTAGGGGTATAAGTATTGGTTTGAATAAAACTATTTAAGTAGCCTCGTTAGGATGCTCCCTTACGGGTATACCTAGCTGAATTTCCGAATCTGTGAGGTGCCTTCAGCAAGTCCACATAGAAAGGACACCAGGTTGGTTCTATGTACCGTATCATTTTGCTTATTTACTAGCAAACGAGTACCGTTGTTTGTGTAGTTAGTAACTTTTAATTATTACCAGACCTTTAAATTAAGTTATGGACCAACATACCGGTGACATGAACAGTTGGGATGAGACCGTTAGGTTCGATCTCGGCGGCAATGGTCACATGATCCAACTGGAACATTATCGTTCCACCAGCTCTAGAAGCTGGTCTTTGTACCTTCCGAAGTCGTGATACTGGATCCGTAACCCCGAGACCCGTAGCTAACCAGCACTCCCAAACATCCTGTATATGTGGTGCAATGGAGGAGAGCAATACAACGGACCAGCATGTACCCCTGCGAGCTACAAGTGGTGCCCGATGTGGGGCTCAAATGAGAAGTGAACCCATGCCAACACTCAACACACACGAGTTTCAGTCTCCTTCATTAGACGGTCAGCACTCCTTAGATATGGAAGTAGCATCATATGACAGAAGGACTGCACGCGTGCTCACCGACTATGCTAGAAATTTCCCCAGTGTGGAACACCAGCACCGCTTTTACACAAGTTTTCACCGATCAGCGAGGGGACAATCCGTGATGCCTCAGAGACGAGAACTCAATATATCACACTTCAGATATCCGCGATAGGCTACCAATCTATGCCGGATCGCGGTCGACCACGACACAGACCCCCACAGAGGCAAAATATTCCTTCAGAGCCATTATGTTCACCAGCGTCCAGAAGGTAACCAATGGCCGGAACCTCATGCACCATGTCCCGCATCTCCGCCGAAATGGATGTCATCACCGTACTACCTATCAGTACTGCGTTACGAGCTGGGAGATGCGGCACCTCCCTTTCAGCAGTATTCCAGAAGAGCAACATCACATAGCACACACCACCCCATCAGTCTCCCGGACTGCCTCCATACGAGGAACACCCGTCGCAACAGCCGATAGAACGTCCACGCCATTTACACAGGACATCACCACCCATCTATAGACAAACAACCATCTATGGACCCACATCAGTGTGGTATTCAGCGAACCCTACACATCGTGCACAACACTATCGTCGGGAATCGCTCTCACAGACATGGTATCATCGGGAACATCATCAGGAACCACTACCAACACACAGACCAGCATCTGCATTCACTTCGGTCTCCCCAGCAGCACTACCTGGATTCATGCCTATAACTCCATATATACTCCATACCCCATAAATGAGGGCACAGAAAAATAAAACAGTAGAGTATTTAGATGACTTGGAGCAAGACAAGCGCGCTAACACTTTAACAACGGCTATATCTATGATATAGTCCGTAGTTATGGACGTCACACTTTATGTTGTGGCCAAATTAGTTTTACTTACCATGAGAAAATTTGCTGTTCTGGTGTGCTCAATTGCATTTTTCCAATACATTTGACATCGACTTCCTGCTGCGGAACTGGAGTTTACAATGTACGTACACAGAAATGTATTAACGACTTCATCGTGGATATAGGGCCTAATTTGGTTTGCCCATCATCCCCAATGCCAGACGATCCAGTAGTTGGGAATTCCACCCACATATGCTGTGGTGGACTGGCTGCTCAACGTGATGGTCAAAACTCTCGATGTTGTTTAGGCGTGAACGTTGTATACAACCCATCCAATTCCATCTGCTGCGGAATGAGAGTTTACAATGAGCGTACATATAGATGCATTAATGACACCATTGCTGGTATGTATGCAGATGATTTGTTATTTTGCCCCTCATCCTCCGTGCCAGATGATCCAGTAGTTGGGAATTCCACCCACATATGCTGTGTGGGACACGCCGTTGTACGCTTGGGTAGTGACTCTCAATGTTGTCTACGGGGCCAGTTCTTTGCACGTGTGTATAACCCATACCACTCTATCTGCTGCGACGGTGCAGTTGCTCCACGAGCAACACATTTTTGCTGCGGTGGTTACCCCTACTAAAAACTGATTTTTCGTTGCCGCCATTCAATTCCTTACAACAAATACATTTCCAAATGTTCTGCTGATAACCAAGTGGTCGCTGATTATCAGTCCATGGTACAGAGGTTCTTTAACATCTTCTTTAGGTCAGGGTTGTAGAACTGACCTCAAGCACATGATAATCAAACGTCCGAATAAACAGAACTATTTTAGTTCAGTCAATCTAGAGTTAGACCTAGAACAAATTGCAACAGAAGGTTTCTTGATGATTTTATCTGTTTCTATAGGTCCTCAGATACAACATATTCAAACTGGCTTCTGGAAAGGGGCTCATTTGCATAAATTCAAACGGGCCACCAAAACGAACTTTGATGTTCAATATATCCTTTATTGTAGGTTTTAGACTCTCATAATTTATTACAAATATATATGAAATTGGTATGAGTTGATATCTTGTGTTAAAAATAGTTGTGATGCCCTCTGTGAGTCAACCAGGTCCCCCTCCCCCACCCCCAGCCGGTTAAATTAAAATTAATGCAGATTTGAGAGCAAATAGAGATCATTTCATTGTACAAAGATTTAATGACAGGGTAGGAATTCCTACCCTAGACTGAACGCTATCATGCTAGTATAACAGGTGTTGTGCCCACTTTGGCACAGTCAACTCCTGTCAAGGCTATCAGAACATCGGCATCACCATCAGTAATCAAAACTCTGTTACTAGCTTTCCGCGCAGGAAATGAATGAAGTTTTGTTTATTGTCTACATTTGCCAAATAAGGATCTTTCCTGGACGTGAACATCATGTTGTTGGAAAATAACACTTTTGGTGCCACTGCTCCCTTCGACCTTCTTAGATGTGTTATGTCTTTGGTGGATGGCCAAGATTCATATCCGTCAAAGACGTTAAAGAGTTAGATTGTAAAAATTCTTAGCATAATCCATGTACATCTCAGCAATGTCACTAAATGTGGTTCCTTTCTTCTATTGAAAACTGTGTATCAATGACCCACCAATCAAAAGCATTGCAATCTGATGGTGTTTTAGTGCTTGCAGTCTGACCCATTGGTGATACAGTGGCTGACGCCAAGGATTCTGAAAGCAGAGGCTTCTTGGCCTCTCGTAGAAGACTATGTTTGTTAAACAGAGACGTTGGATATGTCGAGAGCTCATGCTTCAATACTCCGCTATGATTAGAGTTACTGTTATTGGCCACGACCAATAGACATGGCTGTGGGTCAACGGCGACCTTCTTACTGTCAACAGACACTATCTTTGGCCCCATATAATTTATCCCTGAAAGGGTCAAGCATGAAAGCAACGTATTTAACACATTACTAAATCCTAAATTACTATATCCCGCGTTTCTAAATGTGTGATCTTGTGTGCAGATGCAACATGATTAAATAAGATTGGTCCCTTGAAAAATTGACTGGGCCCTTTAAGTTTTGCTTTTAGGGGCCCAGGCGTCTACAAGTTTAAAATGCTTTCTCACAGTATAAGGTTGTCACTTAGCACAGCTTTGACTATATCAGGATATTATTAACCCATAAACACTCAAACTGTCCAAAAGATGTTTTGGCACAGCTCTTGCAAAATGTCCATTTGCAGATCAAGAGATTATTTATCAAAATTTACTGGCACAATAACCCAGCCACTCATTCCAGTTGTAAATTTTGAAAAATAATCTTCACTTGCCACAGCAAATGGACATTTTTCTGAGAAAAATTTAAATATTCATGAAGAAATTTCAACTGTTAAAGGGTTAATAGAATCAGTCCATATCCGATTCCTTGGTTAACTCTTTCCACTCTGATGTCAATATTCTTTCTTTTAATATGTCAATATCCAAAAAAACAACCGGTGTACATTTTTCAACAATTTTGGTGGACGATGTGGACAGCAATATCTTCCCACAAATTTGTTGAAAAATTAGCACTAGTTGATCTTTTAATTTAATTTGAAAATTTAAAATTTTTACATAAGATGATTAGAGTGGTAAGGGTTAATATGGAATGGTTGTCGAAGTTGATAGAATAAAGTACAAGTTTACTGTTTCACTATAGTTCTTTTCAATACCTGATCTATATTTCATCCATCTATGGCATGATGAACCATGTTGTAAATGTATTATTTAATGGAGGAATCCAGTTTATCCATCAATCATGACATCATATAATCAACTACGTGACGTGTAGGATGATGTCATAATCAATTATGTCACAAATGACGTAGATATGTTCATCACGAATGCTGATTTGGTGATGTGTCATTTCATGACTAAGCGTTATAATATTAACAATTATATGTCTTTACTATTTAATAAACATGCTGCTGCCATAGGCAGCAACAGCACCCAGTCAAATTAGTTTCAAAATATTGAACAACTTACCTGTATAGTTTTCTGGAAATTGATAGTCAGGGAGTTCATGGATCAATCGATCCCAACACGAGCGTGTTTGGGTTGAGCGTAGCTAGATATGGGCGGGGCATAGCTAGATATGGGCGGGGCATAGCTAGATATGGGCGGGGCATAGCTAGATATGGGCGGGGCATAGCTAGATATGGGCGGGGCATAGCTAAAACTGGAAAGGTCATTGTTATTAATCCATTAATGGTCAAGCCAATCAGAAACTGGACTCTGCAGTGACCTTGAGAAATGTCTAGTAGCGGACAATGAAATTAATGTGAAATTTACCACTGGAATGACTGGCTCGGTTATTGAGCCAGTCATTTCAGTTAGAAGTTTTCAAGAATTGTTTTCTTTTGGTCTGGAAATGGACATTTCTCAGGACCACTGCAGATGGCATTTTTGGCTGATACGAGTGTTAAAGGGTTAATACATTGGTTGATGGGTATCGTGTAATATCTATGCTAGTTAATACATATATCATCACTTTTTGAATTAATTAACTATTTCTTAGCTGAATTTCCAAAGTGAATGTTCAGAACATATTAACCACTTTCCCGCTAAATCCATACATGACCATCAGCTAGCCGTATATGGAACACACGTTTATTTTGGAAATGTTGTTCAGGCTGGTGTCTTTACATTAAATAACAAGAGGCCCAAGGGGAATTATTGGCGACTGGCACAACCGAACAAAATGAGATGATCACTGTAAAAATTTACCAATCAAATTTCTGTGAAGAAAGTTTAGCTAAGTTTTTAAAAAATTGGTCCAGTGCTTAATTATTAAGTCTTTTTATGGTTTTCTCAGAAATTTTGCGGAAAATACAAGACATCCCCAAAAAGGTTACATTTCAATTAATTCATGGCAGACATGTTTTTTTACAACTTTACATGGACAAATTTTAACGGTGTTTCGGCCCTAATTATATCAGCCAAATTTCGGCCCAATCCATTCAGCGGATCTGAGTCGTTTTCACGAAAACTACGTCATCCAAGATGGCCACCGAACCATTTGGCAAATTAAGTTCCCTCGAACAAACTTGGTTCAGCTCTTGCCCTAGATCATATTTGATAAGGTCTGCATCTACCCCCCGGCAGTTCCAGAGAATATTATTAAAGACGTTTCTAAAAGTCGTCCAAAATCCAAGATGGCTGCGGGTCAAATTGGCCGATCATCTTCCTTTGAACAACTTTTTATCCCTATTCCCTAAGGATGCCTCCTGTCAAATATGCTTGAAATCAGCCCAGTGATTCGCGAGAATACATTTTAAATTTTCCATTGCTTTAGTATGGGAGATTTGGGCAGTCAAATGATCCAAGATGGCCACTAAACCATTTATCTGACAGTCTCGGAAAAAGGTCAAATTTGAAATCACAATACACAAAAACATATAAAACCAATTTCGGCCTCAAAATTCATCAAATAATAAGATCCAATATGGCCACCAAAACATGCTACATCTTGATTGGCCCACGGCGGCCATATTTTTTGAAGGCTCAACTTGTGAACCAAATTTAATGGGCCCTTAGTCCCTAATCATATATCACAAATTTCGGCCTGATCACTTCAGTAGTTCTGGGGAAGAAGTTATTTTTGCAAAAACGAGGTCATCCAAGATGGTCGCTGAACTATTTGGACAATCACGTTCCCTTAAACAAAGTTGGTTCAGCTCTTGCCTTAGATCATATCTCATGAGGTCTGAATCGATCCCTCAAACGGTTTTGGAGAAGATATTTAGACATTTCTAAAAATCGGACGAAATCCAAGATGGCTGCTGGCCAAATTGGCAGATCGGCTTCATTTGAACAAACTTGAACCTCTATGCTGTAAGGATGCTTCCTGCTAAATATATTTGAAATTGGCCCAGCAGTTCTCGAGAACACATTTTAAATTTCCCATTGCTTTAGTATGGGAGTTTTCGGCGGAAAAATGATCCAAGATGGCCGCCAAATCTTTTATCTGACAGTATCGAAAATTTGAGATCAGAATACCCAAAAACTTAGATAAAACAAATTTCGGCCTCAAAATCCATCAAACAAAAAAATCCAATCTGGCCGCCAAACATGCTATATTTTGATTGTCCCACGGCGGCCATATTTTTTGACGGATCAACTTCTTTTCAACAAACTTTAATGGCCCTTATTTCCAAATCATATATCATGAATTTCAGCCTGATCGTTTTTGTGAAATCCAAGATGGCCACCAAACCATTTGGTCAATCAAGTTCGCTTGAACAAACTCGGTTCAGCTCTTGCCCTAGATCAGATTTCACGAGTTCTGAATCGATCCCTCAAACGGTTTCGGAGATTTTTAATGGCATTTCTAACAAGAGGCCCAAGGGGCCTGTGTCGCTCACCTGGACTCGTGGATCATTCTAATTTTTGTCAAAATTCTTGGTGGGTTGTTTAGTAGTCTTTTAAATGAGTTTGTGGACATTTTTGAAAATCCAATATGGCCGCCAAACACGCTACATTTTGGTTGGTCCACTGCTGCCATGTTTTTGATGTGGCTTCTTCCATTGAACAAACTTTAATGGCACTCAGAGCCTAATAATATCTCCCAGATTTTTGGCCCAATCCATTCAGTGGTTATGGAGTTGTTTTAGCAAAAAAATGGTTATCCAAGATGGCCACCAAATCATTTGGCCAATCAAGTCCCCTTGAACAAACTTGGTGCAGCGCTTGCCCTAGATAATATTTCATGCGTTTTGAATTGATCTCCCAAGCAGTTTCAGAGATTTTTCTAAAAATCTGCCAATATCCGAGATGGCCGATCGGCTTTATTTGAACAAACATGGACCTCTATGCCCTCAGAATGCTTCTTACCAAATATACTTGAAATCGGTCCAGTGATTCTCGAGAAGACATTTTAAATTTATCATTGCTTTAGTATGGGAGTTTTGGCAGGAAACCGATCCAAGATGGCCGCCAAATTATTTATCCAAATATGAAATTGGAATACCCACAAACATATTTAAAACCAATTTCGGTCTCAAAATCCATCACATAAACAAGAGGCCCAAGCGGCCTGTATCACTCACCTGGACCATAAGCATTTCAACTAGAATGGTCATTAACAATAAGTAGTACTCTAATGAGTTGAGCAGACTTGTAACAAGAAAACAGAGGCCATGTTTCTTTATGTATCAACTTCTCTTGAACAAACTTTATTGGCCCTTAGTCATCAATATCATATCTCCCAAATTTCGGCTAAATCCGTTCAGTGGCTCTGGAGACGAAGTTGCTTTCATGAAAACCAGACCATCCAAGATGGCCACCCAACCATTTGGCAAATCAAGTTCCGTTGAACAAATTTGGTTCAGCTCGGACCCTAAGTGATATTTTAAGAGTTTTGAATCAATCGCTCAAACAGTTTAGGCAAAGATCTTTAAAGACATTTCTAAATATCAACCAAAATCCAAGATGGCCACCGGCCACATTGGCCGATCGACTTCATTTGAACAAACTTGGATCCCTATGCCCTAAGGATGCTTCCTGCCAAATATAATTGAAATCGGCCTAGTATTTCTTGAGGAGAAGACATTTTAAACTTCCCATTGCTTTAGTATGGGCACCTTTGGCAGAAAATAATTCAAGATGGCCGCCAAACCATTTATCCGACAGTTTCAAAAATGGCAAATTTGAGCTCGGAATACACAAAAACATATATAGAACCAATTCTGTCCTCAAAATCCATCAAATACAAAAATCCAATATGGCTGCCAAACACGCTATATTTTGATTGACCACAGCAGCCATGTTTTTTTACCGTTCAACTTCCCTTGAACAAACTTTAATGGCCCTTAGTCCCTAATCATATCTGCCAAATTTCGACCCGATCCCTTCACCGGTTCTGGGGGAAGTCATTTTTACTAAAACTAGGTCAACCAAGATGGCCGCCGAACCATTTGACCAATCAAGTTACCTTGAACAAACTTGGTTCAGCTCTTGCCCTAGATCATATTTCATGAGGCTTGCCTTTCAGGCCAGGCAAGCTAACAATGGATAAATTCCATCTATCACTCAAGTATGTGATGTCATAGTCAATTATGTCACATGTAGGCTGACATCACAATCAAAATGTGTAATAATGATGTATCTAGCTCAGTGATGGGCCAAATTTATGCCTACTCGAGGCTACCAACCTATCAACAAGGGTAAGTTGAGTAGGTCATGCGCTTGCATTGGAATCAATGTAATTTAAGCACGTCATTTACGCGAGGGTAACTGATCACATGCTCATCTACACTAGAGTAGCTACAAGGTTTTTTAAACTCGGCCAACAATATCGAAGTCCAAATGTATAAATTGTATGTTTTTACTATTTAATAAACATTCTGCTGAATATTTTGAAACTAATTTGACAAATTATTTTCAAAATATTCATCAGGTTACCTGTATACATGTGTACCTTGAAATTGGGATTCTGAAAATTTAGTATTTAAAGTATATAAATCGATCCCAACACGCACTAAGCAGAGCTTAGCTAGAAATGGGTGGAGTTTAGCTAAAAATGGGTGGGGCTTAGCTAGAAATGGGTGGGGCTTAGCTAGAAATGGGTTGAGTTTAGCTTAGCTATAAATGCGTGGAGCTTAGTTAGAAAAAGGTGGACCATAGCTAGAAATTGGTGGAGCTTACCTAGAAATGGGCAGAACTAAGCTAGAAATTGGCAGAGTTTAGCTAGAAATTGGTGGAGCTCAGCTAGAAATTGGCGGGCCTTAACTAGAAATGAGTGGCGCATAATGACAAATGGGCAGATTTTAATTAGAAATTGGCGGAACCTAGCTAGAAATGGACAGAGCTTAGCTAGAAATGGGTGGAGTTTAGTTAGGAATGGTCGGAACGTACCGGGAAATGGGCGGAGCTTAGCCAGAAATTTGTGGAGCTTAGCTAGAAATGGACAGAGCTCAGCTAGGAATGGGTGGAGCTTAGCTAAAAATGGGTGGAGTTTAGCTAAAAATGGATGGAGCCCAGCTAGAAATAGACAGAGTTCAGCTAGAAATGGATGGAGCTTAGCTAAAAATGGGTGGATCTTAGCTGGAGATGGGTGGAGCTTAGCTAGAAATAGTCGGAGTTTAGCTAGAAACAGGACAGCGTTAAATGGGTGGAGCTTATCTACAAATGGGCGGAGCTTAGCTGGAAATTGTCAGAGATTAGCTAGAAATGGATGGAGCTAAGCTAGAAATGGATGGAGTTAAGCTAGAAATGGATAGAGTTTAGCTAGAAATGGATGGAGCTAAGCTAGAAATGGATGGAGCTAAGCTAGAAATGGATGGAGCTAAGCTAGAAATGGATGGAGCTTAGCTAGAAATGGATGGAGCTTATCTAGAAATGGTCGGAGATTAGCTAGAAATGGACAGAGATTAGCTAGAAATGGATGGAGCTAAGCTAGAAATGGATGGAGCTTAGCTGGAAATGGATGGAGTTTAGCTGGAAATGGGTGGAGCTTAGCTAGAAATCGTCTATAGAAAGCTCCATAGCTTGTACCAACATCCTCATGAACACAACGGAGGGATCTGATCTGTCATTCAATAATCTGATATCATAACTAAGATATGTCACTTGTTAACTGACATCATAATCAAATGACGTTAAGTCTGTGACGAAAATGGCAAAACTCTGTCAGTAACTGTCTGAATTGCATGTATTTTATAAATTTACAATTTAATAAACTCTGTTCAATATTTTAAAATTAATTTGACTGGGAGCTGTTGCTGCCCATCCGAGTGATATTAGTTTCAAAATATTTAACAGCTTACCCCGAAATTGGTATTCTGGGAATTCAGGGTTCAAATTGTTAAAATCAATTCAAACATACGTACAAAGTGGGCGAAGCTTAGAGATAAATGGGCGGAGCATAGCTAGAAAACTGGATCCCTTTATTCATCATATAAGTAGTCATAAAAAACTGCTAAATAGGAATATATGGTATATTTGATTGTAAATTAACCCTTTAATATCTAGATTTGTTTAAAATAATCTAAATATTTTCTTATTGAACTATTTATTATACTACTTTCTTATAAATTAAACGAAATCTAGGATTTCTTTTTTCACGAGAGAGTTGATACTTACCTCCCTAATACTTTTGATATTGCTAAATATTGGCTTTCACACAATAAACACTCAGATTTAAAACAGTTAGGTGCCCCTACTGGGCAGGGAGTCAGAGCGTAGTCTGGCGGATGCCAGCCCCACCACCGCGCATGCGCAGACTAGCACTTCCTCTGACTAGATTATTGGCTGACACACATGCAACTATTAAGAGCCTGAAGACCGAGCCTCTGTGGGGTGGAGAGGCCGGGTCCGTATCTAGGGAGGTAAGTATCAACTCTCTCGTGAAAAAAGAAATCCTAGATTTCGTTTATTTCACTTCAAGAGTATACTTACCTCCCTAATACTTTTGATATTGCCAGAATTCGAAAGTGAATCTGGCGGGAGGGAGGCGAGGTCAAAAGACCAGCTCATCCCTATACGCTTTTCTGCGTTTAAGGCACTTAAACTTCTGAAACTGTAAGAAAAAACAGTCAGGATTTGACTAACCATCGGATAACACCACCGATGTATGAGAGATGACCGAATGTCATATGCGCTCCCCCCCCTCCTTCCTGGGAGGAAGAGTCGACTGACCTCAATGTCCTATACGCTCTCTACGTACAAGTGCCATGTACTACAGGACAGAGACGAAAAAGCTCCATTTTCGTAACTCTCAACAATGAACCACACAAATACACAAACCATCACCATATTAATAACGGGTAATCGTGACAATACAATCAACAACGGACAACACATGAACAAGACTGACCTTGTTGAAAATGGCTGCTGACATCATCTTCCCATTGGTAAAGACTGATGCAGGCCCAAAAAAGTGGGTGTTTCCATAAATTAATTGTGAAATATATAAGTAATGAGGAAAAACCTCCTCAAAAACTATAAACCGATTTATTTTTTCAAAACCGACAAGGCGAGAGGATTAGAGGTGTCACGGAGATAATGGTCTGTAAAACTTGACTCACAGTGCCACTGAGCCACCGACATAATATCATCCACAGGGACCCCATTAAATAGGGCCGTGGATGTCACTACGCCGCGGACACTGTGAGCCTTGGCCACGTCAACCTGCTTCCCGGTGGCGGATTTATGGCAAAACTGAATGCATTCCACAATCCACCTGGAAATGGTGTCCTTAGAAGCCCTCCCATGGGGTTCAATATATGACAACCATAACGCTGACTGGTCGGTGCGCCATGCCGCCGTACGTTGTTTGTACCGGCGCAGCGCCCGGACGGGACACCATGCTTTAGAATTAGGATCATATCTAGTTAAAGCAGGCAAAATAATAGGTTGACCTGGATATTTCAACGACTGATTTTTAGCCAAGAAATTAATCCTAGGTAGCAGCTTAAGGCCTTCCCCTGAAACCACAAAACGGTCATCCTCGGCTGATAAGGCATGAATTTCACTCCTACGCCTAGCCGAGGCCGCAGCAATTAAAAACACAGTCTTCAGTGTTAATAGTTTCATAGAAATGGAACTAAGTGGTTCAAAAGGCTTATCACCTAGTACTTGAAGCACTAGCGATAAACTCCAAGACGGAATCACAGGTGGATTCCTCGGTCTTAGATTGCCCATGCCTTTAATTAATACATTCAATGTATTCACTTCATCACTTCCCCTCTTAGCCAAGCAAGGAATAACAGACATTAATGCTGACTTATAACCAGCAATAGAGTTAGGCTTGAGGCTATAGGCATCATAGAGGTGACAGAGGAAATCAGCTACTACTTGAATAGATGAATCCATTGGATCAATACATCTATTTGAGCACCATTCTGCAAATCTGTTGATTTTATAATTATATGCTCTGGAGGTTGACCCCCTCCTGGCTTTGGCCATAAACATGGCTGCTTGCTCAGAAAAGCCCTCCTTAATTCTAGATTCCTTGACAACATCCACGCAGTCAATCTGAACATTGACGGATTGTTGTGAAGGGCCTTGCCCTGGAAGATAATATCGTCCATCAGAGGCAGAGGAACCGGATTGCAGACCAGAAGGTCCAGCAGATCCGTATACCATGATCGGCTTGGCCAATCCGGGGCGATCAGAAGCACTTGGCATTCCTCTTGTCTGATTTTCTGAAGAATTTTTGGAATCAGGATTGCTGGAGGGAATGCGTATGCATACATTCTCCCCCAGCTGATAGCTAACGCATCTGTTGCGAAAGCGCTTGGATCCGGAATCGGAGAGACGTACGTCGTCATCTTTGCATTCTTCTTCGTTGCGAACAAATCGATGTTGGGTTTCCCCCAATGGTCGAACAGACGATCCGCCACACATTGATTTAGTTGCCATTCCGTGGGTAAAACACTCATCCTTCGGCTCAATGAGTCTGCTAGCAGGTTTAACCTTCCCGGAATATGAACTGCTTTCAAGGTAATCTGGTGATCCAGACACCAACAAAGCAGTTTCCATGTCATCATACAGAGACTGGGCGACTTCGTTCCGCCCTGGCGGTTTATGTAAGTCACAACTGTTGAGTTGTCTGAACGAATAAGAACAATCTTGCCCTGAACTTTCTGTAAGAAATGTTCCAGGCCTAGGACTACTGCTCTTAGCTCCAGTAGATTTATATGTTCCTTTGACTGTTCCAGATTCCAAAGCCCTGATATCGTGGATTCTTCCAGGCAAGCTCCCCAGCCCTCCATCGATGCATCTGTATACACAGTCACCTGAGGGTGGGGAGGGGTTAGCAAAACCCCCGGCAAGAGATTCTCTGTATTCAACCACCATTGCAGGTGGTGAATCAGAGGCGCCAACACTGACACATTCGAGTCCAGCGAACCTGTACTCTGGGTCCATTGTGTCATGAGAAACAACTGGATCGGCCGCCTGCGTAAGGCGGCCTGAGGAATGACTGGTTCCAACGAAACCATCAACCCCAGCATTCTCAAGTAAACCCGTGCCAGGACATGACGACTGTCGCACACTGACTGAATCAACGAGATGAGTTTTTGAACTCTCTCCTGAGTAGGATAAACATATCCTGTCTCTAGATCGAAGAACATCCCCAGGTAAACAAACTTCTGGGATGGAGTCAGCTCTGATTTTGGGAAATTGATCAACCAGCCCAAGTCTGTGAGAATTTTCAAAACAATCTCCAGATTGGCGGACAAACTTTCCCGGGTGTGCGCTTTCAACAGCCAGTCGTCTATGTACGTGTGGACTGCTATGCTTCTCCTGCGGAGGTATGCTGTGATCGCAAGAACCACACGGGTGAAAACCCGAGGAGCCGTGGAAATTCCGAAGGGCAACACCCTGAATTCCCACTGTCTGCCCTGGAATGCAAATCTCAGGAAGCGACAGAAACTCCCGTGGATGGGGATGTGGAAATAAGCGTCCTTCAAATCTATCGACGCCGTCCACATCCCCCTCTCCAACCCCGCCAACACCGAGCGCACCGTTTCCATCTTGAAACTGGGCGTCTCGATGAACTTGTTCAATGGCTTGAGGTTGAGAATCGGTCTCCACCCTCCGGTGCGTTTTGTTACTAAGAACAGGGTTGAATAGAAGCCCGGACACCTTTGTGCCGGCTGAATAGCTCCCTTTTGTATGAGGGAATTTATCTCCTCCTCGATACACAACCTTTGCTCTGGATCCCTCGGAATGGGAGTCCAGACTGGCACCAGAGACAGTCGCGACGGCGGGCCTGTCACCCACTCTGGATGATACCCGACGGAAAGCCATCGCAAGACTAAACGGTCCTGAGTTAACCGTTCCCACTCTTGCATGTGGCCGGCTAGCCGGCCTCCCACCGGCCCACCTAGGGACCGCGGTGGACACGAGGCATGCAAGAGCGGCACTGTCTCCGTCGCCATACACACCGGCGTGGTTCTTACCGCGGTAAGCGTACTGTCAGGAACGATAACCACGCCCAGATCCTCGCGCGCCCCGCCCCGCCCCGCGCGCACCTCGGTGCGCGGGCGGCTGCTTGGCTGACGGCGCCTGAGGAACCTGCGCCCCCCTCGCTGCTGGCCGAATCGCACGCGGCCGAGGCCGGCGCTGCGACGGTGGCTGGCCACTGACCTGGCCAGCACCACCTCGAGCCTGCACGGGACGATACGCCGGGGCCGCGGCGCGAGCGTTAGCACGACGCAGCACATCAAACTGCTCGCGCAGCGCCCTCTGGTTATTCACCAGGGTGACCGTCTCTTGGAGGTGGCGACATCCCTCACCACCAAAAAGACCAGGGCCCGTCATAGGCGTACGCAGTAGCCTATTGTACAGGTCCTGAGACGGGCACAGATTGTCCAGGGCAAACGTGCGTCTTGCCCTGACACTCCTGGTCACCGCCCGAGTCATACAGTCCAGCGCCAGGTTAATACCATCCTGGATGGTTCGCTGGACAGTGACCGGACTTGGCTGGCGCGATGCGGATGCCGTTACTACCCCCTGTAACAGCTGGGAGACGTGGGACAGAGCGGCAATCGAAGCCCTCCCACTCTCCTCCGCATCACGCAACGCGGTATTCGCCGAACGCAACGCGTCCGCGCACAAGACACCCGTGTCAGAACGGGAGCCTGGCCGCGCATCCTCACCCAAAGCCGCGCGGTCATCCACGCTGGGCTTGGGTACCACACCGTACCGCTGGTAATCCAGGGGCACGATGCGACAACGCCTGGCCACCTCGCGAGGGGCCTTCGCGAGACGTCCACTCGACTTAATGGACGACTCCGCCGCCTTGAACATGTCAACGACATGCTCCGCCAGCGGCAGAGAAGGCATAGCGTTAGCAGTCGGTTTCCCAGCTAACCACGCCGTGTGAACACGCTGGCTAGCCGACTGCTCCACGGGCAGATCAGGCCTAACGCTCACCAACCACTGGCAAGCGTCATACCAATCCTCCTCCGTGGCTAACTGCGAGCGCTCTACAAGACGGGGTCCTTCGTCTTCCTCCTGAGCGCAAGCAGTAGAGCTTGACGGCGGGTATGCTGATACACCTGGCAAGCCAGGGAAAACACGCGGGCCTGACAGCACCGGCATGAGAATATCACTGGTTTGACCAGGAGCAGGCACCGTGGCAGAGCGCGGGGTATATATAGTCTCACCACGGGCCCGGCCAGCACCAGCAACACCCTCGGCAAGCCGAGGTATGCGGTACCGCTGGCCATCAGCAGCGCCCTGGGCCACCACCTGAGCCGCGGACTTCACTCCAGGGTGAGTAAAACCGTGGAATAAGGCGCCTGTATTCCCCGCGAGGGGTGCACAAACGTCTTCATCCATGTCCACGTCATCAGACGGCGACCCTAGCAGGTAATCCTCATTACCCTGGTCAGAAAGATTAGACCCCGGGTCAGCAAAGAGAGCTAACCCGGGCTGACCAGGAACGGTGCCATAGGAGGTACTGGCCACCGCGGCGTGCGGATACCCCTGGACTGATAAGCAGCCCGCGGGTTCCAGCGACAACCGTCCACGGTCCCCTATCGGCGCGGCAATAAGCCTGCTGCCAGGGCCGTGGAACGCCCCCTCTAATGGGGCCACCTCTGAATCGTCGAACAACGGAAGCGGACTAAGGAAAATCGATCCAGAGGCGGGGATTACCTGCTCCGAAGCCGATGATGAGGACAGTAAAGGATTTGGACCAGGAAGCATGCCACGAAGCAACCCTGGAACCAAATCCTTTACTGCCCTCTTCATCTCTCCCAACATCTCGGTCCGGAAGGCCTCCATATCCACCGCGGACGAGACCTTCCCCTTACCCTTCCTACTTACAACCTCTCGTTTCCGCTTCTTCTTCTTCTCCTCCTCTACCACCTTGTCCGTCGCCTGTAAGCAGCACAAGAATTCGGACATTAACACGCCCCCCCCAGTGCTTACATATGTCACAATTAACCAATGGACCACAAGGGCTACATTGAGAGCACAGATGCGGCCAGAACTTTACATGAATAAAACGACCACAGGACGCGCAACCCGGTCCCTGAAACAGGGCAAAGGACAAGGAGTATGAGCAACTAGTTAAGCTTAGAAACTCATCCAACGTGACGAACCGGAGAACTCCACCATCTGCACGCCTCTTAACTCTCTCCACCTCATGGGGAAGGAATTGGATCAAGAGGGCAAAGTGAGAAGACCTTTATACTAGGCCTCCAACTCACTGGACATATTTTTCATTTGGTTAGATAACCTAACAGAGTTAGTAGGAAATGGAACCATGGTGGAGAGAAAACTAACTCTCTGCTACTGTGAAGCGACCACCTAGCGTCATACAGACCTGTGGACATAAACAGAAAGAGAAATTAGTCATAGGTAGCACCGAGTTGACATAAACCAACTAACCAAGGCGCTTATCACGGTAACCGCGAGTCCCGGAAACACAATACACCGGGAAGAAAACTCGCTAATTTTACTAGAAGTCACCTGATTTAAAGGTCCTAAGTCCCCCTTTGGCGAATCGTTCCGTCCTGCCATCCAAATCAGTGACTATCACACCAAAAAACACCACTTAAACAGTCTAAGATCAAGGAAAAGCTATTGCAACAAAAAGACATGTGTGAACTCTCTGCCAATAATCTAGCAAAGAGGTAGTGCTAGTCTGCGCATGCGCGGTGGTGGGGCTGGCATCCGCCAGACTACGCTCTGACTCCCTGCCCAGTAGGGGCACCTAACTGTTTTAAATCTGAGTGTTTATTGTGTGAAAGCCAATATTTAGCAATATCAAAAGTATTAGGGAGGTAAGTATACTCTTGAAGTGAAAATAGAATGCTGCATGTATCATTACCATACCAAAACCTCGCTTATATATCGACGCATTATGGTAAGGGGACAGACTTTACAGCGGAAGCACAATCTTCAAGATTTCACATACAGACCAATTTAGATTTGGGATTCTTCCCATACCGTATATAATGAAGGAATCTGATCTGTCACTCAAGTATCTGACATCGTAATCTATTACATTGTAGGCTGATGTCACAATCATAATGACGTATTATAACCGTTATGAAGCTCGAAATGTCCATCAAATGTATGAATTCTATGTCCTTGATGGATTTACGATATAATAAACATTATGTTGATTGTTTTGAAATTAATTTGACTGGGCGCTGTTGTTGACCAGTGAATTTGGTTTCAAAATATTCAACGGCTTACCTGTATAGATGTCCCGAAAATGATATTTTGAGAAATCAGGATTCAAAGTATATAAATTGATCCCAACACATGAGAACCATGGGCGAGGGGGGGGGGGGCATAGATAGAAATGGATCCCTCTATTTGTCTAAGCTAAATGACTGCCCCAGAAATCAATTTCCAAAATACCTGTCTTCTGGATGTCTTGGATTTCACATCGAGATTTCTTCCTATATTGACCCTGTCCAAACATTGAACATTTAATGGTCAAGCCGGCCAAAACCGGTCTTTGCAGTAGTCTTGGGGAATGTCAATTTGCAGGCAAAGAGGCTACAATACAATATTTACAATAGGCTATTTGAAATTTTCCCATTGGAATGACTAGCTTATATAACAACCCAGTTATTGTATTGGTGAAATTAAAACATATATATTCTCTTGGCCAGCAAATGGACTATTATTTAATCTTTGCGACGAATGGGATAACACACTGAACAAGATGGCTACACATGGAAGCTGTAATACTTCCGGTCAATGAATATCTAACTGACAGATGGTGAAATTTGGGGAATTATTCTGATATTATATCATCCGAGAAACATTTGCAAAATTTCCACATGATAGGTTTAGTCCTTTATTTGATTGGTCAAGAGATATATACCACTTTTCAGAATTTCTCTTTGGCAGATTTCTTGTCAACAGACATCATCACATGCTGTATCTTCCAGGACGATGAGTCAAGATGTCTTTGATATCACATTGCTCTCTGTATCCTCAGTTCGATACAGGTACAGAAATCAACTAGATCCAACCAGCGGCTCCAAAGGACAGTGACAGCATAGATTAATATTGGATAAACACATTGTATGTGTTATTTTATCTTGTTAGTCTTCTTCACTCTGCCTCTACGCTTGACGGTACTTCGTTGACTACGCATTGTAAATGTTATACACTGCAAAGTAAAAACACATCCAATATACTGGTAGCTAAAAAATAAGTTAACATGCTTTCTATACAAAAATAGGAGTATGTTAGTTAGGACAATTTTGCAAACGACGTAAGAAATGTTCTGTTCAGTATTTTGGAGTTAATTTGATTGGAAGCCATTGCTACCTCAGGCAGCAAAGCTTACAATGAAATTAAGTCCAAGATAGTCAACAGTATGTCTTATTTTGTCTTGGAAACATTTATAGTTATTTCTGAGCTCTGCTGTATGAAAGATAGTCACCATAGAAAAGAATGGTTGATTTAAAACACCATTTGGGCAGAGTACTGTTTAGGGTGCCATACAAGCAGAGACTGGTGTCAGTGCTATGGTAAGCCAAAGTATCTTCCTTGGTGTAGTATTAAACAATAACATAGTAAATAAACAATCAAACGTTGTGTCTCTTCACTTGATTATATTCTCAGGGCTCCTAGTCTATTTATTTGCAGATATATTTTATGCATTATTAACTACTTACTCGGTCATCAAGAAAATTTTGAAGTTTTGGTGCAGCACATTTGATGCCAGCCTCCTTTACCCTGCCTTTAAGCCAATCAAACTCCAGAGGCTGAAAACACATAAATATATGGTCATGGTACCTGTTTCTAACAGGGTTCTATTGCTAACAATTGGCCCCTTTTGCATTCTCTCGCACTCAAAAACATGTTTATTTCCACAGATACATTATTTTTACACAACATTTGAAGATTTTATCAAAATGGAGTAGAAATAAGTAATTATTTTACCTACATGTATCTTGTTATTAGTCGTGTGAAAAAACATGTGTTTTCACTATTACTTTTTCAGGGTCCATAAAATGTTCATAACTGGTGAAGAAATAAGTAAGTAAGCAAGTAAGTTTACATTTTATAGTCTAGCTTTCACCTAGGTGCTCAGCGACTTTACACCTCTTACCCCTGGTCACTGGGCCTGTTCTCCCATAGGAAGCTTGCAGCTTGGTTGCACCGTAAGCTACGCATTCGCATTACCTTCACAGGCCTATTTACACCTAGGTCGACTGGAGCAATGCAGAGTGAAGCTCCTAGCCCAAGGACACAATGCGGTGGCATGGCCGGGAGGAGCACTGTCAACCTTTGAGTTACCAGTGCTCGCTCCTAACCATTGGCCACTACTAGTTTTTGTGGCAGATGACATCTACCAGTTCCCGTCAAACTAAGTAAATTTATCAAATTTCTTTTTCACGAATGAGATTACATACATACCTCCCTAACACTCTGGATATACTAGTATATCGGCTCTAAATTCAATAATATTCAGAATTATAAAAAGTTAGGTGCCCCTAATGGGCAGGTGGAAGTACACAGTCATGCACATGACAAACATCACCGACTGCGCATGCGCACACCGGTACTTCCGTTACTAAATATTGGCTGACATAGAAGCAACTATTCAATAGCCAAAGGACCAGGCCTCCGTGGGGTGGCGAGGCCGGGATCCTGTTAGGGAGGTAAGGATGTCATCTCACTCGTGAAAAAGAAATTTGATAAATTTACTTATTTCACATCATGAGATCATACTTACCTCCCTAACACTCTTGATAAAAACCAGAATTTGAAAGTAAATTTTGGTGGGAGGGAGGCAAGGTCCTGAAAACCAGCACACCCTCGAAGAGACTAGGCTCTTTGAATTCTCAAGAGATTTAAAACATCTGAAATTGTGACTGAAACCACAACCAGGAATAGAATTTTGCATCGGATAATCGACCGATGAAGAGAGATTGATCAAAAGGCAAATGCACTCCCCTCCCCCCCCCCCCCCACCCCCCTTTTTCTGAGGAAGGTTAGGAAAAAACGCTGCTCTAAATGACTAGCATGTTCTCTAATACTTAATGAAAAGTATTACTAGACATTCGAAAAAGAAGAATTGCTTCTATTTCAAAAACTCTCTGAAAAAACCCACAATTAAGAGACATTAACCATCACCATATTAAAAAATAAAAATGACACCATCACCAAGACAAAAAATCAAAAAATGGTCATAACCACTGACCTCTGATGTCTTGGACGCGGCACTCATCTCTTCCCCCAACCGGGTGAAGAGAATTGTACCAGCTAATAGTAGGGATACCCTACCAACAAATGTGATATTTGTAAATAGCAGAGGAGGAAAACTATTTACAAACATAAACCTCTACATTAATATTTTATTTTCTTAGGACTGAGCCGGCGAGCGGGTTAGAAGTGTCACGAAGGTAATGGTCGGTAAAACTCGATTCACAGTGCCACTGGGCTACTGACATAATGTTTTCAATAGAAACACCATTAAAGAATGCCGTGGAAGTTACAACACCATGGACACTATGAGCCTTGGCTCTATCTACTTGGATTCCAGTGGCTGTCTTATGACAGAATTGAATACATTCTACTATCCATCTGGAAATAGTGTCTCTTGACGCCCTACCATGGGGTTCAATATACGACAACCATAGGGAACATGGGTCTGTCCGCCAAACCAGAGTTCTTCTCTTGTACTTATTTAAAGCACAGACAGGACACCATACTTTAGCACCAGGATCATATCTGGTTAAGGCAGGTAAAATAATAGGTTTACCCGGATACTTTAAAGATTGATTCTTAGCCAAGAAATTCAATCTTGGTAGAAGCTTAAGGCCTTCACCTGTAACTATATAACGGTCAGGCTCAGCAGACAAGGCATGAATTTCACTCCTGCATCAGGCTGATGCTGCCGCAACTAAAAATACAGTTTTAAGTGTCAATAATTTTACAGATATAGCACTATGTGGTTCAAAAGGTTTATCACTCAAAACCTGCAGAACCAAAGAAAGACTCCATGACGGTGTCACTGGAGGATTTCTTGGTCTGAGATTGCCCATACCTTTAATAAGAGTATTTAAAACACTTACTTCATCACTTCTCCTCTTTGCCAAGCAAGGGATAACAGTCATCAATGCTGATTTGTATCCAGCAATAGAATTAGGTTTAAGACTATAGGTATCATACAGGTGACAGAGAAAATCAGCTACTACCTGAAGAGATGCTTCCATCGGATTGATACATCTGTTTGAGCACCATTCTGCAAATCTGTTCATTGTATAATTATAAGCTCTGGAGGTTAACCCCCTTCTGGCTTTGGCCATGAAATTGACTGCTTGCTCAGAAAAGCCCTCCTTAATCGCGGATTGTTTGACAACATCCATGCAGTCAATTGAAACATTGACGGATTGTTGTGAAGGGTCTTGCCCTGGAAGATAATATTGTCCATCAGCGGCAGAGGAACCGGATTGCAAACCAGAAGGTCCAGCAGATCCATAAACCATGATCGGCTTGGCCAATTCGGGGCGATCAGAAGCATTTGGCATTCCTCTTGTCTGATCTTCTGAAGAATCCTTGGAATCAGGATTGTTGGAGGGTATGCGTATGCATACATTCCCTTCCAACTGATAGCTAGCGCATCTATTGCGATAGCGCTTGGATCTGGAATCGGAGAAACGTACGTCGTCATCTTCGCATTCTTCTTCATTGCGAACAAATCTATGTTGGGCTTTCCCCAATGATTGAACAGGTGATCCGCCACACATTGATTTAGTTGCCATTCCGTAGGCAGAATACTCATCCTTCGGCTCAATGAGTCTGCTAACAGATTCAGCCTTCCCGGAATATGAACTGCTTTCAAGGTGATCATATGATCCATGCACCAGCAAAGCAGCTTCCATGTCATCATACAGAGACTGGGTGACTTCGTTCCGCCCTGGCGGTTTATGTAACTCACTACTGTAGAGTTGTCTGAATGTATTATCACAAATTTTCCCTCCACTTCCTTTAAGAAGTGTTCCAGGCCTAGAATTACAGCCCGCAATCCTAGCATGTTGATATGTTCCTTTGACTGTTCCAGATTGCAAAGCCCTGATATAGTGGCTTCTTCCAGGCAAGCTCCCCAACCCTCCATCGATGCATCCGTAAACATAGTTACCGGAGGGTGGGGAGGGGTCAGCATGACCCCCGCCAGGAGATTTCCTCTCTCCATCCACCAATGAAGGTGATGAATGAGAGGGTCCAACACTTGAATGTGCGAGTCCAGTGATCCTGAACTCTGCGTCCACTGAGTCATGAGAAACAATTGAATCGGCCGCCTGCGTAAGGCCGCCTGAGGTATGACTGGTTCCATTGAAACCATCAGACCTAACATTCTCAGATAGACCCGTGCTAGAATATAACGACTGTTGCAAACCAATTGAATGCATGAGAGGAGACCTTCCACTCTCTCCTGGGACGGATAAACATATCCTATCTCCAGATCGAAGAACATACCCAGGTAAACAAACTTCTGGGATGGAGTCGGCTCTGATTTCTGAAAGTTGATTATCCAGCCTAAATCTGTGAGAGTTTTCAAAACTATCTCAAGATTTGCTGTCAAACTTTCTGGGTTGTGTGCTTTCAGCAACCAGTCGTCTATGTAAGTGTGAACAGCTATATTTCTCCTGCGGAGGTATGCCGTGATAACAAGTACCAGTCGAGTGAAGACCCTTGGAGCCGTCGAGATGCCGAATGGAAGAACCTTGAATTCCCATTGGCGTCCCTGAAAAGCAAATCTCAGGAACCGATGAAAACTCCTTGCAATTGGAATGTGGAAATAAGCATCCTTGAGATCTATAGATGCTGTCCACATCCCCTTCTCTAACCCCAACAACACCGATCTTACTGTTTCCATTTTGAAACTCGTGTGTCTAAAAACTTGTTTAGAGGTTTGAGGTTGAGAATTGGTCTCCACCCCCCGGTGTTCTTTGCCACAAGAAACACGGTTGAATAGAAGCCCGGGCAATCCTGCGCCGGTTGAATTGCTTCCTTTAGAATTAGAGATTCTATCTCCTCTTCTATGCACAACCGCTTGTCTCTTGGAATTTGAGTCCAGACCGGTACCAGAGACAGATGCAACGGCGGACCTCTTATCCATTCTGGACTGTATCTGTGCGAAAGCCATTGCAAGACTAAGCGGTCCTGAATTAACCGCCCCCCGCCCCCCACCACTTCTGAATGTGGCAAGTCAAACGACCTCCCACTGGTGCACCTAGGGTTGATGGGGTGCCCATAAATTTTAGAAGTGGGAGTGTCTCTGGTACGAGTGACAACACCCGAGTGGTAGTTGTGATAACCATAAAAAATTTTCTTGCATCAGGCCCGGTTACCACGCGCCGCTCCTCGCGCGCCGTGACCAGCGCCACGTGCACCACGGTGCGCGGGCTGTTGTCTGGCTGGCTGCGCTTGAGGCGCTGGCTGACATACAATAGCACGCTGCTGCTGGCGCAGCCGACGCGGTCTCTGAACCCGGCCTGCCTGCTGGGCTCTGACACTGCCAGCACCGCCACGAGCGTACTGCTGTCGAGCAGCCCAGGGCTGAACACGCACGTGTTCTCTGCGCAGCACTTCAAACTTTGCACGCAGCACCCTCTGGTTGTTCACCAAAGTCACTGTCTCCTGGGGGTGCCGACAACCTTCACCTCCAAAGAGTCCAGGGCCCACCATCGGCGCTTGCAACAAGCGCGACTTGAGCTCCTGAGACGGGCACAAATTGTCAAATGCAAAAGTGCCCCTCGTTCTCAGTGACTTTGTGACCGACCTAGTCAGACAGTCCAACGCCAGGTTGATGCCATCCTGGATGGCTCATTGGACTGTCACGGGACTAGGCTGTTGCTGCACCGACGCTGCTACCACCCCCGATAGCAGCTGAGAAACATGCGACAGCACACTAATCGCCGCTCGCGAGCTCTCCTCGGTGTCACGCAAGGCGGCATTCGCCGAGCGCATAGCGCGCGTGCACAACGCTCCCGTGTCAGCACGGGAACCCGGCCGCATATCTTCCCCCAGAGCGGCGTGGTCATCCGCGCTTGGTCTGGGTCCTAGGCCATATCGAGCATACTGACTAGCAGTAACTCGACATCGCCTAGCTACCTCGCGAGGCGATCTCTCGGTCTGATCAACTCCTCTGCTGCCGAGAACATATCTAAGATATGCTCAGCATACGGCAGAGCCAGTCGTGCTGGCCAACGGCTTCGCCTGTAACCATGCCCGAGGGTTACCGGCAGCCGTCTCGTCCACGGCGAGCTCTGGTCTTACAGCGAGGAGCCACGCACACGCTTCTGACCAGTCTTCATCCGTGGCTACCTGCGAATTGCCGATGAGCAGCGGGCCCTCGTCATCCTCAATGGCATTCGCAGGTATGGCCGAGGAGGAGGAGGCTATAGACGAACCTGGCTGCCCAGGGAATGTATACGGGCCCGCGAGTGCTGGCATCGCATTCTCCATAGGCAAACCAGGCACCAAGGCCGCGCTTGTGTGAGGGGGTTCATGCACACCAGCGCGGCCCGGAACGTCCGTATGAGATTCCACGTCCAAGCGTGGAATCTTATACGGCCGGCCGTCTGCTCCAAAGCGGGCCACAGGCTGAACCATGAAACCTGCTCCCGAGGGAACAGTGCCATAGGTGCGAGCATTCACGCTCCCCATGAGAGGAGTGTAGAGGTTCACATCCATGTCTTCATGGTCAACCTGTGGACCGAGCAGGTAGTCCTTATCATCTTCCTGGTCAGGAAAGTTAGACTCTGGATTAGTAAAGAAAACTAATCCAGACTGACCAGGAGACTGCTCGAAAGCAGATGATGAGTGTACTCCGCGAGTGATCGTGGTCAGGCCTGCTGGTCGGGTCCCGCCTGATGCTTCTCGCGCCGCTGGAACACCAGGCGATGCGAACATCAAGCCTGGGTCCAAGACGGCCGCCCCTGGATCACTAAACACTTTGTCCGAGCTAGTAGGCCATGACCCAGGGATGGGGGCTACCTGCACTGAGGTCGATGCGCAGGAAGTTGAAACCCCTGTGCCAGGCAACATGCCGCGAAGCATGTCAGGCATCAGGTCTTTCAAAGTCCTGCGCATCTCACTCACTAACTCAACCTTGAAGGCCTCGAGCCCACCCTTCTCAGAGGCCTTCTTCTTACCCTCCTTCTTCGACTTCTTGCCCTCCTCAGCCATCATCTTAGCCTGAAAAGAGAAGAATTCAGAGGTTAGATCCACCCCCCCCCCCCCCACTCTTTACAAATGACACATTTGTTAGACAGCCTACAAGCTGAACACAGATGGCAAGGGTGGGGGAAGAATCTAGCCTTCATGGGCTTCAGACAGGATGGACACTTCTGAAAAGGGAAGGGATACGAAGGGATACGAAGACAATGAGTATGATAGTTTCAAAGCCTTGTTAATTGACTATTTAGTAGAAACCAATACAAACTCGAGAGAAGACATCCACTTTTATGACAGACAACCCTGACGGGACAGGTGACTTCTCTAGTTAATAAAAACCAATCACAACCAGGACCCCAAATTAACAGAGAGAGAGAGAGAGAAAGATTATGACTATCTAGATATCTCTCCACACTCCTAATAAACAGGGAGATGAACACATCACAGACTTCTCTAAACTAAGATTATGACATCAAGGAAAGAGAAAAGCTCTGGTTGATTATGACATCAAACCTCAATGCAAAAGCTCCTTCAAGGAGAGGGGACGTCAGAAAGAATGCAAGAAATATCTAGATATTAAAGACATTCATACCTCCCGAATAATATAATATTAAATTATATATATTCGAGAACCCATGCACACGCAAGAGAGAATATAGTGCAATAAATAGCAAAAGGCAGCAGAAAATTGTAATTATTTTCAAATAATTATGCGCCATAATTAATAAACTCCCTTAGCCTGAGCACAGGCAACCATCCTCTTGTGCAGGAGAACACGTCCCTCCATCCGCCGAGACTCCTCTTCCAGAAGAACTGATGAGGGGGATGGGACAAAAGGAAGGAGTTATTTTATTTAGTAATTTAATATCTCCAACCCTTAGACATATCACGATGATAAGTCACCCTGGGACGTGAACAACCTTCGAGAGAAGAACAGGAATCCTTGTTTAGTCACAAGACAAACCTGTAAGCATAAAACACAAGAGATTAATAGCCCTAGGCGCTGGGAAAAATTTTACAAGGATTCCCAGCGCCTGAAAACGCGGTACCGCCGAAACGGCCGCGACAAAAACCGGTAACACATAAAAGTTACAAGTCTTAAATAAATGCCAGGAACAATGTCACCTTAAATGATGACGAGGGGGACTCCTCCAACAGTTTTGCATCAGCCATGATGGAATAGGATGATTTTAAATAGAGAAATTCTCGATAAAGAGCCTGTGAAGATTTTCCACAAGTTGCTTTCAGCCAATATATTAGAAAACGGAAGTACCGGTGTGCGCATGCGCAGTGGGTGGTGTTTGTCATGTGCATGACTGTGTACTTCCACCTGCCCATTAGGGGCACCTAACTTTTTATAATTCTGAATATTATTGAATTTAGAGCCGATATACTAATATATCAAGAGTGTTAGGGAGGTAAGTATGATCTCATGATGTGAAAACGACAGTTTCTACAGATGCACCGAAGTGGCATGGGTGCTGCAATTGTTTTAAGATCTAGATTGATTTTTTTTCATGCACATGCACGATCCAAACATAGCCATAGTTTCTATATATGGTAAAAACTAAAATAACTGTAACGTTTTTATGGTATGCAAAACAATCCTTATTTTCATTTTAAACACCAAATTTACATGATTAAAATTGCTGTCTAGTGTCTATGACATCAACATTTTCCACCAAATTTGTTGAAAAATGAACACCAGTTCATATTTTAATTTAATTTGAATATTAAAAACTTTGACACCAGCGTGGTAAGGGTTAATCAAAATATTATATGTTAACTCTTTAATGGTCAAGAAAATGACAACTTTGCTTAGTGAATTTCCATTTACAGACCAAGAGACCTTTTTTTGAAAGTTTACCAGCTGACCAACTGGCTCAGTTATTGAGCCAGACATTGCAGTGGTTAATTAATAGTCTTCTATTTGGCTGCAAATAGACATGCCTCAAGATGATTGCAGAAGCTGTGTTTGGCACAATCAGCAACAACATAATGATGTCAAAAAAATTCTGAAAACTATGCCAATTTGATTTGTTGGTGTCATCCTGCATTCTTACAGTGGCTGGCGCAGTGTAGCTAGCCTGTGTCCATATACAAGATATAGCAACATCATCTGCATATAATAACTTGTTAATCTAGCATGTGAATTGGTGTAGAAGATTGTGAATGAAGATAATGAAGAGGGTATGTGAGATGACACCACCCTGTGGGATTACAGTTTAAGATTAAGAAGGCATTGCAGGCAATACAAATGCCCTCGATTCCCGCTTTTGTTGAAATGACATGTAAGGAATCTGGGCAATTTACTTGCCTGCTCCATATAACTGGCATATGTGCTTACATTACAGTGTTTGTTGTAACAGAAGGACGTCAAAATTACAAAGTTTGTATTTTTCAATGGCGATATCCCTGGCAATCACCCTTCCAGAGTATCCATCCATCATCTGACCTCGTATGATGTCATAATCAGCTCTGCGCTTGTATGATGACGTCACAATCATTACATCACAAAGGGTTCCATATAGACCGTCATCAAATCTCAAATGGTCCGACATGTTGTATGAATTGTATGTCTTTGTAATTCTTTGCTATTTAATGAACATGCTGTTGAATATTCTGAAACTAACTTGACTGGGCGCTGTTGCTGCCTTAAGCAGCAACAGCACCTAGTAAAATTAGTATCAAAATATTCAACAGCTTACCTGTGTGGTTTTAATTGATAGCCAGGGTGTTCAGAGATTGATCAATCCCAACATGAGCGAGGTGTGGGTGGAGCTTAGCTAGAGGTGGGCGAGGAATAGCTAAAACTGGAAAGGTCCATTATGGATGGAAGCTAACAAGAACTTCTCAGTCTTAATACTATTAATCTAAATTCTGAATTTGTTTCAAATCCGTTTAGTCTATCATTAGTTATTGTCTGGAAATGGACAATTTACAGAAGTTTGTATTTTTTAAGGGTCATAATAATTGTCTTTGGTGCTTCTTTACTTTCTACAGCCGGGTTGACAGTTGGCATGAGATGGCTGATTTTAAGGTAGTTTAGGAAACTGTAGTTGACCATTCTCTCCATCCCCTTGTCAATGCAGCTGTATTCATTTGAAAGCTGGTTTAGTCTTTAGCTCATTCTTCATCACAATAGGGATTATTTCAGCTTCTTTCCTTTCTGCTGGAAAGATGTATAGCTCCCGTAATTTGTTGAAGAGTCTATTTATTCCTGCAGAGCCAAGGCATTTGATCATTTCATTTGATCTCCCATCATTTCCAGGCGGCTTCTTCATTTTCAATTGTCCAAGCACATGCTTTAATTTACACATTTCAAAAGACTTGACATAGCGCCTAGATATGAATTTGAGACCGTTTTTTTACCTTTATGATAACTTCAATTTTCTTCTCTTCAGAGATATTTATTTTTTCTGTCATGAACGAATCTCTCCGCTAGAATATTAACAGCTTGTTTTCCGTAAGTTTTCATTCCCTATTCTAATGGACCTTTCTAGTTTATCCATCCATCATATGACATCATAATCAACTATGTGACTTGTGGGATGATGTCATAATCAATAATGTCATGAATGATGTAGTTTAGTTCATCACGAATGCTTAATTGATGACGTTCTACGTATTTACTATTTGCTAAACATGATGTTGAATATTTTGAAAACTAATTTGACGGAGAGCTGTTGCTGCCATATGCAGCAACAGCACCATGTCAAATTAGTTTCAAAACATTAAACAGCTGTATAGTTTTCTGGAAATTAATAGTCAGGAGTTCTGGGATCGATTGATCCTAACACAGGCGAAGTGTGGGTGTAGCTTAGCTAAAGATGGGCGGGGCATAGCTAAAGTTGAATTCATCCATTAATGTGCATGGTTGGTGAGCAAATGCATCAGCTTCCTTATTAACATATTCTGTCAGTTTCCATAGCTTGGGAAGGTCTTTTTTATATTGGATATTTTCGAAAACTTACAACTTGAATGACTGGCTCGGCTAGGTTTTCCCTGAATTTTTTAAAACTGCAAATGGGAAATATCTCCAGAAGACTGCATAAATCTTTGCTCAGTTATTGAGCCAGGCATTGCAGTGGTTAATTTACAAAAAAATAGTCTTCTATTGGGTTGCAAATAGACATGCCATATACAAAATGCAGCAACATCGTCTGCATGTAATAACTTGTTAATGTAGCATGTGAATTGGTGTAGAAGATTGTGAATGAAGATGATGAAGACAGTAGGTGTGATGATACCACCCTGTGGGATCACAGTCTAAGATTAACAAAGCATTGCAAGCAATACAAATCCCCTCGATTCCCAGCCATTAATGGTCAAAAGTTGTAGACAATTAATATTTCTGCTTAGTGAATGTCTCTTTCCAGCCCAAGAGACGACTATTTTAAAAATGTTATCACTAAAATGACTGGCTCAGTAATTGAGCCAGTCATTTCAGTGGCAAGTTTTCAAACATAGAGTCTTCTCAAGGTCTACCAATGGACATTCACCCAATAAGGTAAGTAACGGTTTAAATTCTGATCAACCATAAGCATGATCACATTCACAACGAAGCCGGCCATAGCCGGCCTCTGCGGTGGTCTTGGGGGATGTCCATTTGCAGGCCACGAGAAGGCAATTTTTGAAAATATACCACTGGAATAGCTGGCTCAATAACTGAGCCAGTCATCACAGTGGAAAATTTTCAAAAACACCCTCTTAGCCTGCCAATGAATATTCAATAAAAAAATGTTTAGATTTTCTTGACCAAATTTGGTCAGTAAAGCGTTAAAGAGTTAGGATACCACATGCTTGTTATGACAACACATCAGCGCTCCATAAGGTCGTCATTTAACCCTTTAACCCTCGAATCTTTTCACAAAATTATAATTTTCTCATAGAAAATGTCCATTTGCAGACCAAGAGAAAACTATTTTTGAAAATTTACTACTGGAATGACTGGCTCGGTAATCGAGCCAGTCATTCCAATGGTAAATTTTCAAAAATAGTCTTCTCTTGGTCTGCAAATGAACATTTCTGAAGACCACTCTGGAAGCTGTTTTTGGCTGACATGAGTGTTAAAGGGTTAAGACAGGTTTAACAATACCTCATAAAGTAAAATTCTATTATAAAGATCATGATCGCCTTTAAACATCCTCATCAGTTTCAGGTTCAGATCTGGTTCACATTCCTGCAAACACAGCGACAATAACAAGAGCAATGAGAAATTGCAGATCCACACTCTCCTGTACCTGTTACCATTGTAAAGATTTTCCCGGATTTTCTGGATTACACCCAAAAGTTTTGGAATCTTTCCTGTGCTAATATTTGAGCCAATTCGGATCAAGTTTCCGAGATATTTGGATGCAATTAATTTTTATCCAAATCACAGCCCAATGTCTGGAAAATCTCTTTCACGGTTGGATAATTTATTGTTTTAATATCTCAGCCAAATCAGATAAGTAGTATTTAGATAAAACTCTGGATACACACACTGACACAGACCGGAAGGCAATACCCTCTTCCAGCCAAAACAGAGAGTAAAAATTGTCTTCTCAAGGATGCCAAATATGGACATTCACTGAGTAATAACTTTGATTTTCTTACCATTTTTTGAAGATTAAAGCTGATCTGTCATGCTAAAAGAAACAGTGTTTAACACCTACAGCCAACATAGTGCTATCAATAAATTTCCTTTTTCCATAACTTGATTATGAGTTAGATTATACAAGACCTGTGTAACACTATAAAAAGATTCATTCAGTACAGTTAGTTCTCAGTTAGTCAGCTGCTGTGGTATGCATGCAATTGACAGGTAGGCACTAAATAGTGCTGCACTATGCAGAGATGTCGCCTGTGTATTACTTTTCTATGAGAAAATTGGCGTGACAGATCAACCGTAAAGGGTTAAAAAACTGTGACCAGTAGATAAATAATTTTAAAAACAACAACATTCAAACTATGCAAAAATATGGAGAACTTTTGAAAATAATGCTGACTGATTGCAACACTGTATAGATTTATTGAAATTCTCTAAGACCTTCATGGGTCCAATGGGTCCATTGAAATGACTTTAACAGGGAGCAAAAAAGTATGAAGTGTGCGTGCAAGTGCGCGCGCATGCATGCGTGTGTGTGTGTGTAATGATGTAATTACCTGATCAGTAGCAGCAACCTCAGATCCTAACACAGACTCCTCCAACATCTCGTCATAAGACTCACTGAGGAAGGAAAGGAGATAACTCTCAACAACGGCCAAGCTTACTCTAGAGACGGTCTGCCTCTGGATAGCACAAAAGGACACTGGCTATCGTAACACTTTAATGGTTAAATTTGGTCAAGAAAATCTAAAATATTTTCTTAGTTAATGGCCATTTGCAGGCCATGAGACAATTCCAGTTGTAAATTTTCTAAAATAGGCTTCTCTTGGCCTGCATACAGACCCTCTTTGAGAGCACTGTAAGGCCGGTTTTGACAGGCGTGACAATCAAAGCGTTAACCCTTTAACACTCATATCAGCCAAAAACAGCTTCTGCTGTACTCTTAAGAAATGTCCATTTGCCGACCAAAAGAAGCCTATTCTTGAAAATTTACCGCTGGAAGGACTGGCTCGATAACCGAGCCAGTCGTTAGTTGTAAAATTTTCAAAAAATAGTCTTCTGGACATTTTCTATGAGAAAGTTGAAATTTTCTGGAATAAATACAAGGGTTAAAGTGTTAAACACAGCACAAACACTTTCACCGATGAATTCCTCATATCTCATTTCCAAGGCACATGAAAACTGGAATATTATGGTATTAAATTTGACTGGAAGCGGTTGCTGCCTTAATTTCAAGTTTAAGAATTATGATTTCATGGCCAATAGAAAGTATTTTCAATGCCAACTGTCTTGTATTAGCACCTCATAACATGGATGTCACGATGGTAATTATATATGGAAATTCATACTGTATTTGGCTAGGACCAAAATTTAGCTTTGTGTCAAAAGTTTGAATGTCGAGGTCATAGGGTCACTTAGTGCATTATCAAAACTGAGTGCAAAGGCATAAGTCAGTATCTCCCTCGAATGCAGTCGACTTTCTATAAAATCAGTATCAGGAAGGTTAGAGTATAGTCTGGAAACACTGTTACACATTAAGACGAAAACATTGAAATTTACAAAATGAACACCAGTTATTATTTGAAATGGAATAGAATTAAATACTTTGATTTCTCAGTGGTCTATGGCTTAATCCTTTAATGGCCAACATTGTGCAAGAGAAGCAAGGGTTTTGCTTAAAGACTGTCCATGTGAATTTTCAAGTGGAATGACTGGCTTGGTCACCAAGCCATTTCAACGGAGCCAGTCATTCTAGTAGTCAATTTTCAAAAATGGTCTCTTGATTTGCAAACGACTACTGCCAAGGACCACCGCAGAGGCGGATTTTGGACGGCTTGACCATCAAAGGGTTAATAAACGTCACAGCTCCACTGATATTAACACTTTCAATGATAAATTCCTGAAATATACATGTATATATTCTTTGCGATGTAAAACTTATTGTTGAATATTTTAAAATTAATTTAACTGGAAGCCATTGCAGCTGGCAGCAATGGCTCCCAGTCAAATCAATTTCAAAATATTCAACAGTTTTCCTGTATGGTGTATGAAAATGAGATTTGGGGAATTCATCGATGAAGGGGTTAATGCAAATGCATAAAAGGTTTTTATGGAAGATAGATTCAAGTAAAGATAGATGGAGTTCTATGAAACTTGATCTTAGCTAAATGAGACTCTTACACTGATATATGGTATTGAACTATGAGAGCACAGACAGACAGATGCTCGCAGGAACATACATCATTTACATGATAGTATAAATAGTCAGTACTCGTGAACTCTCGCCACAACGAGGCAGCTTGGGGTCGTGGTCTATACTCTGGTATGTCTGGACTACTTAACCGCCAAACCAGGTTCACGTTACAGTGCTGGACTATCTTGCCTCGTTGCAACATGGGTAATTCCATAGCTGGCGCCGCCACCGCTATCAATATTACTGACAGCTTACATTAGTCACAGTTTGAAAATTGTGTTGATATGCTGCTGTCATCTTATTCAGGCACTGTAAATATCTGGAAAAAATATTTCTGAAAGCTATGTATTGCTATGTAAGACAGTAACAGTTTTCAGCAACATCATTTTAAAATAAACTTACTCAGTAGATTCCTGTGAAGTAGAGCTGCTTCCTACATCTCCTCGATGGCTCGGGATAGATCCACCACCAGCAGCCATAGTCGCATTGCTATCAGAACAAGCTTTGTCTGTATCAGTTTTCTTACGAGACTTCACAGGCGAAGCTCTTTTTGCTGGAGACACTGAATTAGCTGGCTTTTCAAAGAAAAAGTTCCTTGGTTTTGACACAACTTGAGCAGCAGAAGATAATTTCTTTGACGCGTTGTTGGAAGAAGTTACTTTCTTTGAAACATGACTAGCAGAACTCCGTTTAGAGGTTATGATTGGCTTTTCAATAGCTGCTTTTACTGCAGAGAAACTCCCCTCAAATTCACTGTCAGTCTCGTCTGTAAACAGAGAAATTATTACTCATAGAGAACCATGCTAAATACGCACTAACCGTTTCATGATGAAACCGGCCAAAACCGACCTCTGCAGTGGTGTTGAGGAATGTCCATATTCAAGCCAAGATATGAAGTCTTGAAAACTTACCACAGGAATGACTAGCGTGTAACCGAGCCAGTAATTTCAGTTATAAATTTTCAAGAATAATCTCTGCAAATGGACATACAAAAATATTTGGATTTTCTTGACCAAATTTGGGCATTAAACGGTTAAAGTTATCAAAAACTGTTTTAAGCAATGCTGCACGATTACTCTAATTGTGACAAAAAGGATTCATTACTGAACTCTTTAATGGTTCAATCCAATCAGGGCATAATTTATCTGCTATCACATCTCATGTTGCTACACATATATAAGCATTTGCTATACATTATGCAACATGCATAGCTAAGCAAAATTTGTACGGGATTGCAATTTATTATTGATTTTAATAAGTTCTATTATTAACCCCTTCAACAACAAAAACCCTGAAAAAACAGGTTCTTTACTATGTCTAGCATATTCTGTTCAATATTTTGAAAATAATATGACAGGAAGCCATTGCTGCTAGCAATGGCTTCCCGTCATATTAATTTCAAAATATACAACAGCTTTCTTGTTTGTTTGCTCCGAGATTGATATACAGGGAATCTATCCGTCAAAGAGTTGATTGCTATACATTTTTGCTGACAACTATACAATTTATAATTTGCATAGGATATACAGGGAATCTATCCATCAAAGAGTTGATTGCTATACATTTTTGCTGACAACCATACAATTTATAATTTGCATAGCAATACACGCTATACAAATATCAAATTCTAAATTATTCCCTGCCCATCCAAAACAACTTCTGCAGTGGCTTTGAGAAATGGCCATTTGTAGACCTAGAAACCACTATTTTTTACAATACACCAGCAACTGTTGCTCAATACCACTGCAGAGGCCACTTCTGGATAGCTTGCCCATCAAGTGGTTAACTTACACCAGTCATTTAAAATTGAACTAAAAACACACGCTCATAATTATTTAGCGTTAGGCCTTTAGATGGTACATGTAATCACTGAACACAGCACAATATATGCCAAACTTACACCGATGTGTCTGGTGATAGACATCCTTTAAGAATAGTATCATCCTCTTCTTGCCGACAGGTCTTACTCCAACATTCTGAACAGCTTCCTACGATACATAAAGTACAGTATAACTGAGAAACAACATAAAATGTTTTGAAAACAAAATTAAATGTACTGTTGAATATTTTGAACTTAATTTTGATTAGAAAACATTAATTTGATTGGAAAACATTGCTGCCTAAGGCAATAAATCCACAATATTCAACAGAATATTTATTACATCTTCAAAATTGTACTAACTAACATTTTAACTTATTTATGAGCTGTACTGTAATTAACATTCAGAACAAATTCCTACAATACACATAATAGTTAACATTCATTTACCTGTACAGTCAGGCCTCGTTAATCAGTTAAAATTTTAAAATGGGACAAGCTGGTCAATTCAACAGTGGGCTTCGAAAAAATGTCTTTTGAAGGGGAAGAGAAGTGTTTCTGCAAATTTACCGCCTGGTATTGCTGGGTTGATAAAGGAGACAATAATTCCCTTGGTAACCTGTTAAGAACAGTAATCTTCTTGGCCTACAAATGGTCATTCACAACACACAGAAGCAGATTAAGGCGCCACAGCCGCGGGCCTCGAAAAAAAAATAAGGGGCTTCCAAGCCATAACCAATTATCGCATTTTACCCATTTGAAACTGTAATCTCATTATCTCGCATTTACAATCATGATGTATGTAAGCAGCACCAGCTTTCAGTCAAATTAGTTTCAAAATATTCAACAGCATTTTGACACATATGTAATAAATTTATTATATTTGACAGTGGAGGCGGCGGCAGCAGCAGTCATTCCTTGCATCTCCCCCACCCACCCACCCCTACCCCATTAAAGGGCCGATAACTAACTAGGCCTGGGCTCCAAATGCCCTTAATCCGGCTGACTACAGTAATTCTGATCTACCTTACTAATCTTACCTACTAACCCTTCAATGGTCAGGCCAGCAAAAAACAGCCTCTGCAGTGGTTTAGAGGAATGACTATTGGCAGGAAAAAAGAATAGTATTTTCTAAAAATTCACCACTGGAATACCTGGCTAGATAATCACACCAGTTATTTCAGTCGTAAATTCTAAAATTCTTCTCTTGGTGTGTGTGTGTTGTGTGCATGAGGTGTGGTGTGCGCGTCCGGAGATGTATTTGAAAAACTACTGATCCAAATCTTAACACAATGAAAGAACTTACTGTGTAAGAAGATTCCTTGAGGTTGGCAATAATCCAGATAAAGGATCCAGGATCTGGATCGGATCAAATTATGGATCCTTGTATATCCCAGAAAGTACTGGTCTGATTCGGTTCAAATTTTAACACAAGAAATTCTGTGACTGTACACTAAGTAGGATTACACAAATTTTATTGCGATCTGAAAAATGCACTAAACCCAGCTCCAAAATCCAGTAAATCTGAAAGCTTTTTACACTGACAAAAATAGGAGGGTGACATGCGATTTCCGATTGATTTTGTTATTTTCTTTTTATGAGTGCATGACAGGCTTGTCTCAGACTATGAGACTTAACAGACAGCTCAAATATTTTGTCAAACTGAGACTTAACAGACATCTCATGTATTTTGTCAAACTGTTGCAAGAACAAACACAGCTTACCTAGGCTAAATTTTGGGGGGGAGGCAGCAAGGAGCTGCCTCTAACTTTTCATAGGAGGCATGTGCATCCTACCCATCCCCATAGGCCCCACACCGTGTACCTAGTGATTTTATGGATGACAGGATTTCAAGGATTTTCATATCCATTATAGAACCATCAGTTTAACCATTTCATGAGTAAGTCGGTCAAAACCGGTCTCTGCAGCTGTTCTGGGGTATGTCTATTTGCATGCCAAGATAAGACTATTTTTTTACTTTCAATAAGCAAATGTTTTGATATTGTTGAGCAAATTTCGTAATTAAAGGTGTAAGATATATCAGCTTTCAATATCATCGGTATATCATGCAGCCTCTAAACTGATGCAGAAGTTAATCCCATCCTACCTTTAGTAGAGGTGTAGCCATCTTCTCATACTCGGGCATGGGTGTGAATGGAGAGGGTGGATACCACACTGCCTTTTTCTTTGACGTCTTAGATGGCTTTAATGCTTGTGTTGGAGTCGTATGCTTCACTGCAACATCAGGAACCTGCAATTATGGAACAGAAATGCAGTCAACTAGGCTTGCTCGATTTTTGCTTTTTTAAATTGTACAGTACAGCTCAGAAATAACTTAACACATACAGTTGAATATTTTGAAAATAACTGGATAGTACAAATTCCACTGATAACTAGAGTCAACGTTGTTTGAGAGACAGTTGAGCTACACACTAGTGGGATGCTTATATATATATATACTTGGTCAAGTTCGACTCCTAACCATAGATACATGTAGCTATAGCTAACTAGAATACCAGTCGAACTTCAAATAGTTAACTAGCTAGTCAGCTATAGTCAACCGAGCACCCGACCTCGGTTCAGATTGTAGTGCGATATTTGCGTAAATTGCAAAATGGTGGACACCGATCGCTTGCCAAGAATAAATGCATATAAAAGTGTAAATATTTCATTAAATAACTTAGGTTTGATGAAATTATGCTTTTCAATTGTATGTCAATGTTCCCAAACACACATCCCTTCCCACTTTATGTCATATGGATGCTTTTTGATGTCTTAGTGGACAAAAATAACCCATTTTCGTGTCATCAAAACACATGATAGAAACGGTTAATGGAGACTGGTACCCGGCTCCAAAGTTCCTGCAATCGTAATTCAATAGGGAACCGGGTACCAACGAACTATAGTCGACTACGATCAAGTTCGACTGGGCATAGCAGTAAACCAGCAAACTGACTATAGTTAGCGAGTCGAACTTGACTCTAGATCGACAGGTAAGATCACACCATTAGCTACTCACCTGACAAGCCAGCTGATCCTCAGCGTCACTCATACTAATGTCATGCCCAGTTCTCCCACCACCAGATCTGTTTGTCGTCGTACACGTTATAACTGACACAGATTTACCATAGTCGGATTCACTAGCAGCGAAACTACTATCTAGGTCACTGACCTCGCAATCACCCGCATTAGCGTACAATCTTACACATGGTGAATTTACGTTTGTCAAATGGGCCTCATTTTGACGCGCACCATCACTGGGTAATGCGTGTAGAGATGAGTCATTGTGAGACGAATTATGGTCTTGAGAAATAACTGTAGGCATAAGATGTTCATTGTCAGAAAAGCGTATTTCTTCATTATTCTCTTGCTGAAAGGTCAAGAATACAATAACGTTAAAGCGTGATATGTCGCATCCTAATAAGTATGAATCGAGAGGTGATAAAACAAACTGTGAATGACTTTGATTACATAATCCATAAGGAGCACTGAGGCAGAGTTTTGTTAGCCAATTAATGGTTTCTACAGTGGTTGTGAGAAGACTATGTTTGAAAATTACCCATGGAATGACTGGCTCGATAACCGAGTGAGCCTACCTGTTGATAAATATTTGAAACTCTTGGCCTGTAACTGGGCATTCGATGAGAAAATTTACATTTTCTGACTTGACTAAAATCTAAGGAGCTGAAAAAACAAGAGGCACACTAGTCTGTAGTGTGCACCTGGAATGTTTATCAACAATAAGCAGGACATGCAAGACATTTAATTCCACAGAATTCTTCTTATTCTAATGTCTTGCATGTCCTACTTATTGTCGATAAACATCAGAGCTCAGTGACCTTAACCTTTGACCTTAATGTCAGGTTGCTAATGCCTAATAGCATATTCAACCATGTTACCTCCAATAGGGCAGAAAAATAGGTTGAGATGTTTTCCTAAACGCAAAGATTTAACATTGAAAAACTGAGTTTCTTTTACCTCACTGTCATTGCACTGATTTCTAATAGCATAGCTAACCATATATTCAAGCTATGTCCTGATAGGCTAAACCAATCCAAAAATATATGCCAATTTGCTTTGTACACAAAACACCACTGTCACTGTCAGGTGATAGGCCTACATTTACCTATCTCAATTCTGTTACGCAGATGAGACAAAAATGAGATCCTTAAAATTTAGCAAAATTAAAAGCCAGCACTGTTACCTAGATAGAGCTTAGTTAAAACTGAGGGATCTAATCCGTTATTCAAGTATCTAATGTCATAATTAAATATGTCACATGCTGGTTTAACTTGGTTGATGTCGCGATCAAAATGGTGGATTCACGATGAACTTACAATTTAATAAATATTCAGTTAAATATTTTGGAACTAATTTTACTGCCAAGCAGTAGCATAGTATTTTTAAATGATTTCCAACGGATTGTCGGAAAATCCAAAATGGTCACAAAAGGCATATAATAACTAGAGGCCCAAGGGGCCTGTATCGCTCACCTGGACAATAGGCATTTCAACTAGAATGCTCTTTATCAACAAGATGAACACCAAACCGTTTATCCGACCATTTCGAAAATTGCAAATTTGAGATCAGAATACCCAAAAACACATATAAAACCAATTTCGGCCTCAAAATCCATCAAATAAAAAAATCCAATATGGCCACCAAACATGCTATATTTTGATTGGCCCACGGTGGCCATGTTTTTTAACGGATCAACTTCTCTTGAACAAACTTTAATGGCCCTTAGGCCCTAATCATCCCTTCAGCGCTTCTGGAGAATAAGTCAACTCGCCACACTGATAAGCATATATAAAGCAATTTTCGCCATCAAAATACATCAAATACAAAAAAGCCAATATGACCAAGAAACGTTGAATTTTGATTGGTTGATGGCGGCCATGTTTTTTAATGAACAAACTTCCCTTGAACAAACTTGAAAGGCACTTGGTCCCTAAGCATATTTATAAAATTTCAGCTCTATCCCTTCAGCGGTTCGGGAGAAGTTGTTTTCGTGAAAACTAGGTCATCCAAGATGGTCGCCAAGCAAATCGGCCAATCAGGTTGCCTTGAACAAACTTGGGTCTACCGTTGCCTCAGATGATGTGTTATGAGGTTTGAATCAATTCCTCCAGCGGTTTCCGAGAAGATTTTTTTAAAGTGTTTCTAAAAATCAGCCATTTTGGCCGACGGCCATCTTGGATTTTGACCGATCCGCTTTGTTTGAACAAACTCAGATCTCTATGCCGTAGGGATGCTTCCTCCAAAATATAATTGAAATTGGCCTAGTGGTTCTTGAGAAGTCGTTTAAAGAATTCCCCATTGCTTTACTATGGGCCCGTTGCTTTAGCATGGGAGCCTGTGGCGGGAAAACAAACCAAGATGGCAGCCAAATCGTTTATCCGATAGTCTCGAAAGCGCCATATTTGAACTCAACACACTGATAAGCATATATAAGCAATTTTCACCATCAAAATACATCAAATACAAAAAAGCCAATATGACCAACAAACGCTAAATTTTGATTGGTTGATGGCGGCCAAGTTTTTTACCGTACGAACTTCCCTTGAACAAACTTGAATGGACCTTGGTCCCTAAGCATAATTACCAAATTTCAGACCTATCCCTTCAGCAGTTCGGGAGAAGTCATTTTCGCAAAAGCTAAGTCATCCAAGATGGCCGCCAGGCAAATAGGCCAATCAGGTTGCCTTGAACAAACTTGGGTCTACCGCTGCAACAGATGGTGTGCTATGAGTTTTGAATCAATTCCTCCCGCAGTTTCGGAGAAGAAATTTTTTTAAAGTGTTTCTAAAAATTGGAAATCATTTAAACACCCATCAGACTTCTGTATAACAGAAGGTCCACCGTATGATCCTTCTACCCAGAATACCAGTATACCAGAAGGTCCACCTTATGATCCTTCTACCCAGCAGCTAAATTGTTTCCTGGACATTAACACTTTAACCCTCATATCAGCCAAATACGGATTCTATAGTGGTTTTGAGAAATGCCTATTTGCAGACCAAGAGAAAACATGATATACAAGCGAGATACCTTTGTCAGAAATGTACAAAATTTGACAGACTGACGGACAAACACAGCGACCGACAAACAGACAGATCAACTTATAGCAGCTGTGAATCACAACTAAAAATCCACAGGATCTGCTGAGTAATTTAACAAATCAGATTTCTGGATAAAGTCTGAAGCGTAATATTATTATGGACACGTAAACCTCTCATAAATTGATAAAAGATGTGGATCATATATAAATTTTGAACTAGTTACTTTATGGAGACTAACTAAAAGTGTACCCGCAATTTTAGTTAAGATATTTTCTGGTGCCATTATTACAGATGCTATTGTCATCTCCGATATCCAATGGTACGTATACAACCATTCTCATAATGCTACATGTAAGGCTAGTCATTGCTCTGCTAGCTTATAAGGTGAGAGCATAGTAAGTGCATAACATATTTCAATACCAGTTGTATATTTCCAATGATGCAAGTGAAAATATATATACTTTATAATAAGTTTACCGAAAAATGTTTCTGCCTATAGTAACACCATCTTTCCAACAAAGTGTTCTCCAAATAATCAGCTGAAAATACTTTGAGCAACTTTATTGACTAAGGCAGCAGCAACTTTGTCAAATCCTTCTCAGAATAATCGGTGGGCCAATGCATGTAAAACCAGTTATGTCTACATCGTCGTGGTCATCGTCATCATCATCATCGCCCTTTAGTCACAATGTTTTGAAATGGATCAAATGGAATCAATAGTCACCACATACCTGAGCATTAGCGATCATCATTTCTTGATCAGGTGCTGATCTATTGCCATCAAGATCAGGGCTCTGACCACTACATGTGACAATATTCATTCCAAAACCATCATCATCAAAGTCGTCCCACACTCCAGCATCTAGTCAAAGCATTTAATAAACACATGACATTGTGTATATACATATTGTCTGCATACACCTATGATAAAATCACTTTCCAATTGTCTACTACAGCATAAAGAATGGACCTTTCCGGTTTTAGCTACGGCCCACCCATCTATAGCTAAGCTCCACCCACACCTTGCTCATGTTGTGATTGATCGATTCCTGAACTCCCTGACAATCAATTTCCAGAAAACTACAGGTAAGCTGTTCTGTTGCTGATATGCAGCAACAGCGCCCAGTCAAATTAGTTTCAAAACATTCAACAGCATCTTTATTAAATAGTCAAGACATACAATTCGTACAGCAATGTTTAGTCTGTCACCCATTATGCATTTGTGACATATTAATTTACGTCATTCATGATGTCATTGATTATGACGTCGTCCTACACGGTACATAGTTGATTATGATGTCATATGATGGATGGATAAACTAGAAAGATCCATTAATCTATCAGTATAACAACTACATTTGGAATTAATTTTAAAATTGTAATTATAAAAGAAACTCAAATCATCTCAAAAGATATTTTTTATTAATGGTCAAGTCGGCCAAACAGTTGCCTCTGCAGTGGTCTTGAGACACATTCATTTTCAGCCCAATGGAAGAATATGTGAGAGAACTTAACACTGGAATACCTAGCTCAATAATTCAAGCCAGTCATTCAAGGGTCGAGTTTTCTAAAACATACTTTTATTGGCCTGAAAATGTATATTTTCTACAGAAATTTACGTTTTATTAACAAACTGTGACCAATACGTCTTTACCACTTACACACTAGAAATAACAAACTCTGTACGATGTAAGAAATATTCTGTTGAATATTTTGAAACTAATTTGACTGGAAGCTGTTGCTACCTATGTTGTCAATATGTTCCAGTCAAATTAGTTTCAAAATATTCAACAGTTTTTCTTGTCTAGGTTTTGAAACCGAAACACAGAACTTTCGAGAGTCACCATGTTACATGTATTTTCAATTGTTTATATAGACAGAGACAGACAAACAGACTGGCAAACGACGATTACAATTGCAATAATTCGTGCTGAGATTAATGCTTTTCCTTCGAGGCAGAGTGGTTAGGAGGGAGCACTGGTAACCCAAACGCTGACACTTCTCCCGGCAGGCCATCTCGTTGTGTCCTTGAGCTAGGAGCTTCAATCTGCGTTGCTCCAGTCCACCTACAGTAGTTGTAAATTGGTACCTGCGAGGGCAGTGTAGGTAATGTGATTGCATAGCTTACGGTGCAAATGAGCTGAAAGCTCCCCAATGCAGAACAGGACTAATGACCAAGGGTACGAGATGTAAAGTTGCTGAGCACTTTGGTGAAAGCTAGATCGTAAAAGGTAAACATATTTACTTATCTGCATCGGCGATAAGTAATGGACCTGTCCAGTTTTAGCTATGTCCCGCCTATCTCTAGCTAAGCTCCACCCACACCTCATTCACATTGGGATCAATCGATCCCTGAACTCCCTGATTATCAATTTCCAGAAAACTATACAGGTAAGCTGTTGATGGCAGCAACAGCGTCCAGTCAAATTAGTTTCAAAATATTCAAAAGAATGTTTATTAAATGGTAGACATACAATTCGTCCAGTGTCAGACTATTAAGCGCTAAAGACGAACTAAATCTAATTATGACATCATCCTACATGTCACTTACCTGTAGGTGATTATGATGTCAGATAATGGATGGATAAACTGGAAAGGTAAATTCCACTGACTATAAAAGATGAGTGTTGGCTATACATGTACCTCATTGACTGCAGTTCCGTGTGGAGAAACATCAGACAATAGAGGGACACATTGGGGGTGGGTCGTAACACCTGCATAACCTGCACAAACTGTGTATTTCCCGAGAGCAACGGCCAAAATACATTGCTTACGCAAGTCACACAACCCTGGATATTCACCAAAACACATACATGAAGAACTTATTACACCTTAGAATGAGTAGCATTTTATCACAACACATCATTGGTATGTAATCGATATTTCCTCTATCAGTCTGAGGTTGTATAAATCTACACACTATTTTACATACCATTATATGTAGCATCTCCATGACGATGATCTTCCATGGTAGCGCCATCGTGACCATCCATCTCGGTGGCTACTTTATCTGGATTTGCACTCTCCTGTTCAGTCTGCTGCAGTTCCTCCTCATCACTATCACCAGTCAGGTCAATAGCTGGAGAGGGCAGATGTGTAGTCTTCTCACAGTCTTTCTCATGAACATGGCCACATAGCTTTTCAGGCAATTCTGACTTTTCTAGAACTAAATCAAACTTCTGTCTTTTTGAGAAATGCCTGTTAGACACCTCGCTATCAGAACAAGATGAAGACGAATGACTATTCATATCAGACATCATATTTGAGCGTCGCTTGACACGTGACGTTAATGTGGGGCTGTTGTTGACATCGGTGTCAGATCCCATATTTGAATTCTGTTTTACGCTGGATAACTTAGGACTGTTGTTGACCACAAGGAAATGGGTTTCTGATGGACTCAGACCAATGCTTTTGTCATGTGAAGGAGTTTTAATCACAGATGCATTATTCACATTTGCCGATACCTTCTTGACACCCGTCTCCATAAGCAGTACAATTTCTTCACTATCACTATCACTGAGATCATTAAGAGGTGAACCTTTATTTTGCAGCTCTCCTTTCTTGGAAGGCTTCAACGATTTTCCATGAAATTTAGGTGATGACACATATTCATTATTAACATTATCTGCTCTTACACATGAAGAATTGATGTCAGTTTGTATATTATCATGACTCTGATCAAACTTGTCATTGGTTTCATTGCCACTAAACGGCCTTGATCCTAATACTAAGTGTGGATCTGCAATAAGTAGCAGCCTTTTACTACCAGAATCTGGTGTGGGATTTACCTTTCTATCTGCAGTCTCTTTATCACCATACTCATCATTGTGCTGTATATTTACCTCATCCGTATCTAGATTCAGATGAACTGGGGATAGCTGTATAGATTGTCGTTTGTGCGTAGTATGTGTCCTTGACCTATGTGTTTCCATCATTGGAGTTGACATTTGTGGGCCGCTCTGTGTGGCATCTGCATTGCTAAAGCTCAGCTCACTGCATAAAGCACTTCTATTGATTAAGCATGTGTGATTCTGATATTCACGATGATTATTATGCGAGGGTTCTTTTGAAAAATCATCGTATTTCAAGATTGACATGTCCATTCCGCCTACATTAGACTCTGCTGATCTAGAATTTGAATATTCATCAGACTCATTAGTTTTCCTCTTAGAGGTGTGTAGTTTTTCATTCTGGTTGGTGGAACTTGTACATGAGGATGGACCATCTTGCTTATAGCTAGGTTTATCCAAACTTGAGCCCGAGTAATTTGTTATGTTACTTAATGTTGGTAGACATATTTTGTATGATTGTGTATAAACTGCTGCATCAGCTGTATCAGAGAGAGCAGCTTTATCTTCTGGCGTGCCTGGAATAAGCCATGATGTCTCCTTACTCTCGCTCGATGGTTCATCTTCTCCTCTGTCAGATAATCTAGCACTGACTGAATCCACATCATTTATTCTACTATCACCAACTTCTATATTATCAATAGGTAGCACTTTATCACTACTATTGACATTCATATTTATTTTATTTGTATTTTGTTTTTCGCAATAAGAAACTGAGGTATCGGTACTATCACTAATGACATGATAAACTGTCGTAGTACTTAGCCATTTACTAGGCAAATGTTCAATTGTTTCATAGCCTTCATTTGCATTTACAACAAGGGGTTTAGTATCTAAATTAGCTACACATACATCCGTCCGAGGTATATTTATGTTCACCAGCCTAGCATCCTCACCATTGATATCACTTTCATCTTCATCATCAGAGAATAGTTCACTGCAACTCTGATTCAGTGACTTACTCTCCATCCGATTCATTAAAGACATGCTTCTTCTTTCATAGATCTGACGCAATTCTTTAGACATAACCTGTGATGCAGCTACATGTATGAAAGAATAGTCTGGTTCATCTATACTGGCTGCTTGCCGTATCAAGTCATTGATACTAGTGTTCTGTTCATTTCTTATCCTGTTATTCTCATCACTCCGTGAATATGAGCGATTAGCTGCTAACTTGTCAGGTTCACTACACCTATTTGCATGCTGTTGCTGCACTAAGTCCACGCTACTCTCAGAATTTTCACTACTATCTGAGCTTTGCACTTGAATATCCATTATAGGCTCCGTTTCAGCATTGATATCATCATCATCATCTGATGCAGTAGCTTTAATTCGAATTGCTAAACAATCCCTTTCAAAATCCATCTCCTCTCCAACATAATCATCAACACCATAAATTGTTTTTCCAAATTTAGCACAAACAGGTATATCTGTGGACAAACATTGAGAATGTACACTCTCAGTATTACTATCTCTACTGTATTCTTCATTATCATTCTTAAATTCAACACACTCTTTCATTAATTCATCTGTCAACATAACTGCATTTTCACTGTTTACAGAATCAACACTTATTACATTAGACAAAGGCTTAGTTCTAACCCCTGTTGAATTACTATTAGAATTTGTATAATTTCTTAATTGTTGTGAAACGAGGAACTCTATGGCTTCCTCTAATTCCTCCCCCTGTTTGTCATCAGTACTCGAATTATTATCCTGCTGTACATCTCCCAGTATATCCTCCTCCTCATCCCATAGTGTCTTCATCAGTGTATCCAGACTGTTATTAATATTATCCAGATCAGTCGTCTCCTCTCCATAACGATCTGGCAATAATGTCACTGCGTTAGCAGTTTCAACATGCTGACATAATGATGAAAGTGTCGGCAGATTATATCTATAAGACAAGGAGAAAAAACTGTGAAGATTAGTGACAAAATAGCCTTAAGTAAAGGTTGAATCCGATCTGTCACTCAACTATGCGATGCCATAATCAACTACATCACATCATAAGCTGATGTAAACGATCTGACAATCAAAATGTGTAATGAATGACGTATCTATTTCTGTCATAAAGATTGAATAGTCTGTCAATTGTACAAATTGTATTGCTTTAGTATTTTAAAATAAACATTCTGTTGAATATTTTGAAACTCTTTTCACTTTGCAATTATACAAATTAATTTCAAAATATTCAACAAGTTACAGTAGCTGTATATAATTACCATGAAATTGGTATTCTAGGAATTCAGAATTCAAAGCATATAAATCGATCCCAACACGCTCAAAGAATGGGCAGAACTTATCTCGAGATGGGTGGGGAATAGCTGAAAGTGGATTCATCCTTTTTGTATGCAGAATATACGAAGATGAATACAAAAATTTGAAATGTATATATACAAGAGATTGTATACTGACATCGCGTTGGGGGAGGGGTGTGCATGGGGGGGGGGGGGGGAAATGGTTAAATAAGTGGTGTATGCAGTTTGTGAGGTGTCATTTATAACCTCTAAGATATTCTGGAATTAACCCTTTAATGGCAAAATTTGGTTAAGAACATTCAAATATTTACTTACTTATTGAATGTCGATTTACAGGCCAAGAAATAATTTTTTTTTAAATTTACCACTGAAATGACTGCCTTAGTTATCGAGCCAGTCATTCCAGCAGTAAATTTTCAAAACTAGATTTGTAAACATCACATAATACCGCTGCATATGGAAGTCATTCACAAAATCATGTTTGCAATAGGGTTGCCAAATACAGTAGATTGCACTGGTAGGCAGATAGACAAACAAATGAAACAAGAGGCCCAAGGGGCCTGTATCGCTCACCTGGACCATAGGCATTTCAACTAGAATGGTCATTAACAATACGTAGAACTCTAATGAGCTGAGCAGACTTGTAACAAGAAAACAGAGGCCATGTTTCTTTATGTATCACCTTCTCTTGAACAAACTATACTGGCCCTTAGTCATGAATATCATATCTCCCAAATTTCGGCCCAATCCGTTCAGTGGCTCTGGAGACGAAGTTGCTTTCATGAAAACCAGGCCATCCAAGATGGCTGCCCAACCATTTTGCAAATCAAGTTCCCTTGAACAAACTTGGTTCAGCTTGTGCCCTTTTAGAAATGATATTTCATGAGTTTTTAATTAATTGCTCAAACAGTTTCTGCGAAGATTTTTAGACATTTCTAAAAATTGACCAAAATCCATGATGGCTGCCGGCCAAATTGGTCAATCGGCTTTGTTTGAAAAACAAACGAAATCACGCATTTCTTTTTTCACAAGAGAGTTGATACTTACCTGCCTAATATGCTTTGATATTCCCAATAATCGACATTCACTCAATAAACACTCAGATTAAAAAAGATAGTTGCTCCCTACTGGGCAGATTAAACGAAATCTAGGATTTCTTTTTTCACGAGAGAGTTGATACTTACCTCCCTAATACTTTTGATATTGCTAAATATTGGCTTTCACTCAATAAACACTCAGATTTAAAACAGTTAGGTGCCCCTACTGGGCAGGGAGTCAGAGCGTAGTCTGGCGGATGCCAGCCCCACCACCGCGCATGCGCAGACTAGCACTTCCTCTGACTAGATTATTGGCTGACACACATGCAACTATTAAGAGCCTGAAGACCGAGCCTCTGTGGGGTGGAGAGGCCGGGTCCGTATCTAGGGAGGTAAGTATCAACTCTCTCGTGAAAAAAGAAATCCTAGATTTCGTTTATTTCACTTCAAGAGTATACTTACCTCCCTAATACTTTTGATATTGCCAGAATTCGAAAGTGAATCTGGCGGGAGGGAGGCGAGGTCAAAAGACCAGCTCATCCCTATACGCTTTTCTGCGTTTAAGGCACTTAAACTTCTGAAACTGTAAGAAAAAACAGTCAGGATTTGACTAACCATCGGATAACACCACCGATGTATGAGAGATGACCGAATGTCATATGCGCTCCCCCCCCTCCTTCCTGGGAGGAAGAGTCGACTGACCTCAATGTCCTATACGCTCTCTACGTACAAGTGCCATGTACTACAGGACAGAGACGAAAAAACTCCATTTTCGTAACTCTCAACAATGAACCACACAAATACACAAACCATCACCATATTAATAACGGGTAATCGTGACAATACAATCAACAACGGACAACACATGAACAAGACTGACCTTGTGGAAAACGGCTGCTGACATCATCTTCCCATTGGCAAAGACTGATGCAGGCCCAAAAAAGTGGGTGTTTCCATAAATTAATTGTGAAATATATAAGTAATGAGGAAAAACCTCCTCAAAAAATATAAACCGAGTTATTTTTTCAAAACCGACAAGGCGAGAGGATTAGAGGTGTCACGGAGATAATGGTCTGTAAAACTTGACTCACAGTGCCACTGAGCCACCGACATAATATCATCCACAGGGACCCCATTAAATAGGGCCGTGGATGTCACTACGCCGCGGACACTGTGAGCCTTGGCCACGTCAACCTGCTTCCCGGTGGCGGATTTATGGCAAAACTGAATGCATTCCACAATCCACCTGGAAATGGTGTCCTTAGAAGCCCTGCCATGGGGTTCAATATGACAACCATAACGCTGACTGGTCGGTGCGCCACTCCGCCGTACGTTGTTTGTACCGGCGCAGCGCCCGGACGGGACACCATGCTTTAGAATTAGGATCATATCTAGTTAAAGCAGGCAAAATAATAGGTTGACCTGGATATTTCAACGACTGATTTTTAGCCAAGAAATTAATCCTAGGTAGCAGCTTAAGGCCTTCCCCTGAAACCACAAAACGGTCATCCTCGGCTGATAAGGCATGAATTTCACTCCTACGCCTAGCCGAGGCCGCAGCAATTAAAAACACAGTCTTCAGTGTTAATAGTCTCATAGAAATGGAACTAAGTGGTTCAAAAGGCTTATCACCTAGTACTTGAAGCACTAGCGATAAACTCCAAGACGGAATCACAGGTGGATTCCTTGGTCTTAGATTGCCCATGCCTTTAATTAATACATTTAATGTATTTACTTCATCACTTCCCCTCTTAGCCAAGCAAGGAATAACAGACATTAATGCTGACTTATAACCAGCAATAGAGTTAGGCTTGAGGCTATAGGCATCATAGAGGTGACAGAGGAAATCAGCTACTACTTGAATAGATGAATCCATTGGATCAATACATCTTTTTGAGCACCATTCTGCAAATCCGTTGATTTTATAATTATATGCTCTGGAGGTTGACCCCCTCCTGGCTTTGGCCATAAACATGGCTGCTTGCTCAGAAAAGCCCTCCTTAATTCTAGATTCCTTGACAACATCCACGCAGTCAATCTGAACATTGACGGATTGTTGTGAAGGGCCTTGCCCTGGAAGATAATATCGTCCATCAGAGGCAGAGGAACCGGATTGCAGACCAGAAGGTCCAGCAGATCCGTATACCATGATCGGCTTGGCCAATCCGGGGCGATCAGAAGCACTTGGCATTCCTCTTGTCTGATTTTCTGAAGAATTTTTGGAATCAGGATTGCTGGAGGGAATGCGTATGCATACATTCTCCCCCAGCTGATAGCTAACGCATCTGTTGCGAAAGCGCTTGGATCCGGAATCGGAGAGACGTACGTCGTCATCTTCGCATTCTTCTTCGTTGCGAACAAATCGATGTTGGGTTTCCCCCAATGGTCGAACAGACGATCCGCCACACATTGATTTAGTTGCCATTCCGTGGGTAAAACACTCATCCTTCGGCTCAATGAGTCTGCTAGCAGGTTTAACCATCCCGGAATATGAACTGCTTTCAAGGTAATCTGGTGATCCAGACACCAACAAAGCAGTTTCCATGTCATCATACAGAGACTGGGCGACTTCGTTCCGCCCTGGCGGTTTATGTAAGTCACAACTGTTGAGTTGTCTGAACGAATAAGAACAATCTTGCCCTGCACTTTCTGTAAGAAATGTTCCAGGGCCAGGACTACTGCTCTTAGCTCCAGTAGATTTATATGTTCCTTTGACTGTTCCAGATTCCAAAGCCCTGATATCGTGTACTCTTCCAGGCAAGCTCCCCAGCCCTCCATCGATGCATCTGTATACACAGTCACCTGAGGGTGGGGAGGGGTTAGCAAAACCCCCGGCAAGAGATTCTCTGTATTCAACCACCATTGCAGGTGGTGAATGAGAGGCGCCAACACTGACACATTCGAGTCCAGCGAACCTGTACTCTGGGTCCATTGTGTCATGAGAAACAACTGGATCGGCCGCCTGCGTAAGGCGGCCTGAGGAATGACTGGTTCCAATGAAACCATCAACCCCAGCATTCTCAAGTAAACCCGTGCCAGGACATGACGACTGTCGCACACTGACTGAATTAACGAGATGAGTTTCTGAACTCTCTCCTGAGTAGGATACACATATCCTGTCTCTAGATCGAAGAACATCCCCAGGTAAACAAACTTCTGGGATGGAGTCAGCTCTGATTTTGGGAAATTGATCATCCAGCCTAAGTCTGTGAGAGTTTTCAAAACAATCTCCAGATTGGCCGACAAACTTTCCCCGGGTGTGCGCTTTCAACAGCCAGTCGTCTATGTACGTGTGGACTGCTATGCTTCTCCTGCGGAGGTATGCTGTGATCGCAAGAACCACACGGGTGAAAACCCGAGGAGCCGTGGAAATTCCGAAGGGTAACACCCTGAATTCCCACTGTCTGCCCTGGAATGCAAATCTCAGGAAGCGACAGAAACTCCCGTGGATGGGGATGTGGAAATAAGCGTCCTTCAAATCTATCGACGCCGTCCACATCCCCCTCTCCAACCCCGCCAACACCGAGCGCACCGTTTCCATCTTGAAACTGGGCGTCTCGATGAACTTGTTCAATGGCTTGAGGTTGAGAATCGGTCTCCACCCTCCGGTGCGTTTTGTTACTAAGAACAGGGTTGAATAGAAGCCCGGACACCTTTGTGCCGGCTGAATAGCTCCTTTTTGTACGAGGGAATTTATCTCCTCCTCGATACACAACCTTTGCTCTGGCTCTCTCGGAATGGGAGTCCAGACTGGCACTAGAGACAGTCGCGACGGCGGGCCTGTCATCCACTCTGGATGATACCCGACGGAAAGCCATCGCAAGACTAAACGGTCCTGAGTCAACCGTTCCCACTCTTGCATGTGGACGGCTAGCCGGCCTCCCACCGGTCCACCTAGGGACCGCGGTGGACACAAGGCATGCAAGAGCGGCACTGTCTCCGTTGCCATACACACAGGAGTGGTTCTTACCGCGGTAAGCGTCCTGTCAGGACCGATAACCACGCCCAGATCCTCGCGCGCCCCGGCCCGCCCCGCGCGCACCTCGGTGCGCGGGCGGCTGCCTGGCTGACGGCGCCTGAGGAACCTGCGGCCCCCTCGCTGCTGGCCGAATCGCACGCGGCCGAGGCCGACGCTGCGACGGTGGCTGGCCTCTGACTTGGCCAGCACCACCTCGAGCCTGCAGGGGACGATACGCAGGGGCCGCGGCGCGAACGTTAGCACGACGCAGCACTTCAAACTGCTCGCGCAGCGCCCTCTGGTTATTCACCAGGGTGACCGTCTCCTGGAGGTGGCGACATCCCTCACCTCCAAAAAGACCAGGACCCGTCATAGGCGTACGGAGTAGCCTATTGTACAGGTCCTGAGACGGGCACAGATTGTCCAGGGCAAACGTGCGTCTTGCCCGGACACTCCTGGTCACCGCCCGAGTCATACAGTCCAGCGCCAGGTTAATACCATCCTGGATGGCTCGCTGGACCGTGACCGGGCTTGGTTGGCGCGATGCGGATGCCGTTACTACCCCCTGTAACAGCTGGGAGACGTGGGACAGAGCGGCAATCGAAGCCCTCCCACTCTCCTCCGCATCACGCAACGCGGTATTCGCCGAACGCAATGCGTTCGAGCACAAGACCCCCGTGTCAGAACGGGAGCCTGGCCGCGCATCCTCACCCAAAGCCGCGCGGTCATCCACGCTGGGCTTGGGTACCACACCGTACCGCTGGTAATCCAGGGGCACGATGCGACAACGCCTGGCCACCTCGCGAGGGGCCTTCGCGAGACGTCCACTCGAGTTAATGGACGTCTCCGCCGCCTTGAACATGTCAACGACATGCTCCGCCAGCGGCAGAGAAGGCATAGCGTTAGCAGTCGGTTTCCCAGCTAACCACGGCGTGTGAACACGCTGGCTAGCCGACTGCTCCACGGGCAGATCAGGCCTAACGCTCACCAACCACTGACATGGCAAGCGTCATACCAATCCTCCTCCGTGGCTAACTGCGAGCGCTCTACAAGACGGGGTCCTTCGTCTTCCTCCTGAGCGCAAGCAGTAGAGCTTGACGGCGGGTACGCTGATACACCTGGCAAGCCAGGGAAAACATGCGGGCCTGACAGCACCGGCATGAGAATATCACTGGTTTGACCAGGAGCAGGCACCGTGGCAGAGCGCGGGGTATATATAGCCCCACCACGGGCCCGGCCAGCACCAGCAACACCCTCGGCAAGCCGAGGTATGTGGTACCGCTGGCCATCAGCAGCGCCCTGGGCCACCACCTGAGCCGCGGACTTTACTCCAGGGTGAGTAAAACCGTGGAATAAGCCGCCTGTATTCCCCGCGAGGGGTGCACAAACGTCTTCATCCATGTCCACGTCGTCAGACGGCGACCCTAGCAGGTAATCCTCATCACCCTGGTCAGAAAGATTAGACCCCGGGTCAGCAAAGAGAGCTAACCCGGGCTGACCAGGAACGGTGCCATAGGAGGTACTGGCCACCGCGGCGTGCGGATACCCCTGGACTGATAAGCAGCCCGCGGGTTCCAGCGACAACCGTCCACGGTCCCCTATCGGCGCGGCAATAAGCCTGCTGCCAGGGTCGTGGAACGCCCCCTCTAATGGGGCCACCTCTGAATCGTCGAACAACGGAAGCGGTATACGGAAAATCGATCCAGAGGCGGGGATTACCTGCTCCGAAGCCGATGACGAGGACAGTAAAGGATTTGGTCCAGGAAGCATGCCACGAAGCAACCCTGGAACCAAATCCTTTATTGTCCTCTTCATCTCTCCCAACATCTCGGTCCGGAAGGCCTCCATATCCACCGCGGACGAGACCTTCCCCTTACCCTTCCTACTTACAACCTCTCGTTTCCGCTTCTTCTTCTTCTCCTCCTCTACCACCTTGTCCGTCGCCTGTAAGCAGCACAAGAATTCGGACATTAACTCGCCCCCCCAGTGCTTACATATGTCACAATTAACCAAGGGACCACAAGGGCTACATTGATAGCACAGATGAGGCCAGAACTTTTCATGAAGAAAACGTCCACAGGACGCGCAACCCGGTCCCTGAAACAGGGCAAAGGACAAGGAGTATGAGCAACTAGTTAAGCTTAGAAACTCAATCCAACTCAAAGAGAAGGAAAACGATCATAAAGATCAATATACATCAGAAAACAGCATAGCGCTTGAATTGCTGATAAATACATAGCCAGGCTGATTATGACGTCATTAATCCCGTGACAGGAAAAATTCGATCCCAACAAAACATCCAAGTGCAAGGACGAATTGTATGCTGAATGGATAAGTCGACTACACAACCATCAGATACATATAGATAACTCTTTTCTGGCAAAAATGTTAATTATCTCCCTTTGTTTGTTTACAATAATTAACATCACCACATTATCAATAACTAGATACCTGACACTTTGTATAGACAAACCATCCAACGTGACGAACCGGAGAACTCCACCATCTGCACGCCTCTTAACTCTCTCCACCTCATGGGGAAGGAATTGGATCAAGAGGGCAAAGTGAGAAGACCTTTATACTAGGCCTCCAACTCACTGGACATAATTTTTCATTTGGTTAGATAACCTAACAGTGTTAGTAGGAAATGGAACCATGGTGGAGAGAAAACTAACTCTCTGCTACTGTGATGTCACCACCTAGCGTCATACAGACCTGTGGACATAAACAGAAAGAGAAATTAGCCCTAGGTAGCACCGAGTTGACATAAACCAACTAACCAAGGCGCTTATCACGGTAAACGCGAGTCCCGGAAACACAATACACCGGGAAGAAAACTAGCTAATTTTACTAGAAGTCACCTGATTTAAAGGTCCTAAGTCCTCCTGTGGCGAAGTGTACCCTCCTGCCATCCAAATCAGATACTATCACTCCAAAATATACACCAATTAACAGTTTAAGAGTAAGAAAAGCTTATGATTCAAAAAGACATGTGTGTTCTCTTTGCCAATAATCTAGCAAAGAGGAAGTGCTAGTCTGCGCATGCGCGGTGGTGGGGCTGGCATCCGCCAGACTACGCTCTGACTCCCTGCCCAGTAGGGGCACCTAACTGTTTTAAATCTGAGTGTTTATTGAGTGAAAGCCAATATTTAGCAATATCAAAAGTATTAGGGAGGTAAGTATACTCTTGAAGTGAAAAGTCAGATGACAGTCCAGCGGATGCCAGTCCCAACCTCGCGCAAGTGCAGACTAGTACTTCCTCTGACTAATTTATTGGCTGACACTATGCAACTTTAAGAAAGCCTGAAGACCGAGCCTCTGTGGGGCGGAGAGGCCGGGTCCGTATTAGGGAGGTAAGTATCAACTCTCTCGTGAAAAAAGAAATCCTTGATTTCGTTTATTTCACTTCAAGAGTATACTTACCTCCCTAATACTCTTTGATATTGCCAGAATTCAACAGGGAATTCGGCAGGAGGGAGGCGAGGTCAAAAGACCAGCTCTTCCCTATACGCTTTTCCGCGTTTAAGGCACTTAAACTTCTGAAACTGTGTGAAAACACAGTCAGGATTTGACAAAAACCTCGGTTAACACAAACCGATGGATGAGAGATGACCGAATGTCATATGCGCTCTCAGCCCACCCACCCCCCCCCCCCCCCTTTTCCTGGGAGGAAGACTCGAATGACCTCAATGTCCCATACGCTCTCTACGTACCAGTGCCATGTACTATAGGACAGAGACAAAAAGGCTCCATTTTCGTATATACTATCAATGATGAACCACATAAACACACAAACTATCACCATATTAATAACAAAGGGTCACGTGACAATACAATCAACAATGAACAACACATGAACAAGACTGACCTTGTTGAACTTGGCTGCTGACATCATCTTCCCAGTGGTGAAGGCTGATGCAGTCCCAAAAAGTGGTTGTTCCCATTAATTAATTGTGATATATATAAGCAATGAGGAAACCTCATAAAAAATTACACCTGTAATTATTTTTTAAAAATCGACAAGGCGAGAGGATTTGAGGTGTCACGGATATAATGGTCTGTAAAACTTGACTCACAGTGCCACTGAGCAACCGACATAATATCATCCACAGGGACCCCATTAAATAGGGCAGTGGAAGTCACTACGCCGCGGACACTGTGAGCCTTGGCCATGTCAACCTGCTTACCGGTGGCGGATTTATGACAAAATTGGATACATTCTACAATCCACCTGGAAATGGTGTCCTTAGACGAAAGAGCAGGCATGGTAAGCTGACTGACTTGTCCAGAAGCAGGCGCCGTGGTAGAGCGTGGGGCAGATACCGCCCCACCACGGCCCCGACCAGCACCAGCAATACTCTCGGCAAGCCGAGGTATGCGGAACAGCTGGCCATCAGCACCGCCCAGGGCCACCTTCTGAGCCATGAATTCTACTCCTGCGTGAGTAGAACCATGGAATATGTCGCCTGTATTCTCCGCGAGGGCTGCACAGACGTCACGTCCTCAGACGGTCACCCTAACAGGTAATCCTCTTCTTCCTGGCCAGAAAGATTAGACTCCGGGTCAGCAAAGAGAGCTAACCCGGACTGGCCAGGAAAGGTGCCATAGGAGGTACTGGCACCTGCGGCGTGCGGATACACCTGGGCTGATAAGCAGCCAGCAGGTTCCAGCGACAGCTGTCCACGACCCCTCGGCGCGGCAAGCCTGCTGCCAGGGTCGTGGAACGCCCCCTCTAATGGGGCCACCTTTGAATCCTCGAAAACTGGTAATGGCCTACGGAATAGTGATTCAGAGGTGGGGATTACCTGTCCCGAAGCAGATGATGAGGACAACAAAGGATTTGGTCCAGGAAGCATGCCACGAAGCAACTCTGGAACCAAATCCTTTATTGTCCTCTTCATCTCTCCCAACATCTCACTACGGAAGGCCTCCATGTCCACTGAGGATGAGGCCTTCCTCTTACCTTTCTTACTTACACCCTCTCTTTTCTGCTTCCTCTCCTCCTCCACCACCTTGTCCTTAGCCTGCAAGCATAAAAACTCGGCCATTAGCTCGACCCCCCAATGCTTACATACCTCACAATTGAGCAATGGCCCACAGGGGCTACAATGAAAACATAGATGAGGGATGAACTTTTCCTTAAGAAAACATCCACAGGACGAGCAACCAGGTCTCTGCAACAGGACAAAGGACGAGGACAATGAGTAAATTTGTTACGGTTAGAAACTCAAAACCAAACTAAAAGAGAGGGAAATGATCATAAGGATCACTAATCATCTGAAACCAGCGTTGGACAACTTTAATTGTTAATAAAGAGCAAGGCTGATTATGACGTCATTAATCCCATGACAGAAATTAAATCGATCCGAAACAAACATCCAGGCGTAAGGACGAATTGTATTCATAACCAGAACATCTTCAGGATAGATATTCAGACTACACAACCATCAGATACACAATGATAACAATGGCAATTATAGTTATTAATTTTCCTTAAATAATTAACATCACCTCATATCATTAACTAGATACCTGACACCTTTGTATAGACAACGTGATGAACTGGTAGCACTCCACCAAGACTACGCCTCTTAACTCTCTCCACCTTAGGGGAAGGAATTGGATCAAGAGGGCAATGTGAGAAGACCTTCATATGAGGCCTCCGAATCACTGGACATAGAATTTTTGGTTAGATAACCTAACAGTATTAGTAGGAAATGGAACCTTGGTGGAGAGAAAACAAACCCTCTGATGCTGTGATGTCCATTACATATCCTGACAGATACCTGTGGACATAAACACAAAGAGAGATTAGTATTATATAGCACCATGTTGAAATAAAACAACTAAACTAGGCACTTATCACGGTAAACGCGAGTCCCGGAAACACATTACACCGGGAAAAACTCACTAAAATATAATAGAAGTCACCTGATGGATAGGTCCTGGGCCCTCCTCCGGCGAAGTCACTCTCTCAGACATCATAAACAGGTGTTCAACTTCTTATTTAACAGCTTAATTGACTTAGTAAACAAGTGAAAAGCGTAAATCACAAAAACATGTGTTCACTCTCTGCCAATAAATTAGCAAAGAGGAAGTGCTAGTCTGCGCATGCGCGGTGGTGGGGCTGGCATCCGCCAGACTTGCCTCTGACTCCCTGCCCAGTAGGGGCACCTAACTGTTTTTATTCTGAGTGTTTATTGAGTGAAAGCCGATATTTAGCAATATCAATAAGTATTAGGGAGGTAAGTATAGTCCTGAAGTGAAATGATAGGTTTCTTCCCCCAGAGCTAATCTAACAAACCTATGAAGTTTCAAAGCAATCCGATAAGTGGTAACAGAGTTATCATCCGGAAACCAATTTTCAAGATGGCCGGCGGCAGCTGGTGGCCATCTTGGATTTTGGATCATCGTCAAATTCGATAGGTTTTTGCCACCACCCTGGTCCAACCATCCTATGAAGTTTCAAAGCGATCCGATAAACAGTAACAGAGTTATCATCAGGAAACCACTCCGTCGCGGCATCTGCCTGCACGGACCGCACCATGACATAATAAACTGCCAATATTTTTGCCGGGGTATAAAAATTAAATAATTGAATTGTGAATAATTTTTACTGCATATAATAGTTTAAAAGTTACCTTTTAATTACTCTTATCTTTAATGCGATCAGTCACGAAAAGTGACATTTTATTCAGTGAATGTATGTCCATTTGCAGGTCAAGAGGCGACTATTTTTGAAAATGCATCACTGGAATGATTCGCTCGAGCATCGAGTCATGGAGCCATGGATTCCAGCAATACATTAAAAAAATTAGACATCTTGGCCCACAAATAGATATTTCCAAACACCATTGCAGTTCTTAAGTAATCAATCAGGATCACTCAAAACAATAATTGCGCAAGACTACATCACCTAACAAGTGAATTATTTGATAATGATGTCAGATACTTGAGTGTATAACTCCATTGTCTCATATGCCCATGCCTCTTGCCGCAATATGGCTCTATTTTTGTCAACTATCTAAGTCAACAACTGTCGTAAATGCACTCCTGCAGTGCTGTAGTACCAGTTATATGCAATCCCTATTTATGTCAGTGCTGCCTCCCTGTGTATTATAGATCTATATGATGTAAGGGCTTCTTAGTTGGAAATTCAGAGATAATCAAGATAAATGGAAGTTACCTTTCTGCTAGAAGCTTGACCTCGTCCAGTATGCTGCATGTTGGTATGAACTCACGAGCATAGATAAACTTCATAAAACATTTGACTGCGTCATGGCTGAAATCTGACAGATCTAGACAATCACTTTCACAGGCTGACTGAAAAACAGACACATACATTGTCACAACCAGTTCAACCTAGAAGAACAAATACACCATGTATCGCCAATTAGTTATTATGTATGAAAATATGTTGAATATTTTGATTTTTTAAACTAATTTGGCTAATATCAAACCAATTTAACACTGAAATGACAATGGTAAGGACAACTATAACATTAAAAACCTTTAGATACTTTGAAAAGCTGATTTGAAATCTGACTCGAAAGCTGTTGCAGTTTCAAGTCAAATTAGTGTCAAAATATTTTTTACGGTTTTTACCATTATAGTTGTGTTTACTTTGGGCATTTCAGTGTTACATTGGTTAATTTGGTACAATTCAATATGGCATACATTAGGCCTGCATGATGTTTATATTTCAAAATCGAATATAAAATGATTTATTTATTTCTTGATATATCGTGACCAAGGTTATGAGATGAAAACATAGAAATAACTCCTGAGAGGAAATATGTCGCTAAATTTGCGGAAATGAAGGAGATATGAAGCAGGTAGGATGCGGTCGGATACACATTCATACATTGCATATATTGTTAGTGCCATTGATTGAAAATAAAGATGCCAGCTATTAGAATGACACTCGCATATTCTGTTTAGCTGGGTTCAATTTATACCATTCAACTGATTTTAACCCTTTAACACCCATACCAGCCAAAAATGGCTTCTGTAGTGATCTTGAGAAATGTCCATTTGCAGGCCAACAGAAAACTATTTTTGAAAATTTACCACTGGAATGACTGGCTCAATAACCAATAATTCTCTTGGTCTGCAAATGGCATTTTTTGAGAAAATTAAAATTTTCTTGAACAAATTTGAGTGTTAAATGGTTAAAATTGACAGCCCGATGAATATTACTAGACAGATCTGCTACATCAACAGATGTTTTACCAGGCCAAATTGTGTTAACAAGTGATAATAGGAAGATGAAATAGTGAGCGCACAGGATCTCAAGTCTCATCATCTGGGATAAATAGTATAATTGTGGGTAAAATGGCATGACCAAAAAAAACCCATGGAAAAAAAGAGTCTAAATAATATTATTAATTCAACCTCTCAAGGCACAGAATTACATTCATACTGCCACATACCTGCAATAAAGTCGAACAGAATGCAGAGATAATGACACGATGACCTGATACGGATCCTCCCCCTTTCGTAATGAGTTTGATATCACTATAATGGTGATCATCAACAAGTGCAGACAAGCAACTTGGTAGTTCATTCAATGCACTAGCTTGAAGCTCCTGTCCAGTGCGCTGAAAGAAATACCTATTAATCTTAGATATTTTCATTTTGAGACTGAATGAAGATTTTCATGAATGTTTGAGGATTTTGCAAGCTATGTCACATGGGTAATGGGTTGTACAGATTAACTATAGGTAGAAATTTAAAATAAAAGATAAAAGAACAATACCAATCTACCTTTACATAGAAAAGCAAAGAATCAAGTGTTTGAGACACTTGAATCGAGTGACTACTAACCGATCAGCATTCAGAGCAGACACCTTAAGCTGCTCAGGATGTAATGTAAAAGGAAGAGCAAGAAAAAGATGAAATGATGGTGTGACAAGAGACACTGCTGAACCATGGCCTATCAACCCTCCAAGCATCCCATCTGGCAGAGGACAGATGGTGTGACAAGAGACACTGCTGAACCATGGCCTATCAACCCTCCAAGCATCCCATCGGGCAGAGGACAGATGGCGAGGCAGAGATCCAGCTGAACCATGGCCTATCAACCCTCCAAGCATCCCATCTGGCAGCAGACAGATGGTGTGACAAGAGACACTGCTGAACCATGGCCTATCAACCCTCCAAGCATCCCATCTGGCAGAGGACAGATGGCGAGGCAGAGATCCAGCAGAACCATGGCCTATCAACCCTCCAAGCATCCCATCTGGCAGCAGACAGATGGTGTGACAAGAGACACTGCTGAACCATGGCCTATCAACCCTCCAAGCATCCCATCTGGCAGAGGACAGATGGCGAGGTAGAGATCCAGCAGAACCATGGCCTATCAACCCTCCAAGCATATTATCTGGCAGCAGACAGATGGTGTGACAAGAGACACTGCTGAACCATGGCCTATCAACCCTCCAAGCATCCCATCTGGCAGAGGACAGATGGCGAGGCAGAGATCCAGCAGAACCATGGCCTATCAACCCTCCAAGCATATTATCTGGCAGCAGACAGATAGTGTGACAAGAGACACTGCTGAACCATGGCCTATCAACCCTCCAAGCATCCCATCTGGCAGCAGAGATGGTGTGACAAGAGACACTGCTGAACCATGGCCTATCAACCCTCCAAGCATCCCATCTGGCAGAGGACAGATGGCGAGGCAGAGATCCAGCAGAACCATGGCCTATCAACCCTCCAAGCATATTATCTGGCAGCAGACAGATGGTGTGACAAGAGACACTGCTGAACCATGGCCTATCAACCCTCCAAGCATCCCATCTGGCAGCAGACAGATGGTGTGACAAGAGACACTGCTGAACCATGGCCTATCAACCCTCCAAGCATCCCATCTGGCAGAGGACAGATGGCGAGGCAGAGATCCAGCAGAACCATGGCCTATCAACCCTCCAAGCATATTATCTGGCAGCAGACAGATAGTGTGACAGAGATCCAGCAGAACCATGGCCTATCAACCCTCCAAGCATATTATCTGGCAGCAGACAGATGTAACCATGGCCTATCAACACTCCAAGCATCTTATCTGGCAGCAGACAAATAGTGTGACAGAGATCCTGCTGAACAATGGCCTATCAAACCTTCAAGCATCCCATCTGACAGAGGACAGATGTGTGACAGACCCTGCTGAACCATGGCCTATCACACCACCAAGTATCCCATCTGACAGCCGACAGGTGATGTCATAGAGACACTTCTGAGGCATGGCCTATCACACCTCCAAGCATCCCATCTGGCTGCGGACCTTAACCTTCGTCTCCCAGCAACCCCCTATTGGTACAAGCAGAGGCTTAAGCATGTAATTAATTAAGCGTACGCAAACATTTACACATATTGCTTTAAAATACAAATAAATAAGGATGACTAAATGATTCATTAAAACATGGAAACATTTAAACGTCATAGAAAGTTCATAGTCTATAAATTGCATCTATGTTAGTGACAAAGATAGTCTTTAACTATTTGACTGAAAGTTGATGGCAGCTTAGCCACTAACAACTTTCAGTCAAATTGTTTTCAAAATATTTAGCAGATCTTGAGATATACCACTTTGAATATGTCATCTGCAAAAACTCAGCTGTCAGACAGTTAAAATACAATGTAGATACTGGGTAATAATATACAATTCAATATTTTTACCGTTAAAACCAATCTTTCCTCAGGACAAAATCCACTAGCTTGAATAGAATCTCCCTCCTCAGGACTGGCACCATGAGCAGAGTTGCCAGATTGTGTCGATGATATAGATATTAGATCTGGTTCATCTGCTTCGGCCGCAAGCTCTGCAAGTATCGTCAGTGTCTGCGTTTGTGCAGGGGAACTCTCAAACTGCATCATTAAAGAGTGGATAACAGTGTTTATAGAATATCTAGCAGTCAGATACCACACAGGCAAAGAAAATTCATCAATATATACTGACAATCTAAGAGAAATACGCTTTCAATTCCTGCAGCCAATATGAAAATGAGATCAGGGATTCTCGTAAGGGTCCTTTTCAGGGTATGTACCCCACCCCCAATGCAGCATGGAACCCACAAAAGTAGTGGCAGTGGGTCCCATGAGATACTAACTTGTGAACAAGGAACAAAATCACGCTAAGCCCTCCAGCTTTAACTTAAAGGTCTTGTGAGGACTTGCGGTCGATAACGAGTTTCAATTAATTTTATGGTCCACTACACTATTTAAACACAATAGCGTCACTTTGGAGTGAGAATAAGTAAATTTATCAAATTTCTTTTTCACGAGTGAGATGACATACTTACCTCCCTAACACTCTTGATATACTAGTATATCGGCTCTAAATTCAATAATATTCAGAATTATAAAAAGTTAGGTGCCCCTAATGGGCAGGTGGAAGTACACAGTCATGCACATGACAAACACCACCGACTGCGCATGCGCACACCGGTACCTCCGTTACTAAATATTGGCTGACATAGAAGCAACTATTCAATAGCCAAAGGAACAGGGGTGGCGAGGCCGGGATCCTGTTAGGGAGGTAAGTATGTCATCTCACTCGTGAAAAAGAAATTTGATAAATTTACTTATTTCACATCATGAGAACATACTTACCTCCCTAACACTCTTGTTAAAAACCAGAATTTGAAAGTAAATTTTGGTGGGAGGGAGGCAAGGTCCTGAAAACCAGCACACCCTCGAAGAGACTAGGCTCTTTGAATTCTCAAGAGATTTAAAACATCTGAAATTGTGACTGAAACCACAACTAGGAATAGAATTTTGCATCGGATAATCGACCGATGAAGAGAGATTGATCAAAAGGCAAATGCGCTCCCCCCCCCCCTCTTTCTGAGGAAGGTTAGGAAAAAACGCTGCTCTAAATAACTAGCACATTCTCTAATACTTAATGAAAAGTATTACTAGACATTGGAAAAAGAATAATTGTTTCTATTTCAAAAACTCTCTGAAAAAAACCACAATTAAGAGACATTAACCATCACCATATTAAAAAAAAAAAATGACACCATCACCAAGACAAAAAAAAAAAAAATGGTCATAACCACTGACCTCTGATGTCTTGGACGTGGCACTCATCTCTCCCCCCAACGGATGAAGAGAATTGTACCAGCTAATAGTAGGGATACCCTACCAACAAATTAAACGAAATCTAGGATTTCTTTTTTCACGAGAGAGTTGATACTTACCTCCCTAATACTTTTGATATTGCTAAATATCGGCTTTCACTCAATAAAACACTCAGATTAAAAACAGTTAGGTGCCCCTACTGGGCAGGGAGTCAGAGGTAGTCCGGCGGATGCTCGCCCCACCACCGCGCATGCGCCGACTACTACCTCCTCTGGCTCATTTATTGGCTAACACATGCAACTACCAAGAGCCTGAAGACCGAGCCTCTGTGGGGCGGAGAGGCCGGGTCAGTATCTAGGGAGGTAAGTATCAACTCTCTCGTGAAAAAAGAAATCCTAGATTTCGTTTATTTCACATCAAGAGTATACTTACCTCCCTAATACTTTTGATATTGCCAGAATTCGAAAGTGAATCTGGCGGGAGGGAGGCGAGGTCAAAAGACCAGCTCTTCCCTCTACGCTTTCAAGCGTTTAAGGCACTTATGATGTCTGAAACTGTGTGAAAACACAGTCAGGATTTGATGCCTGAGAGATGACCGATTTGTCATATGCGCTCCCCCCCCACCCTTGGGAGGAAGATTAAATGACCTCAATGTCCTACACGCTCTCTTCGTACTAGTGCTAAGTACTATAGGACAGAGACGAAAAGGCTCCATTTTCGTATACTCTCTCTAAAGAACCACAACCCACATAAACCATCACCATATTAATAACACTGGGTAACGTGACAATACAAAACAATGAACAACACATGAACAAGACTGACCTTGTTGTACTAGGAAGCTGTCATCATGAATCCAGTAGAGAAGGATGATACAGTCCCGACAAGTGGTTGTCACCGTCGCTGAATGGCGAAGTATATAAGCAATGCGGAAGCACTCTTCACAAACATAAAGCGGTTATTGTTTCAAAATCGACAAGGCGAGAGGGTTAGAGGTGTCACGGAGGTAATGGTCTGTAAAACTTGACTCACAGTGCCACTGAGCCACTGACATAATATCATCCACAGGGACCCCACTAAACAGGGCAGTGGATGCCACGACACCGCGGACACTGTGAGCCTTGGCCACGTCAACCTGTCGCCCGGTGGCGGATTTGTGACAAAATTGAATACATTCCACAATCCACCTAGAAATGGTGTCCTTAGACGCCCTACCATGGGGTTCAATATATGACAACCATAACGCTGACTGGTCGGTACGCCACTCCGAAGTACGCTGTTTGTACCGGAGCAGCGCCCGTACGGGGCACCATACTTTAGAATTAGGATCATATCTAGTTAAAGATGGCAAAAAAATAGGCTGACCTGGATATTTCAATGACTGATTTTTAGACAAGAAATTAATCCTAGGTAGAAGCTTAAGGCCTTCCCCTGTAACCACAAAACGGTCAACCTCGGCTGATAAGGCGTGAATTTCACTCCTACGCCTCGCCGAGGCCGCAGCAATTAAAAATACAGTTTTAAGAGTTAACATTTTCATAGAAATGGAACTAAGTGGTTCAAAAGGCTTATCACCTAGTACCTGGAGCACCAGTGATAAACTCCAAGACGGAATCAGTGGAGGATTCCTTGGTCTTAGATTGCCCATGCCTTTAATTAATACATTTAATGTACTTACTTCATCACTCCCCCTATTAGCCAAGCAAGGAATAACAGTCATTAAAGCTGACTTATAACCAGCAATAGAGTTAGGCTTGAGGCTATAGGCATCATATAGGTGACAGAGGAAATCAGCCACTACCTGAATAGATGATTCCATTGGATCAATACATCTTTTTGAGCACCATTCTGCAAATCTGTTGATTTTATAATTATATGCTCTGGAGGTTGACCCCCTCCTGGCTTTGGCCATAAACATGGCCGCTTGCTCAGAAAAGCCCTCCTTAATTCTAGATTCCTTGACAACATCCACGCAGTCAATCGGAACATTGACGGATTGTCGTGAAGGGCCTTGCCCTGGAAGATAAGGTTGTCCATCAGAGGCAGCGGAACCGGATTGCAGACCAGAAGGTCCAGCAGATCCGTATACCACGATCGGCTTGGCCAATCCGGGGCGATCAGAAGCACTTGGCACTCCTGCTGCCTGATTTTCTGAAGCACCTTTGGAATCAGGATTGCTGGGGGGAATGCGTATGCATACATTCCCTCCCAGCTGATAGCTAACGCATCTGTTGCGAAAGCGCTTGGGTCTGGAATCGGAGAGACGTACGTCGTCATCTTCGCATTCTTCTTCATCGCGAACAAATCTATGTTGGGTTTCCCCCAATGGTCGAACAGACGATCCGCCACACATTGATTTAGTTGCCATTCCGTGGGTAAAACACTCATCCTTCGGCTCAATGAGTCTGCTAGCAGATTTAACCTCCCCGGAATATGAACTGCTTTCAAGGTGATCCCATGATCCAGGCACCAACAAAGCAGTTTCCATGTCATCATACAGAGACTGGGCGACTTCGTTCCGCCCTGGCGGTTTATGTAAGTCACTACTGTTGAGTTGTCTGAACGAATTAGAACAATCTTGCCCTGAACTTTCTGTAAGAAATGTTCCAGGCCCAGGACTACTGCTCTTAGCTCTAGTAGATTGATATGTTCCCTGGACTGATCCAGATCCCAAAGCCCTGATACTGTGGACTCTTCCAGACAAGCTCCCCACCCCTCCATCGATGCATCTGTATACACAGTCACCTGAGGGTGGGGAGGGGTTAGCAAAACCCCCGGCAAGAGATTCTCTGTATTCAACCACCATTGCAGGTTGTGAATCAGAGGCGCCAATACTGACACGTTCGAGTCCAGCGAACCTGAACTCTGGGTCCACTGTGTCATGAGAAACAACTGGATCGGGCGCCTGCGCAAGGCGGCCTGCGGAATGACTGGTTCCAAAGAAACCATCAAGCCCAGCATTCTCAAATAAACCCGTGCCAGGACATGACGACTGTCGCACACCGACTGTATTACCGAGATGAGTATTTGAACCCTCTCCTGAGTGGGGTACACATACCCCGTCTCCAGATCGAAGAACATGCCCAGGTAAACAAACTTCTGGGATGGAGTTAGCTCTGATTTCGGGAAATTGATCATCCAGCCCAAGTCCGAGAGAGTTTTCAAAACAATCTCCAGATTGGCTGACAATGATTCCCGGGTGTGTGCTTTCAACAGCCAGTCGTCTATGTACGTGTGGACTGCTATGCTTCTCCTGCGGAGGTATGCAGTGATCGCGAGAACCACACGGGTGAAGACCCGAGGAGCCGTGGAAATCCCGAAGGGTAACACCCTGAATTCCCACCGCCGGCCCTGAAATGCAAATCTCAGGAAGCGACGGAAACTCCTCTCTATGGGAATGTGAAAATAAGCATCCTTCAAATCTATTGACGCTGTCCACATTCCTCGCTCTAACCCCGCCAACACCGAGCGCACAGTCTCCATCTTGAAACTGGGCGTCTCTATGAACTTGTTCAATGGCTTGAGGTTGAGAATCGGCCTCCACCCTCCGGTGTTTTTTGGTACTAAGAACAGGGTTGAATAGAAGCCCGGGCACCTCTGTGCCGGCTGAATGGCTCCTTTTAGTATGAGGGAATTTATTTCCTCCTCTATACACAACCTCTGATCCGGATCCCGTGGAATAGGAGTCCAGATCGGCGCGAGAGACAGTCGCGATGGCGGGCCTGTCAGCCAGTCGGGACGATACCCGACTGAAAGCCATCGCAAGACTAAACGGTCCTGAGTCAACCGCTTCCACTCTGGCAAGTGGCCGGCCAAACGGCCGCCCACCGGTCCACCTAGGGATAGAGGTGAACATAAGGAGTGCCAGAGTGGCACTGTTCTCTCGGCGTGAAACACCGGAGTGGTTCCCACCGCGGTAACCAGGCCATCAGGCCCGATTACCGCGACCAGATCCCCGCGCGCCCCGCCCAGCGCCGCGCGCACCACGGTGCGCGGGCGGCTGTCTGGCTGGGTGCGGCTGGGGAGCCTGCGCCCCCCTCACTGCTGGCCGAATCGCCCGTGGCCTAGGCCTACGTTGCGACGGTGGCTGGCCTCTGACCTGGCCAGCACCACCTCGAGCCTGCAGAGGACGATACGCAGGGGGTGTCGCGCGAACACGCTCCCGCCGGAGCACCTCAAATTGTTCACGCAGCGCCCTCTGGTTGTTAACCAGAGTGACCGTCTCCTGGAGGTGCCTGCATCCCTCACCTCCAAAGAGACCAGGACCTGTCATAGGCGTCCGCAGCAGCCTATTATACAGGTCCTGGGACGGGCACAGATTGTCAAGCGCAAACGTGCGCCTCGCCCGGACACTTCTGGTCACCGCCCGCGTCAAACAGTCCAAAGCCAGGTTGATACCATCCTGAATGGCTCTCTGGACTGTTACCGGGCTTGGCTGGCGTGATGCGGAGGCCGCTACCACCCCCTGTAGCAGCTGGGAGACGTGGGACAGAGCGGCAATCGACGCCCTCCCACTCTCCTCCGCATCACGCAGCGCGGCATTCGCCGAACGCAACGCGTTCGAGCACAAGACTCCCGTGTCAGAACGGGAGCCCGGCCGCGCATCTTCGCCTAAAGCCGCGCGATCATCAACGCTTGGCTTCGGCACCACACCGTACCGCTGGTAATCCAGGGGCACGATGCGGCAACGCTTCGCCACCTCGCGAGGGGCCTTCGCGAGACGTCCATTAACCTTAATGGACGCCTCCGCCGCTTCGAACATGTCCACGACATGCTCAGCCAGCGGCAGAGATGGCATAGCGGTAGCCGCCGGCCTACCAGCTAACCACGGCCTATGGTCACGCTGGCTAGCCGGCAGCTCCACGGGTAGATCGGGCCGAACACTTACCAGCCACTGGCAAGCGTCCGACCAATCCTCCTCCGTGGCTAACTGCGAGCGCTCTACTAGACGAGGGCCTTCGTCTTCCTCCAGAGCACTCGCAGTTGACGTCGACGGCGGGTAAGCTGATACCCCTGGCAAGCCTGGAAAAGCATGCGGGCCCGAGAGAGCAGGCATGCTAAACTCCGCAGCTTGACCAGGAGCAGGCGCCGTGGCAGAGCGTGGGGTAAACACCGCCCTACCGCGGGCCTGACCAGCACCAGCGATACCATCGGCAAGCCGAGGTATGCGGTATCCGTGGTCAACAGCACCGCCCGGGGACACCTTCTGGACCGTGAAATCTACTCCTGCGAGAGTAGAACCACGGAACACGTCGCCTGTATTCCCCGCGAGGGGTGCACAGACGTCGTATTCCATGGCCACGTCCTCAGAAGGCGACCCTAGCAGGAGATCCTCTTCCTCCTGGCCAGAAAGATTAGACTCCGGGTCAGCAAAGAGAGCTAACCCGGACTGGCCAGGGAAGGTGCCATAGGAGGGTTTGACACCTTCGGCGCGCGGATACCCGGGGTCTGATGAGCAGACCGCGGGTCCCAGCAACAACCGTTGTCCACGGCCCCTCGGCGCGGCGCCATGCCTGCTGCCAGGGTCGTGGACTGCCCCCAACAAAGGGGCCACCTCTGAATCCACAAACGGACCGGACCTAAAGAGACCGGATTCAGAGGCGGGGATCACCTGCTCGCAAGCAGATGCCGAGGACAACAAAGGAGCTGGCCCAGGGAGCATGCCGCGAAGCAACTCTGGGACCAAATCCTTTATTGTCCTCTGCATCTCTTGTAACATTTCGGACCTGAAGGCCTCCATATCCACCGCGGATGAGGCCTTCCTCTTACCCTTCTTACAACCCTCCTTCTTCTTCCTCTCTTCCTCCATCACATTCTCCCTTGCCTGCAATGATAAAAAATCAGACATTAGGTCTCCCCCCCACTGCTTACATACGTCGCACTTCAGCAACGGTCCACAGGGACTGCAGCTGAAGCACAAGTGCGGAACGAAACGGTTTTTCAAAAACCTCCCGCAGGACGGGCAACCAGGTCTCTGAAACAGGACAAAGGACAGGGACAATGAGCAAGATAGTTAAGGTTAGCGAACTCAAAACCAACTAAAAAAGAGAGGGACAGGATCCTCAAGATCGCAAATCAAGAAGAACCAGCCTCGGACAAAACGTTAAATGTTAATAAAGGCCAAGGCCGATTATGACGTCATCACTCCCGTGACCAAATTAATCGATCCGCAACAAGCACCAAGTGCAAGAACGAATTGTATAAGTAACCGGAACATTCCCGTTGAATAGGCATATCGAGTACACAACAATCAGATATACAGAGATAACTCCTTCCAATTCTAGCATTGGCAAAAAGGGAAATTATCTCCCCTTTTGTTTATCAATAATTAGATACCTGACACTTGTACAGACAAACCATCCAACGCGATGTACCGGAGAACTCCACCATAGTACGCCTCTACATTCTCTCCACCGAAGGGGAAGGAATTGGATCAAGAGGGCAAAGTGAGAAGACCTTTATAACAGGCCTCCAACTCACTGAACATATTCTTTTGGTTAGATAACCTAACAGTATTAGTAGGAAATGGAACCGTGGTGGAGAGAAAACATATCCTCTTGTGCCGAGAAGTCCATCAAAGCTTCTACGTGATACCTGTGGACAAAACACAAAGAGAAATGAGACTTATGAAGCACCATGTTGTAAAAAACCAACACAAACAGGCGCTAATCACGGTAAGCGCGAGTCCCGGAAACACATTAAACCGGGACAAAACACGCTAGCATATCAAAGAAATCACCTGATAAAGAGATCCCGCTCCTTCTAAAGGTGAATCCTCCCTTTCCGACATGCTTCCAACGTACAAGAATCGTCAAATGTGAGTAAAAAACAAGGTAACGCGCAGAAAAGTATAGGTAACACAAAACCGCATGTAACCCTTTGCCAATAAATGAGCAAAGAGGAGGTAGTAGTCGGCGCATGCGCGGTGGTGGGGCGAGCATCCGCCGGACTACCTCTGACTCCCTGCCCAGTAGGGGCACCTAACTGTTTTTAATCTGAGTGTTTTATTGAGTGAAAGCCGATATTTAGCAATATCAAAAGTATTAGGGAGGTAAGTATACTCTTGATGTGAAAGTGATATTTGTAAGTAGCAGAGGAGGAAAACTATTTACAAACATAAACCTCTACATTAATATTTTATTTTCTGAGGAATGAGACGGCGAGCGGGTTAGAAGTGTCACGAAGGTAATGGTCGGTAAAACTTGATTCACAGTGCCACTGGGCTACTGACATGTCTTCAATAGAAACACCATTAAATAATGCCGTGGAAGTTACCACACCACGTACACTATGAGCCTTGGCGCTATCTACTTGGATTCCAGTGGCTGTCTTATGACAGAATTGAATACATTCTACTATCCATCTGGAAATAGTGTCTCTTGACGCCCTACCATGGGGTTCAATATATGACAACCATAGGGAACATGGGTCCGTCCGCCAAACCTGAGTTCTTCTCTTGTACTTATTTAAAGCACGGACAGGACACCATACTTTAGCACCAGGATCATATCTGGTTAAGGCAGGTAAAATACCTGGATACTTTAAAGATTGATTCTTAGCCAAGAAATTCAATCTTGGTAGAAGCTTAAGGCCTTCACCTGTAACTATATAATGGTCAGGCTCAGCAGACAAGGCATGAATTTCACTCGTGCATCTGGCTGATAATGCCGCAACTAAAAATACAGTTTTAAGTGTCAATAATTTTACAGATATAGCACTAAGTGCTTCAAAAGGTTTATCACTCAAAACCTGCAGAACCAGAGAAAGACTCCATGACGGTGTCAGTGGAGGATTTCTTGGTCTGAGATTGCCCATACCTTTAATAAGAGTATTTAAAACACTTACTTCATCACTTCCCCTCTTTGCCAAGCAAGGGATAACAGTCATCAATGCTGATTTGTATCCAGCAATAGAATTAGGTTTAAGACTATAGGTATCATACAGGTGACAGAGAAAATCAGCTACCACCTGAATAGATGCTTCCATCGGATTGATACATCTCTTTGAGCACTATTCTGCAAATCTGTTGATTTTATAATTATAAGCTCTGGAGGTTTCCCCCCTTCTGGCTCTGGCCATGAAATTGGCTGCTTGCTCAGAAAAGCCCTCCTTAATCGCGGATTGGTTGACAACATCCATGCAGTCAATTGAAACATTGACGGATTGTTGTGAAGGGTCTTGCCCTGGAAGATAATATTGTCCATCAGCGGCAGAGGAACCGGATTGCAAACCAGAAGGTCCAGCAGATCCGTAAACCATGATCGGCTTGGCCAATTCGGGGCCATCAGAAGCACTTGGCATTCCTCTTGTCTGATCTTCTGAAGAATCCTTGGAATCAGGATTGTTGGAGGGTATGCATATGCATACATTCCCTTCCAACTGATAGCTAGCGCATCTATTGCGATAGCGCTTGGATCTGGAATCGGAGAAACGTACGTCGTCATCTTCGCATTCTTCTTCATTGCGAACAAATCTATGTTGGGCTTTCCCCAATGATTGAACAGGTGATCCGGCACACATTGATTTAGTTGCCATTCCGTAGGCAGAATACTCATCCTTCGGCTCAATGAGTCTGCTAACAGATTCAGCCTTCCCGGAATATGAACAGCTTTCAAGGTGATCATATGATCCATGCACCAGCAAAGCAGCTTCCACGTCATCATACAGAGACTGGGCGACTACGTTCCGCCCTGGCGGTTTATGTAACTCACTACTGTAGAGTTGTCTGAACGTATCATCACAAATTTTCCCTCACTTCCTTTAAGAAGTGTTCCAGGCCTAGAATTACAGCCCGCAATTCTAGCATGTTGATATGTTCCTTTGACTGTTCCAGATTCCAAAGCCCTGATATAGTGGCTTCTTCCAGGCAAGCTCCCCAACCCTCCATCGATGCATCCGTAAACATCGTTACTTGAGGGTGGGAGATTTCCTCTCTCCATCCACCAATGAAGGTGGTGAATGAGAGGGTCCAACACTTGAATGCGCGAGTCCAGTGATCCTGAACTCTGCGTCCACTGAGTCATGAGAAACAATTGAATCGGCCGCCTGAGGAATGACTGGTTCCATTGAAACCATCAGACCTAACATTCTCAGATAGACCCGTGCTAGAATATAACGACTGTTGCAAACCAATTGAATACACGAGAGGAGACCTTCCACTCTCCTGGGACGGATAAACATATCCTATCTCCAGATCGAAGAACATACCCAGGTAAACAAACTTCTGGGATGGAGTCAGCTCTGATTTCTGAAAGTTGATTATCCAGCGTAAATCTGTGAGAGTTTTCAAAACTATCTCCAGATTTGCTGTCAAACTTTCTGGGTTGTGTGCTTTCAGCATCCAGTCATCTATGTAAGTGTGAACAGCTATATTTCTCCTGCGGAGGTATGCCGTGATAGCAAGTACCACTCGAGTGAAGACCCTTGGAGCCGTCGAGATGCCGAATGGAAGAACCTTGAATTCCCATTGACGTCCCTGAAAAGCAAATCTCAGGAACCGACGAAAACTCCTTGCAATTGGAATGTGGAAATAAGCATCCTTGAGATCTATAGATGCTGTCCACATCCCCTTCTCTAACCCCAACAACACCGATCTTACTGTTTCAATTTTGAAACTCGGTGTGTCTAAAAACTTGTTTAGAGGTTTGAGGTTGAGAATTGGTCTCCACCCCCCCGGTGTTCTTTGGCACAAGAAACACGGTTGAACAGAAGCCTGGGCAATCCTGCGCCGGTTGAATTGCTTCCTTTAGAATTAGAGATTCTATCTCCTCTTCTATGCACAACCGCTCGTCTGGAGCTCTTGGAATTTAAGTCCAGACCGGTACCAGAGACAGATGCAACGGCGGACCTCATCCATTCTGGACTGTATCCGTGCAAAAGCCATTGCAAGACTAAGCGGTCCTGAATTAACCGCCCCCCCACTTCTGAATGTGGCAAGTCAAACGACCTCCCACTGGTGCACCTAGGGTTGACGGGGTGCCCATAAATTTTAGACGTGGGAGTGTCTCTGGTACGAGTGACAACACCCGAGTGGTAGTTGTGATAACCAGAAAAAATTTTCTTGCATCAGGCCCGGTTACCACGCGCCGCTCCTCGCGCGCGTCGACCAGCGCCACCACGGTGCACGGGCTGTTGTCTGGCTGGCTGCGCTTGAGGCGCTGGCTGACGTACAACAGCACGCTGCTGCTGGCGCAGCCGACGCGGTCTCTGAAACCGGCCGGCCTGCTGGCCTCTGACACTGCCAGCACCGCCACGAGCGTACTGCTGTCGAGCAGCCGAGGGCTGAACACGCACATGTTCTTTGCGCAGCACTTCAAACTGTGCACGCAGCGCCCTCTGGTTGTTCACCAAAGTCACTGTCTCCTGCTGGTGCCGATAACCTTCACCTCCAAAGAGTCCAGGGCCCGCCATCGGCGCTTGCAACAAGCGTGACTTGAGCTCCTGAGACGGGCACAAATTGTCCAATGCAAAAGTGCGCCTCGTTCTCAGTGACTTTGTGACCGACCTAGTCAGACAGTCCAACGCCAGGTTGATGCCATCCTTGATGGCTCGTTGCACTGTCACGGGACTAGGCTGTTGCTGCACCGATGCTGCTACCACCCCCCCCCCCCCCCCCATAGCAGCTGAGAGACATGCGACAGCGCACTAATTGCCGCTCGCGAGCTCTCCTCGGTGTCGCGCAAGGCGGCATTCGCCGAGCGCATAGCGCCCGTGCACAACGCTCCCGTGTCAGCACGGGAACCCAGCCGCGTATCTTCCACCAGAGCGGCGTGGTCGTCCGCGCTCAGTCTGGGTGCGAGGCCATATCGAGCATACTGACTAGCAGTAACTCGACATCACCTAGCTACCTCGCGGGGGGGGGGGGCTTCACGAGGCGACTTCTCGGTCTGATCGACTCCTCTGCCGCTGAGAACATATCTAAGATATGCTCAGCACACGGCAGAGACAGAGTCGTGCTGGCCAACGGCTTCGCCTGTAACCATGCCCGAGGGTTACCGGCGGCCGTCTCTTCCACGGAGAGCTCTGGTCTAACAGCGAGGAGCCACGCACACGCTTCTGACCAGTCTTCATCCGTGGCTACCTGCGAATTGCCGATGAGCAGCGGGCCCTCGTCATCTTCAATAGCATTCGCAGGTATGGCCGAGGAGGCTATAGACGAACCTGGCTGCCCAGGGAATGTATACGGGCCCGCGAGGGCTGGCATAGCATTCTCCATAGGCAAACCAGGCACCAAGGCTGCGCTTGTGTGAGGGGGTTCATGCACACCAGCGCGGCCCGGAACGTCCGTATGAGATTCCACGTCCAAGCGTGGAATCTTATACGGCCGGCCGTCTGCTCCAAACCGGGCCACAGGCTGAACCATGAAACCTGCTCCCGAGGGAACAGTGCCATAGGTGCGAGCGTTCACGCTCCCCATGAGAGGAGTGTAGATGTTCACATCCATGTCTTCATGGTCAACCTGTGGACCGAGCAGGTAGTCCTCATCATCTTCCTGGTCAGGAAAGTTAGACTCTGGATTAGTAAAGAAAACTAATCCAGACTGAACAGGAGACTGCTCGAAAGCAGATGATGAGTGTACTCCGCGAGTGATCATGGTCAGGCCCGCTGGTCGTGTCCCACCTGATGCTTCTCGCGCCGCTGGAACACCAGGCGATGCGAACATCAAGCCAGGGTCCAAGACGGCCGCCCCTGGATCACTAAACACTTTGTCTGAGCTAGTAGGGCATGATCCAGGGACGGGGGCTATCTGCACTGAGGTCGATGCGCAGGAAGTTGAAACACCTGTGCCAGGCAACATGCCGCGAAGCATGTCAGGCATCAGGTCTTTCAAAGTCCTGCGCATCTCACTCACTAACTCAACCTTGAAGGCCTCGAGCCCACCCTTCTCAGAGGCCTTCTTCGACTTCTTGCCCTCCTCAGCCATCAACTTAGGCTGAAAAGAGAAGAATTCTGAGGTTAGATCCCACCCCCACCCCCAACTCTTTACAAATGACACATTTGTTAGTTAGCCTACAAGCTGAACACAGATGGCAAGGGTGGGGGAAGAATCTAGCCTTCATAGGCTTCAGACAGGATGGACACTTCTGAAAGGGAAGGGATACGAAGACAATGAGTATGATAGTTTCAAAGCCTTGTTAATTGACTATCAGTAGAAACCAAAACAAACTCGAGAGAAGACATCCACTTTTATGACAGACAACCCTGACAGGACAGCTGACTTCTCTAGTTAATAAAAACCAATCACAACCAGGACCCCAAATTAAGAGAGAGAGAGAAAGATTATGACTATCTAGATATCTCTCCACCCTCCTAATAAAAAGGGAGATGAACACATCACAGACTTCTCTAAACTAAGATTATGACATCAAGGAAAGAGAAAAAACTCTGGTTGATTATGACATCCAACCTCAATGCAAAAGCTCCTTCAAGGAGAGGGGATGTCAGAAAGAATGCAAGAAATATCTAGATATTAAAGACATTCATACCTCCCGAATAATATAATATTAAATTATATATATTCGAGAACCCATGCACACGCAAGAGAGAATATAGTGCAATAGCAAAAGGCAGCACAAAATTGTAATTATTTTCAAATAAAAATGCGCCATAATTAATAAACTCCCTTAGCCTGAGCACAGGCAACCATCCTCTTGTGCAGGAGAACACGTCCATCCATCCGCCGCGACTCCTCTTCCAGATGAACTGATGAGGGGGATGGGACAAAAGGAAGGAGATATTTTATTTATTAATTTAATATATCTCCAACCCGTAGACATATCACGATGATAAGTCAAACCTGGGACGTGAACAAACTTCGAGAGAAGAACAGGAATCCTTGTTCAGTCACAAGACAAACCTGTAAGCATATAACACAAGAGATTAATAGCCCTAGGCGCTGGAAAAAAATTTACAAGGATTCCCAGCGCCTGATAACGCGGTACCGCCGAAACGGCCGCGATGAAAACCGGTAACAAATAAAAGTTACAAGTCTTAAATAAATACAAGGAACAATGTCACCTTAGATGATGAAGAGGAGGACTCCTCCAACAGTTTAGCATCAGCCATGATGGATAGGGATGATTTTGTTCTAGTAGAATTCAGAAACGTGCCTGTGAAGATTTTCACGTTGCTTCTCAGCCAATATAGCCGGTGTGCGCATGCGCAGTGGGTGGTGTTTGTCATGTGCATGACTGTGTACTTCCACCTGCCCATTAGGGGCCCATAACTTTTTATAATTCTGGATATTATTGAGTTTAGAGCCGATATACTAGTATATCAAGAGTGTTAGGGAGGTAAGTATGTTCTCCTGATGTGAAAAAATATGTTAGGCAGCCCAAATAACGAGATTAAATGACGCCTCAATCTGAATCACATCACCACTCGCTGTGACGTCACACCGGGAACGGCGCTGTGAGCTGGGTCAATATTTCTCTGTCTGTAGTACAAAGGTAACATATTTTAAAACGTGCGTTTAACAGGATAGACTTCACCTACCACAACATAAATTATGTCAGGTTGAAGCTAAGTCTTCAAGAAATAAAAATCATGATTTAAAAAAATCTATTATGATATTTACTCATTTTTTACGGTTTCATGGATAGCTATATTCGCATAATAATATACCTATAACTACGGTAAACCATGGGCAATGCTGAAAATCGGCAATATTTCAATGCATGTGACAAATACTCTGTAGTCTAGTAGGCCTAATTGCAGATCCATTACCATTCTTGAAAGGACTGGGTGTACTATATGTAATATCTGGGATGGATGTATATGAGTGTAATGCTCGAGGTGGGTGGGAGAGGTTGACGATGGCTATAATTGTACTATTATTCATATCTAAATGTATAGGCTACAGAGTGCAATTACAACTTTTTCTGAAGATTATGAATGTACAATAAGTGTGTCCTATGTGAAATTTCCCGTGATTACTGATTAGAATGTAATTGTTTACCTATAAGCTTTTGGCAGTGTTTGTATAATAATAATGTAGAGGCATGTACGGGTTAACACGTACGTTGGTGTGTGTGGTGTGGGGGGGGGGGGGGGGCCTCACGCCTGTGACAACCATATGAACTATATGATTTTCAAACCAACTTCTTCCATGTATGGAAGTAGGATACACTCATATTTCAATGTTATGATAAAGCAAAACTGTAGGGGATGAACACATTTTAAATAGGTAGATGAACTGACAGATATTCAGAGGTCGCTAGCGTATCATCTTTACTTACAGTGCAGCTCATAAATAAGTTTAAACGCTTCCAAAGCAAAACCACAAATATGTTAGTTAGAACCATATGAACACAATACAAGAAACGTAATGTTGAATACTTTGAACACAATTTGGGCTGAAATCCAACCCAATTATGTTCAAAATATTCAACAGTATATGTTATTTAAGTTGTACTATAAGCGTGCGGACGACGGTGAAAGCCTCGCTACGCGCCTCGACCACTGCCTAAATTGTAAACAAACCGAAAATATGTCAATGTAGACCGTACGCAAATAGATTAGTTTAGATTAGATTTATATTTACCCGACATTTTAGTTAATTTTAAAAACATAGCTGGAGTAACTGCTATATATTGCAATCAAATTTATTCATAAGCCTACACAATGGTAAATTGCGATCGTAGGTGCAATGAGCGATGGCATACTTAACTATCATTTTAAAAGGTGTACATTTGTGTACATGCATGCCTATCATCTATGCAAAATCTCTGCAGTCAATCGAAGAAAGGTAAGATATATATTCATTTGTAGAATTGTATTCCAAGAAGTGTGTGGGTGGGTTTGATTAAATACAGCCTAATTCACGTACACGAAATCCGATGTTACTGTCACCTCTAACAGGCCTATACGTTAGAATTGTGATGTCAGGCACCTGGACCATGAGGTCTGCCCTTTAAGTTTAATCAACAAAAATATCATCAACTTCGATATTATTGAACCTTTGTGGATCTCGAAGAATGTAGTGTCCCTGTGTGAACAATGAATTGTCAAAGAATATGTGCATAGGTGCCTAATACGCTCAGCAGTAGAGAGCCTAGCTATGCTCCCCAAGATAATAATCTAGACTAATAGGTATTGGTGCCATCCCGGTGTGACGTCACAACTCTAGCGCGATAGCTAAAAACGTTTGGTTGTCAAGGTGGTTGCTATATGCTTATCTCAGCTTTGGCTGGGCCGATTACAAAAATTTAAAAAGCATTTTGTTCTTCTAGTAAAGGAGAATCTGTATTATGATTGTCAAGTTAATCAGAGCGATCGGGTATCTAGTCCTAACAACATCTTTAAAGCTTTAATGGCCGATGTTCATTTGCAAGTCAAGAGAAGACTAATTTTGAAAGTTTATTACACCAATGGATGATTTCAGTGGTAAATATTTTTGAAATTGTTATCTCTTGTCCTGGGAATAGACACTGCCTAAGTAAAAATTTGGATTTTCTTGATAATTAAGCTTGATTAATCTTAGTGTTAATGTTTGTTTTAGGTGTTAGTATTATTAGTGACTCTCAATACCGAGACGTAACCGTAACTCAGTGCAAACACCAAGAGGTTTGTGCTAACATCAAACTCGATATAGGCCGAGTTTCGGCGACTAACTGCATCAATGATTCACTGATGTGGTTCGCACTTCATACGTTGTTGCATACCAGAAGTGAAAGATTTACTGAGATGGTTTGTCAAACCAGGAACAGAGTTTTAATCTCAGTTCATCGTTACCAATGGTTACTGGTTCGTAACTTTCAAGATGGTGGCACTCAGCAAAATTTTATAAATTATTTGAATGGTGAGATCTCGTCAATATTTTAATGTACACAGTCATCTGTGATTTACTTAGACTGAATTTAAAGTATGAATCGAAATACAATCAAATTAATTGCTAAAGTTAACTCAATTTAATATCTTTGTGGGCTCAAAACTTTGCCACGACATTACGATCGTCAAACATCACCAATTCATATAAATTCTGTTTTCATGGTTTACTGTAATGCCACGACTACTTGTATAACTAATTATACAGTTAAGCCTTTGAATATTTTGAAACCAATTTAACAGGGGCCTGTTGCTGCCCGTTAGTTTCAAAATGTTCAACAGAATGTTTAATGAATGGTAAGTTAAATAAAGATATACAACTCAGATACTTTCGTGAGGAACTTCTACCACTTTCGTGACAGACATACATCATTTTAATTGTGACATCAGATAACAAGTGACATATTTGATTACGCCATCAGATATTTGAGTGGCTGGTTAGATCCCTCCATTGTATTTGAATAGCATTAATGATTAATAGAGGGATCCATTTCTAGCCATTCCCATCCTATTTTTAGCTAAGGTTCGCCCACCATTTGCACATACATATATCGGGATCAATTTACATACCTTGAATCTTGAATTTACAGATTTGCAATTTAAAGGTAACTATACAGGTACATGTAAGCTGTCAAACAATTTGAAACTAATTTGACTGGGTGCAGTTGCTGCCTATGCCTTATTAAATAGCAAATCCATTAAAGACATACACTTCATGGACTATTCTAGCTTCATGATGGAGTACTCTCTGTTAATTATGATTGTGATTAGCCTACGTTGTACATACATCATAATTGATTATGACGTCATATACTACAGATCGGATTCATCCATTGCCACAAACACACTGCCACATATAGCTACATGAAATTCACCAGCCATAATTACCTGACAGGCTTCATCTTGACTGAGTATTTGATGTTCCAGGCCCGCTTCATGTATTACTGGATGTTTCAGGTCTTTCAACATCGACACATTACGACCCGGGATGATGGACATGCGCTTGATCTTACTCCCAGCTTCAACACAACTCATTGTAACCGGTGGCATCAGCTTGCTCACGTAATATGCCAGTCGAATGTCCTTTGTAACAGAGCTGGTCAGCGTATGTCCAGCAAGATGCCAGAGATCTCGCTGATACAATGTTTTATATGCCACGTCCTGTAAGCATTGATCCTTTAATGGTTAGATTTGGTCAACAAAATATAAATATCTGCCTATTGAATGTCCATTTACAGCCAAGAGAATACAATTTTTTTTGAAAATTTATCACTAGAATGACTGGCTTGGTTATCGAAAAATTGTATTCTTTTGACCTGTAAATGCACATTTCACACGACCATAACAGAGGTCAGTTTTGACCATTAACGGGTTAACACATGATTAATAAAGTCTATTTCCTATCTTTTTATGCCACATTTCATTATGTATATACATATATCAAAGTATCTATAAAGACCATTCAGCTATGTTCACATCCAATAACAGATATGTAATTTTAAAGAAATTGCTCTAAGGGCACAATCAATAATTAGTGCAAAGAATCCGAGCTTCTAGAAAACTGCAAGTAGATCTAGTACTAGCAAATGATTGGTTCCCCTCCATGATTCTTCCCACTCAATCACTAAAGCGATATTTGGTTACATCCGATATGACATGTATGTATGTATGTATGTATGTATGTATGAGGTCATATTGAAACCAATTTGGTCCTTGGCAAAACCGTGTTGCCACAGCAGCCTGCATGTAAGACCCCTTTTCACACGCACCCATCATACATAGGTTTAGATATCAGAAATGCAGGACAGCATTTGTCTATATTTTACCTCTGTCAGTGCTTTGGTTAATGTACTCCCAATGAATACAGGAGTTGATGGAAGATTCGGCTCAGATTGCTGAAAAAACCACAAATTGCATTATCACGTACATGTAAAATACAAACCCTTTAATAGTCCAATTTTGTCAAGAAAATGAAAATATTTGAATGTCCATTTGCAGACCAGAGGACTGTTTTTAAAAATTCACCAGTGGAATGATTGGCTCGGTTATTGAGCCAGGCATTCCAGTTGTAAATTTTCAAATAGTCCTCTCTTTGCCTGCAAATAGACATTCCTCAAGACCACTCTAGAGGCCGTTTTTGACCATTAAAGGGTTAATTTATCATGCATATTTTCATTTCATCACTGTGCAAGAGAGTAAAATGAAACAAGCTCGTAAGTGTGTGACCATTGTACTGGACAAGCTGTCCTATCCAACACTGACCTGTGAGGCAAGAAGCATGCTAGCACGCTGTTCTATCCGACGCCGAGCTTCCTCAGCAGTCAGCTGCATCAGCAATGAGACTGGACCACTACAAAATACAACACAGATATCCTGTTGACAGATAGAGTGTTTGTCATTGAATGTACACAAGATCTTGTAAAGGCGGATTTTTTGCCATTTTTTATACTTATCTATAAGTAGTAGCATACATTTCAACATGCTTAGGCCTTTAATACTCATATCAAACCAAAACAGCTTTTGCAGTGGTCTTCGGAAATGTCCATTTGCAGACCGAGTATTTTTGAAAATTTATCACTGGAATGACTGGCATGATAACAGAGCCAGTTATTCCATTGGTTATTTTTCAAAAATACTCTTCTCTTGCTGGGAGTAAGATCAAGCGCATGTCCATCATCCCGGGTCGTAATGTGTCGATGTTGAAAGACCTGAAACATCCAGTAATACATGAAGCGGGCCTGGAACATCAAATACTCAGTCAAGATGAAGCCTGTCAGGTAATTATGGCTGGTGAATTTCATGTAGCTATATGTGCCAGTGTGTTTGTGGCAATGGATGAATCTGATCTGTAGTATATGACGTCATAATCAATTATGATGTATGTACAACATAGGCTAATCACAATCATAATTAACAGAGAGTACTCCATCATGAAGCTAGAATAGTCCATCAAGTGTATGAAGTGTATGTCTTTAATGGATTTGCTATTTAATAAGGCATAGGCAGCAACAGCACCCAGTCAAATTAGTTTCAAAATGTTTGACAGCTTACATGTACCTGTATAGTTACCTTTAAATTGCAATTCTGTAAATGGACACTGCAAGTGGAAATTTTCTATGAGAAAATTGAAATTTTCTTTAACAAATTTGATGTTTAAAGGGTTTTAATGGTCAACCAGGCTAAAACCATTTTCTGTACTGTGCCGTCGTCTTGAGCAATGTCCATTTGCACGCCAAGTGAGACTATTTTTGAAAATTTAGGGTAATAAAAACTTGAACACAAAAATGTTAAACTAAGTCAAAAGTCCAAATCCATGGAAAATAGTTTCATTAAAATTGGATGAGCGATTGTTGATGAATAAGGATAATGAAAAACATTAACGCATATATAAGCTAAAATATTCTGTCTAAAAACATGAAAAAAATATAAAAATCTGGTTAGTCATGATGAAGATTGCATCCCTGCATGGGATAGAACCAGTTGGTAAAGCCTCATCAAAATAGGATGAGCCATTGTTGACTAATAAAGCTAATGAAAAACTTTAACACAAATGACACACAACTGACGAAAATAGTGACAACACAGATGTCGAAATAGGTAACGTCATTGTTTCACTTTCCCTATGGGGGCGTGACAAAAAGTCTTCTTATGGCCTATAAATGGACATTCACTTGCCCAGTCTTGACCACTAAAGGGTTAAGGACAGGAAACAGGCTTCTTAACCCTTAACACTCAGGTGTTAAAATTTTTAATTTTCAAAATAAATTAAATAGTGTCTAAATTTGTGCAAGAAAATTAAAATATTTTCTTAGTAAATGTCCATTTGCAGGTCAAGAAGACTAATTTTGAAATTTTGAAAATTTACCACTGGAATTACTGGCTCGGTTACTGAGCCAGTCATTCCAGAGGTAAATTTTCAAAAATTGTCTTCAATTCACCTGCAAATGTACATTTCTCAAAACCACTACAGAGGCTGGTTTAGCCGGCTTCGTCATGATAGGGTTAAAAGATGAACAGGTGTTAATTTTTCAACAGATTTGGTGGAAGGTGTTGGTGTGGTAGAAAACACATTTGTTGAAAAACATACACCAATTTCTTTGCTATTGATACAGTAAATTTAAAGATAGAATATTAACACCAGAGCGGTCAGGGTTAAGTGTCCAAACCTTCAGATCTGCTCATAAACCCGGATATCCCTTATCATCACTTACTCCTTATTCTTTCTGCCTTTCCTCGTTGGAGCTTTTCCTTTCCTCTGTCCTCCCTCTAATCCGGCTGCTTCACGCATTTGTGTCAGTTGAGCTATGAGTTGTCTTTCTTGCTTCTGTTGTTCTTCAATTATGGAGGACGATAAAGCCAAAGCCACTTGTGTATCCTCATCTGTTTCTCTGATAGTAAATAAACATCCGACCAAATTAAAGAAACCATTTGACACTTTAATGGTCAAATTTGGTCGAGAAAATCTAAATATTTCCCTTTTGAATATCTATTTGCATGGCAAGAGAAGACTACTTTTGAAAATTTACCACTTGAATGACTGGCTCAGTAGTTTGAAGTGAGAAAATTTTCAAAAGTTGTTTTGTTTTGCTCTGCAAATATCCATTCCACAAGGCCACTCTAGCGGGCAGTTTTAGTCGGACTGAGCATTAAACGGTTAATGATCAAGCCTGTTGAAGATCGTGTTAGACACCACCTATTTTGTTCAGAATGGTTACTTCTATCACCAAATTCATGGAGTAGCTATGGGCTCATCAGTGTCACCAGTGATCGCAAACCTTTATATGGAATACTTCGAGCAACAAGCACTTAGCACAGACCCCCCAAATTTCTGGTACCGATATGTGGCTGACACGTTCACATGCCTGCACCTCTACAACATCCAACCTTTCACTGATCACCTCAACAGCATCGACCAATGCATCCAATTCACCAGCGAAGTCGAAGAAGATGGCCGGATTGCCTTCCTGGATGTCTTGGTACATGTTAGTGATTCCGGAACCACCAAACTTACCATGTACAGAAAACGCACACACACAGATCAATATCTAAATTTTCACTCTAATCACCATTTGGAACACAAAAGGTCAGTCATCAGAACTCAATTTCACCGCGCAGACTCCATCATCACAGAAACATCAGACAGAAAAGAAGAACATCATCACATCTAACAGTCTCTCCTAGCCAACGGTTACACTTCGTGGATGAGAAAACCACCTCCCCCACCTCGTAATAAACCACCAGATGTCGAAAAACTTCCACTAGTCAGACTTCCGTACATCCAAGGCCTATCAGAACACCTTGGCAGACTCTTCAGAGAACACCACATCAAAACCTACAACAAGCCCGTCAACACCTTAAGATCACAACTAGTAAGAGCCAAAGGTAAACTGACCACAGATGAATGCTCTGGAGTCATCTACAAGATCGATTGTGACCAATGTGAGGGGCACCAGAGTCAAAGAACATCTTAAAATCAATTCCAAGTCAGCTGTGGCAGAACATACAGAATCCACTGGCCACGTTATCCCTGCCAGCAGTGCCTCGGTCATCAACATTGAGACCAACTTATTCAAACGGAAGGTTAAAGAGGCCATAGAAGTCTACAAGCATCAACCAACTATGAACAGAAACGAGGGCTACCGTATACCAGCAGTCTACCAGTCCATGCTGTCACGTGACTCCACAAGATCTGACCAGAGTGACGTTGCCAGCGACCATCAGTTAGTGCTGAAGAAGTTACCGAGATGGTCATGAAAGCTACACTCAAACAATTTTTACATCCCGGAGAGTTAACTAATTTTTCCTTATTATACTGTGTCGTTGTTTTTTTAAATATCCATATGTAGACCAAGAGGCTATTTTCAAAAACCCTTCATTTAATGGTCCACACGATCCACAGATGGATAATTTGCTAAGCAGAAATTTAGATTTTCTTGACCAATCTTGACAATTAAACGGCTAAAGAATGACCATATTGTGCCGCATGCACAGACATTAAACGCACGCGCGCACACACACTTCTCAAATATCTGACTGACTTGGTGATTACTTACAGTCTATTGGGGAAGTTTTCTAGAGCACTGGTCGGTTTGTGGCACCGTCAACCATTTAATGGTCAAGCCGGCCAAAACCGGCCTCTGTGGGCGTCTTGAGGAATGTCTATTTGCAGGCCAACAAAAACATTTTTGAAGATTTATCATTAGAATACCTGGCTCAATAACAAAGTAAGTCATTTGAGTTGTAAATTCTGAAAGTTACTCTTCTCTTCACCTGCAGATAGACAATCGAAAAGGAAATGTTTGGATTATCTTGACTACGAAAGATAATATGCTTATATGCATCTGAGTGTATTTCAGCAAAAATTCTTGGAATTAGAAATTTTGTAAATTGGGAAGTGTTTTCATGATATTTTTAATTTACTGTGCTAAACCAGTGAATGCAAGATAGAAGTTCTCTTAATTAGAATAAAATTTGCTATGAAATCCACCCATACAATACTTTGATAATGCATTTCAGAGGACAGTATTAACCCTTACCACTCATGTCAAAACTTTAAATTTTCAAATTAAATTAAAAGATCAACCTGTGTTAATTTTTCAACAAATTTGGTGGGAGATAGTGCTGTCGTAGACAGCTTCTACTTCGAATAATACTTACCAGATGTACTATTATGATAATGTCTATTATCTAGTCTAGCTCAAAATAAACAATTAAAACTCCGCACTCTCCTGGTCCTGCCCATACTGTGTCCGGGAATTACCATAGCCCCAGGTACCGAGTCAATTCCCAATCACAGTCAGATTCGTCTATTTTGCTGACTTTGAGTCACGTTTTTTCTAACTAGCCAAATTTACAAATTGATCGGAATTTCTGACTTGTGAGACTGTTGTTCTCTTAAGGCTTCATGGAGGAAAAAGGAAAATCATCTCAGGGGCAGGTTGTATTAATCTAGAATTTATACATTCGTGCCATAATGAATGATTGAAATTTCCTTAAATTGGCACATCGTTTTAAAATTGTAGCCATTGTTGGAGTCGGCCCGGTACCCTTTACTGCTTAAGCCTTATGCGGGTACTCGGGTAATTTCTCTTGCGACTCGGTTCCTTTCAAGATGGATGCGCTCTAAGCCAAGATGGCGGTGCCCATGAATTATGTTTGCCTTCGGCTTGGCATATCTATGCACTCTGTTGGTGCCGATCTTTAGTCTTCACTTCATTGATGAAGGTGTTTGTAGCGATCAGTACGTCTTTCTTAGTTATTTTAACGGTTAGTTAATTTTCCAAGCCGTGTTTATTAATTTTCACTCTAAAAAATTTCAAATATTTCCTGCCTTGAAACTTGATTATCATTAATTTAAGAGAAAGTTAATGTTTTTAAGTAATTCTATGATTACAATCAAGTCGTTGTGCGTATTTGCTCATCATTCATGTCATGTGCAGCATTTTAATTCTTGCTTTGTGTTCGCAGAGGGCTAAAGGCCTTGACACCGTATGTACCAAATGCAATCGGTTCATGAAACGGAGATTTGCTGGTCACCACTGCGTAGCTTGGGCGAAGTGCAAGGTGGGAAGTCCGTGTGATGTTTGCGTGAAGTGGTCGTCGGAGTTGGTGGCGGAGTTCGACCGTGATCGGCGTGCGCGTCTGGACAGAATCGTGAAGGACAAGGCGGCCAAGGTAGATCAGGCGGCCAACAGAGGTTTCGAGGAGCACCTGAATGAGAGGATGGACTCGGCTTTGGGTGTCTGGGCGGCCCAGTTTAAAGTCATGTTTGAGTCCCTGCAATCCACGATCCCGTTGATGCAGACTGGTGCAGGACTACCTTTCGGTGGGCCGGTCAGTGCTGCGGAGGGTGTTGCACCTGTACCTCCTTACGTTGGCTCAAGCGCCGACAGCTGAGGAGGAGGAGCTTTTGCTCATGGATGATTCCGGCATGCCGGATCTTTCCGCTATGGCTGTAGCCAGTATGTCCCAAGGTTCTCCTTCGGGTTACGTACGGGTTTGCCAGCCGGGTGGTGATGTCGACGTTCCGTCGGGCATTTTCCATCCGGATTTTATTCAGCCTGTGCTGCCGTTGGAGTCATGTTTGACGGCTTCGGATGGTATCCCGGCGCCGGTGGCTACGGGCTCTGTCGGGTTTCCGTTGGCCACCGTTAGTAATGCGGCTGTGATCACGGCTCCCGTGCTGGAGCCGATGGATCTCAGTGAGTCCGTATCCAGCGAGTCGCTGGATACTGGAGCCGCAAGTGCACGGTCGGCGGGCATTGTTTACACTAGCAAACAAGTTCGCAGTCCTCAGCATGGATCATTGGTGTCTGCCTCGTCCAAGGGCGAGAAAGAAGATGAAAACGGCAGTCCCTTGTTGGATGAGTCATCATTTTCCACCGAGACTGAATGGGTGCAGGTTCTTGAATGGATGTCCGGCCGTCTAGGGTTGGCGTCAGATCAGGATCTCAGCGCGATCTGGCGATGGAGCGGATGTCAGAGCGAGCGGCTAGCACTCTGTCCAGTGGCTCTTCGGCCATGCCTGCTCTGCCTTTGGATACGTTGACCTCTGACATGTTGGAGGTAGTGGCGTACCGTATGGTCCAGCCGGACTTTACGTTACCAAAGGCCCCGAAAGGGATTAGGAGTAGGGTCCGTTTTCCGGAGCTTGCCAATCACCAGTATGCCCGGGTCCCACGGCTTTCCGTCGGGGAGAGGGAGGCGCTGAATAGGCTGTTGGCTGGCAAAGCTAAAGGACGTTCTCGTCCGTTAGTTTCCCAGACTAACAAAGATCCTTTCAATGAGTTGACCCTCATTGAGGGTGCGGCGAGGGCTGCCATGGCAGCGCTCTCGCACGGTTGTACCATCCTGCAGGGTATGCTGACCTGTACGGCGGAAGGTGGGGTAGTGCCAGAGGTTGCTCCCGGAATTATACGGGACACCACGTGCCTATCTCAAGATTGCCTGGTCAGGGTGATCACGAGATCATTGGCTGAGCGACGGAGAATGGTTCTCGATTTTGTAGAACCAGGACCTGAGATGAGGGCTGTGTTATCTTCCGCGCCATTCATTGGTCCAGGCTTGTTTGGCGGCTCGGCATGGCAAGCCTTATCCAAGGTCGCGTCAATGGTTTCGGAGCAGGAAGTGGTCAGCAAGTCGTGGAAGTCGACGAAAAGGGCTCAGCCGCAACAGTCCTACAGACAGCAATGACAGGAGCAGCAGAGGCAGCGCCAAAGATCGTCCTTCCGTCCTTCTGGCCGTGATGCCCATCGGCCATCCGGCTCTCAAGGGCCTGGTCGTTCTTCTTCATACAAGTCCTCTAGTAAGAGGCCATATGAGGAGGACAGGAAGGGTGGCGGTTCGGGCCGCGGCGGCTACCGTAAGGATAGACGTGGTGGCGGTTCTGGACTGTCATTTGGCAAGAAACCATGGGGTGGCTGTGGGGGAACGGTCCTGACGGGTTTCCGGCGGGATCCGCTCCGGTTACAACAGGAACGAGGGGAGTCAAAGATCTTCACCTAGGCGAATTAGCGTCGTCTCGTACAACATCGATCGCGAATTGTGTGTAGATTCCTTTCGTCGGAGGCAGACTGCAACTGTTCTCAAACAAATGGGAACAGGTCGTGCAAGATTATTTGGTCTGTCAATGGTTAAGAAACGGCTACGGTCTGGACTGGCTCATCCGTCAATCGTTAGTTCCATTAACTTCGACTCCAGTATGGACTCCCGTTCCAAGGCATCCGATCATCTAGAGGCCTTTTGCTCAGAAATAGAAAGTCTTCAGCAGAAGAATGCGATTCACTTAGTCCGCAATCAGTCATCCACAGGCTTCTATTCAATGATGTTCCTCGTTCTGAAACACACCGGAGGGTGGAGACCGGTTCTCAAACCGTTAAACAAGTTTATTCTGTCACCAAAGTTTCAGATGGAGACTGTACATGTAGCAGCAGTGATGTCAGGTTTGAGGAAAGGCATGTGGGCAGTGTCGATAGATCTGAAGGATGCTTATTTTCATATTCCAATGTCAATTCCTTTTCAGAAATACCTTCGCTTTGCATTCCAAGACAATGTTTGGGAATTCAATGAGCTTCCATTCGGCTTGACCACAGCGCTGAGGGTCTTCACAAAAGTGGTCCACGCCACGACTTCTTATCTTCGCAGGAGAAACATAGCTGTTCATACTTACATAGACGACTGGCTGCTGAAGGCCGGGAATCCAGTCACTGTGCTCAACAATCTTCAAGTAGTCCTAACCTTACTAAAGGATCTAGGATGGATTGTGAATCTAGAGAAATCAGAATTGACTCCATCCCATGAGTTTGTTTATCTGGGAATATTTTTCAATCTCAGGGACGGCGTAGCTTTTCCGGCGGAGAGCAGAGTCAGGAGCCTGATTGCAGTTTTGGAGTCAATTTCTCTAGGAGCCTATCTGTCGGCGCGCCAATTTCTCAGGATACTGGGTTTACAAGTGTCTCTGGAGAAAGTGGTGCCTTATGCGGCACTCAGGCGCAGGCCGATTCAGATGTATTTAATGTCATTCTGGTCTCAGAAAACGGATCTGTTGTCTCTGAGAATTCCAGTAAAAGAACCATTGATATTCCATCTTCAGTGGTGGTTATCAGAACAGAATCTCCTGCGAGGTGTTCCTCTACAACCTCCTCAACCACAGATGTCCATCTTCACAGATGCATTGACGATGGGTTGGGGAGCGGTATTGGACAATCGATCAGTGTCAGACGAATGGGATCGGGCCAATGCGCAGAAACATATCAATGTTCTCGAACTATTAGCGTGGTATTAGCACTTCGAAAGTTCAAGAATTTAATTTGAGACAAGATTGTCCTAATAAGGACAGACAACTCAACAGTGGTGTCATATTTGAACCGCCAAGGCGGAACGAGGTCACCAGAGTTGTGCATGATGATTTGGAACCTTCTGCTGTGGTGCCAAGAGAGGAATATTATTCTTCTGGCAGCACACATTCCAGGAAGACTGAACATCCTAGCAGATGCACTCAGTCGAAGGATGGTTTGTTGTCCGACGGAATGGCAGCTCAACCAATCGGTAGCAGAGGTTCTATTCAAACATTGGGGCAAACCAAATGTGAATCTATTTGCGATGAAACAAAACGCAAAGATGGTCACATACGTGTCACCGATCCCGGACCGACTAGCCTTGGCAGCAGACGCACTGAGGTTGAGTTGGAAAGGAATGTACGCGTATGCGTATCCTCCAACGATTCTCATCCCGAAAGTTCTGGCAAAGATAAGAGAAGGGGTATGCCAAGTACTACTGATCGCCCCTCATTGGGCAGGCCGATCTTGGTTTACGGATCTGCTGGACCTTCTGGTCTGCAATCCAATCCCTCTTCCAGAACGAAGAGATCTAATCACTCAGAACAAGGGTCTGTGTCTTCACGACAGACCGGAAATGTTCAAATTGACTGCATGGATGTTGTCAAGCAGCATGCACTTGAGGGTGGCTTTTCTGAGCAAGCAGCGAAGTTTGTCGCTTCAGCCAGAAGAGGGTCTACCACCAAAACATATAATTATAGAATCAACAAACTTGCAGAATGGTGCCAGGGAAGAGATATTAATCCCTTGTCTGCATCTGTTCAACACGTAGCAGATTTTATCTGTCATTTATACGAAGTTGACAAACTTGTACCTTCAACCCTAGCAGCATATAAATCTGCATTAGCTTCAGTCGTTCCCAGTCTGGCCATTGAAGGAGTGGAGAATGACACTTTGAATGAAGTTATTAAAGGAATGAGCAATCTGCGACCTAGACAGCCAATTCCTATCCCAGCATGGAATCTATCTCTTGTTCTACAGGTTTTAGGGCATGCTCCCTTTGAACCGATTAGATCTATAGATATTAAACTGTTAACTATTAAATCAGTTTTCTTAGTTGCAGCAGCATTGGCGAGAAGGAGAAGCGAAATTCGTGCGCTGTCTGCCGAACAAGACCGTTTTGTCGTCACGGGTGAAGGTTTAAGACTACTTCCACGTCTTTGTTTCCTGGCAAAGAATCAGTCACTTAAATAACTAGGTCAACTGATCAATTTGCCAAGTTTAGTCAGACATGACCCAAACTCTTCTATTTGGTGTTCTGTCAGATGTCTGAAAATGTATAAGAAACATACTGAGGAGTGGAGAGATGACCCGAAATCTCTGTGGTTATGTCTCAAAGCTCCTCATTTGCGCGCCTCGAAAGATACTATTTCTTGTTGGATCAATGACACTATTCAGATGTCTCACAAAATTGCGACAGGAAAGCAGATTGATCGTGCGAACGCCCATCAGGTCCGAGCATTAGCAGCAGCATCGGCCCTCTTTAAGGGTGTCTCATTAGAGGAGGTGATGTCTGTAGCACAATGGCATGCCGAGTCGTCATTTACTGATTTCTACCTTCGCGACATCTCCAGCGCAGTTAATCCAGTAGCCGTCGCCAATTTGTCGAACGTTAGTTAAGCCACATCCGACCACCACTTCACAAACATCGCACGTTACTTCCTCCTGCACTGAGCAAGAGCCATGCACATGACCAGTGAACGACCGTGGATTGGGCCAAGCTCCTGGGATGATCAAGAAAGATCAAGCACTCTAAATGGTGAGTGTTTACATTAATTAAGTGACTAATAATATATTAATATTTACTTATCCTCGAAATATCAGACTGCTTAAGTAAATATCTTTAGAGAAGCTTGGTTCTGCTTAGTTTGTCCTGACGCGAACTTGTGTGCAAGTTTGAGTCTGGATACCAATACACAGTTTGTGTCTTCCTTTTATACTTTCCAAAAAGCGGCTACACGCGGGGGTGTGACCGGATTTGATTCTTGTAGCCGGATTAGACATTTGTAGCCGGATTTGTGGCTAGTGTAGCCGCTTGATCAAGTTGTGTAGCCGGGATTAGGTTGTCCAGTAGCCGGATTGGCTTTGTATGTAGCCGGTGGTGTAGCTACAGTGGCCGATTTAGTTGAAACTTGAAAGTGTAGCCGGATTCGTGTGTGTGGTGTAGCCGGGATGGGTGGCTACCATAGCCGGATTGGTTTGGATGAATAAGGCATTGTAGCCGGTTTTGTTTTCTAAAGTAGCAGGTTGCAGCCGTGTTGGTGCATCCGTAGTCAGGAAATTTTATGGGGTTGAGAATTTCCTGTTTAAAATGGCCACTAGCGGGTGGTCATTATGTCTATTTGTGGCTATCATTATAAATTTAGTTTAAATTTATAATCAGTGGTCATAGTCTAATGGAAAGGTATAATTGGAGTAGAATTGGTAAGTGAATACTGGTTAAAGTATTCGTCCCAGTGAGATCCTGACTCGTAGCGTTTCGTACCAAGTTTGGTTATACTCATCAGAGGAGACATGATATATAAGTGATATATCTTATCATCCATATTTTTGGATGGTTAATTTTAGTCAGAAAAAAAGGTGTAGAAAGTTATATTCTTACCTTTAGTCCAATTCGTTAAGAATAAGGAGCAGGTTATCTGTGGATAAGGCGTCCTCTTGTTGGTCGTCTTCTTCCGTTGGAATAAGAAAATCCAGATCTTCGAAATTGTTCGAAAGCGGGAGGAAACGGTCTTCTGAGGAGATGGTGTGTTGATCGGTAAGGAGGTCCTCTTCCAGTGTGGGTCCTGAGACACCGCTATCAGGACTGTTGTGGCCAGGATTAAAAAACTCAGGTGGTGTGGCGCCGTTAATGAGGTCCGAGTTGGGGGTCTCGCTGCAGCTCGAAAGTGGTGAGGAATAGTTAGGCGGGTTTTCTAGCGGTAGAATCTCGATCGGTTGGATGTCGTAGTTTGATGGTGAGGTAGCAGGAGTTGAATGTTGACTAGGTGAGCGGTGCGGGCTTTGGTGGATAGCTGAATTGATTGTTGCTTGATTGATAATCCGGTCAATGTTGTTTGCGGTGAGGAGTAAATAGTCTGATATAAGAGTATACTTATCCTCTCAAACAGACATTAGACTCATTCCAATTTGAAAACTTAATCGATATACTATTTTTTCAAAATTAGAAGTTGTAGTAGCTTCTTTACACTCTACTGGACTGCCCTAGCTGAGACTTGGGGCTGACATGGGGCTGACATGGGTCTGGTGGGTGTTGCATCCCCATTGACAGCCCTCTGGATTTTGTGCGGACAAAAGAGAGGGGGGGGAGCGTGGTCTAGACCATGGAAGTTTAGCACTCTATGAGTCAGATGGCAGAACCCAAGCGTATGCCAGGGTTCTAGTCTCTTCACAACCTTCTCTGTTGGATGGTAGATTAGTGCTGGTTCGAGCCTCACCTCCTCCCACTGGTATTTCTTGGCTGTTGAAACCTGGAGTTTATCATAATAGTACATCTGGTAAGTATTATTCGAAGTAGAATAAAAAAAGCGTCCGCTTTTGTTTCTACGAGAATTCTTAATACTTACCAGATGTACTCTGGCCCTTCCTCAGCCACCCCGCTGAGGTGACGCTGAGCTGCTTTCGCTGTTTGTCAAGGCAAATATAAGACGAATCTGACTGTGATTGGGAATTGACTCGGTACCTGGGGCTATGGTAATTCCCGGACACAGTATGGGCAGGAACAGGAGAGTGCGGAGTTTTAATTGTTTATTTTGAGCTAGACTAGATAATAGACATTATCATAATAGTACATCTGGTAAGTATTAAGAATTCTCATAGAAACAAAAGCGGATGCTTTTTTTATTCTACTTCGAATAATACTTACCAGATGTACTATTATGATAAACTCCAGGTTTCAACAGCCAAGAAATACCAGTGGGAGGAGGTGAGGCTCGAACCAGCACTAATCTACCAAAAATGTACACCAGTTTCTGTGATATTGACACATTAAAAGATAGAGTATTGACATCGGAGCGGTAAGGGTTAATATCTAATATGGGAAGCAGCAAGAACAACTTTTAACAATTTAAATAAAAGTAGCCTTTGCAATGATCTAAACGAAATCACGGATTTCCTTTTTCACGAGAGAGTTGATACTTACCTCCCTAATACTCTTTGATATTGCTAAATATCGGCTGTCACTTAATAAAACACTCAGATTTAAAAAATTTAAAAAGACAGGTGCCCCTTATGGACAGGTAGTCAGAAGTCAGTCAGGCGGATGCCAGCCCCGCCACCGCGCATGCGCCGACTAGTACTTGCTCTGACTAATTTATTGGCTGACACACATGCAACATAATAAGAGCCTGAAGACTGAGCCTCAGTGGGGCGGAGGCCGGGTCCGTATTAGGGAGGTAAGTATCAACTCTCTCGTGAAAAAAGAAATCCGTGATTTCGTTTATTTCACTTCAAGAGTATACTTACCTCCCTAATACTCTTTGATATTGTCAGAATTCGTCAGTGAATTCGGCGGGAGGGAGGCGAGGTCAAAAGACCAGCTCTTCCCTATGCACTTTTCTGCGATTAAGGCACTTAAACTTCTGAAATTGTGTGGAAACACAATCAGGAATAGATAGGAAAAACATCGGCTAACACAAACCGATGGCTGAGATATGACCAAAAGTCATAAGCGCGTCCCCCCCCCCCTCCTCTTGGGAGGAAGACTGAATGACCTCAATGTCCCATCCGCTCTCTATGTACAAGTGCCATGTACTATAGGACATTAAATGAAAAGGCTACATTTTCGTATACTCTCAATAATGAACCATATAACACACGTATCATCACCATATTAATAACGAAGGGGCACATGACATTACAAAAACCATGGACAACACACACAAGACTGACCTTGTGGAAGATTGGCGCTGTCATCATCTCCCCATTGGTGAAGACTGATGCAGCCCATAACGTAGATGTTTCCATTGATTAAATGTGAAATATATAAAAAATGAGGATACCTCATCAAAATATGTACACCTAGATTAGCTTTTCAAAATCGATAAGGCGAGAGGATTCGAGGTGTCACGGAGATAATGGTCGGTAAAACTTGACTCACAGTGCCACTGAGCTACTGACATAATGTCATCCTCAGGTACCCCATTAAATAGGGCAGTGGAAGACACTACACCCCGGACACTGTGAGCCTCGGCCATGTCAACTTGTTTACCTGTGGCAGATTTATGGCAAAATTGAATACACTCTACAATCCACCTGGAAATGGTGTCCTTTGACACCCTGCCATGGGGCTCAATAAATGACAACCATAACGCTGTTGGGTCCATCCGCCAATCTTGAGTACGTTGTTTGTACCGGATTAATGCTTGGACTGGACACCATAGTTTTGAATTAGGATCAAAACTAGTCAAAGCTGGTAAAATTATCGTTTGACCTGGATATTTCAGACTGGTTTTTCGCCATGAAATTTATCCCGGGTAGAAGCCTAAGGCCTTCCCCTGTAACCACAAAACGGTCTGCCTCGGCTGATAAGGCATGAATCTCACTCCTACGCCTAGCCGACGCAGCAGCAATTAAAAATAGTTTTAAGCGACAACATTTTCATAGAAATGGAGCTTAGTGGTTCAAACAGCCTCTCAGCTAGCACCTGAAGCACTAGTGATAAACTCCAAGACGGAATCACTGGGGGATTCCTTGGTCTTAGATTGCCCATGCCTTTGATTAAAGTATTTAATGTATTTACTTCATCACTTCCCCTATTAGCCAAGCAAGGGATAACTGTCATAGCCAGCAATAGAGTTAGGCTTGAGGCTATAGGCATCATACAGGTGACAGAGGAAATCGGCTACTACCTGAATAGATGAATCCATTGGATTAATACATCTTTTTGAGCACCATTCTGCAAATCTGTTGATTTTATAATTATATGCTCTGGAGGTTGACCCCCTCCTGGCTTTAGCCATGAACATGGCTGCTTGCTCAGAAAAGCCCTCCTTAATTCTAGATTCCTTGACAACATCCACGCAGTCAATTGGAACATTGACGGATTGTTGTGAAGGTTCTTGCCCTGGAAGATAATATTGTCCATCAGAGGCAGAGGAACCGGATTGCAGACCAGAAGGTCCAGCAGTTCCGTATACCATGATCGGCTTGGCCAATTTGGGGCGATCAGAAGCACTTGGCACGCCTCCTGTCTGATTTTCTGAAGAATTTTTGGAATCAGGATTGCTGGAGGGAAGGCGTATGCATACATTCCCACCCAGCTGATACATGTAGCTAACACATCTGTTGCGAAAGCGCTTGGATCTGGAATCGGAGAGACGTACGTCGTCATCTTCGCATTCTTCTTCGTTGTGAATAAATCTATGTTGGGTTTCCCCCAGTGGTCGAACAGACGATCCGCCACACATTGATTTAGTTGCCATTCCGTAGGTAAAACACTCGGCTCAATGAGTCTGCTAACAGATTTAACCTTCCCGGAATATGAACTGCCTTCAAGGTAATCCTGTGATCCAGGCACCAACAAAGCAGTTTCCAAGTCATCATACAGAGACTGGGCGACCTCGTTCCGCCCTGGCGGTTTATGTAAGTCACTACTGTTGAGTTGTCTGATCGAATTAGAACACTCTTGCCCTGAACTTTCTGTAAGAAATGTTCCAGGCCAAGGACTACTGCTCGTAATTCGAGTAGATTGATATGTTCCTTTGACTGTTCCAGATTCCAAAGCCCTGATCTCGTGGATTCTTCCAGGCAAGCTCCCCACCCCTCCATCGATGCATCTGTATACATCGTTAACTGAGGGTGAGGAGGGGTTAACATCACCCCCGCCAGGAGATTCTCTGTCTTCAACCACCATTGAAGGTGATGAACTAGAGGCTCCAACACTGACACGCTCGAGTCCAGTGAACCTGTACTCTGGGTCGATTGTGTCATGAGAAATAACTGGATCAGCCGCCTGCGTAAGGCTGCCTGAGGAATGACTGGTTCCAAAGAAACCATCAACCTCAGCATTCTCAGATAAACCCGTGCCAGGACATGACGACTGTTGCACACTGACTGTATTACTGAGATGAGTATCTGTACCCTCTCCTGAGTAGGATAAACATATCCTATCTCCAGATCGAAGAACATTCCCAGGTAAACAAACTGCTGGGATGGGGTCAGCTCTGATTTTTGAAAATTTATTATCCAGCCTAAATCTGTGAGTTTTCAAAACTATCTCCAGATTCGCTGATAAACTTTCCTGGTTGTGTGCTTTTAACATCCAGTCGTCTATGTACGTGTGGACTGCTATGCTTCTCCTGCGGAGGTATGCTGTTATCGCAAGAACCACCCTGGTGAAGACTCGAGGAGCCGTAGAAATTCCGAAGGGTAACACCCTGAATTCCCACTGTCTGCCCTGGAATGCAAATCTCAGGAAGCGACGGAAACTCCTCGCTATTGGAATGTGGAAATAAGCATCCTTCAAATCTATTGAAGCTGTCCACATTCCCTTCTCCAACCCTGCCAACACCGATCTCACAGTTTCCATCTTGAAACTGGGTGTGTCTATGAACTTGTTCACTGGCTTGAGGTTGAGAATTGGTCTCCACCCTCCAGTACTTTTCGTTACCAAGAACACGGTTGAATAGAAGCCCGGGCAATTTTGCGCCGGCTGAATTGCTTCCTTGAGTATGAGGGAATTTATTTCCTCCTCTCTACACAACCGCTGATCTGGATCTCTTGGAATTTGAGTCCAGACCAGCACCAGAGACAGCCTGTTATCCAGTCGGGATGATACCCGACTGACAGCCATCGCAAGACTAAACGGTCCTGAGTCAACCGTTCCCACTCTTGCATGTGCTTGGCCAATCAGCCTCCCACTGGTTCACCTAGGGAGAGAGGTGGACATAAGAAGCGCAAGAGTGGCACTGTCTCCTGGTGCAGATACACTGGGGTAGCTCTTACTGTGGTAATCACCGTGTCAGGTACGATTACCACAACCAGATCATCGCGCACCACGGCCCGCACCACAGTGCGTGGGCGGCTGCCTGGCTGGCTGCGCTGGAGGAGCCTGCGTCCCCCTCGCTGCTAGCCGAAGCGCACGCGGCCGTTGCCGACGCTGCGCCGGTGGCTGGCCTCTGACCTGGCCACCGCCACCTCGAGCCTGCAGGGGATGATACGCAGGGGGAGCTGCGCAAATGCGCTCTCTACGGAGCACTTCAAATTGCTCACATAATGCCCTCTGGTTATTGACCAGGGTAACCGTCTCCTGGAGGTGCTTACATCCATCACCTCCAAAAAGACCAGGACCTGTCATAGGCGTACGCAGCAGCCTATTATACAAATCCTGGGACGGGCACAAGTTGTCAAGAGCAAATGTGTGCCTCGCCCGGACACTCCTGGTTACAGACCGGGTTAAACAGTCCAAAGCCAAGTTAATTCCATCTTGGATGGCTCTCTGGACAGTCACCGGACTAGGCTGACGTAATGCGGATGCCGTTACTACCCCTTGTAACAACTGTGAGACATGCGAAAGCGCTGAAATAGACGCCCTCGAACCCTCTTCCGCATCACGTAACGCGGTGTTAGCCGAATGCAAAACGTTCGAACACAGTGCTCCCGTGTCAGACCGGGAACCTGGCTGCGTATCTTCACCCAGCGCAGCACGGTCATCCGTGCATGGCTTCGGTACTACACCACATAGCTGATATTGATTAGCTGTAATACGGCACGGCTTTGCCACTTCGCGGGGGGACCTTCGCTAAACGTCCATGTGCCTTAATGGACGTCTCCGCCGCAGTGAACATATCAACAATATGATCAGCTAACGGCAAAGATGGCATAGAGGTAACAGTCGGCTTTCCTGCCAGCCACCGGCACTGGTCCCGTTGACTGGCCGACTGATCCACGGCAAGATCTGGCCTGACGTTGATTAGCCACTGACAAGCGTCAGACCAGTCTTCCTCTGTGGCCACCTGTGAATGCTCTACAAGACGAAGGCCTTCGTCATCCTCCTGAGCAATCACAGGTGTGTATGTGGCTGGTGGAACTGATACGCCTGGCAAGCCAGAGAAAGCATGCGGGCCTGAAAGAACAGGCATGCCAAACTGACTGGCTTGACCAGGAGCAGGCGCCGTGGTATTGCGTGTGGAAAATTTCGCCACACCACGGCCCTGGTCAGCATCTGCTACACCATCGGCAAGCCGAGGTATGCGGTAAAACTGGCCATCAGAACCAGAGCGGCCTAACTTCTGCGCCGTGAACGCTACTCCTGCGTGAGTAGTACCGTGGACCATGTCGCCCGTGTTCCCCGCGAGTGGTGCACGTACGTCAATATCCATGGCCACGGCGCCAGAAGGAAAACCCAGCAGATAATCCTCTTCTTCCTGGCCAGAAAGATTAGACTCCAGGTTAGCAAAGAATGCTAACCCGGACTGGCCAGGAGAGGTACCATAGGAGGAACTGGTACCTGCAGGGTGCGGATAATCCTGGCCTGAGAAGCAGGCAGGTTCCAGCGACACCTGACCACGAACAACCGGCGCGGCAAGCCTGCTGCCAGTGTTCTTACCGTGGATTTCACCCTCTATAGACGAAATCAAGGATTTCTTTTTTCACGAGAGAGTTGATACTTACCTCCCTAATACTTTTGATATTGCTAAATATTGGCTTTCACTCAATAAACACTCAGATTAAAACAGTTAGGTGCCCCTACTGGGCAGGGAGTCAGAGCATAGTCTGGCGGATGCCAGCCCCACCACCGCGCATGCGCAGACTAGCACTTCCTCTGACTAATTTATTGGCTGATACACATGCAACTACAAAGAGCCTGAAGACCGAGCCTCTGTGGGGTGGAGAGGCCGGGTCCGTATCTAGGGAGGTAAGTATCAACTCTCTCGTGAAAAAAGAAATCCTTGATTTCGTTTATTTCACATCAAGAGTATACTTACCTCCCTAATACTTTTGATATTGCCAGAATTCGACAGTGAATTCGGCGGGAGGGAGGCGAGGTCAAAAGACCAGCTCATCCCTATACGCTTTTCTGTGTTTAAGGCACTTAAACTTCTGAAACTGTATGAAAAAACAGTCAGGATTTGACTAACCATCGGATAACACCCCCGATGTATGAGAGATGACCGAATGTCATATGCGCTCCCCACCCCTCCTTCCTGGGAGGAAGAGTCGAATGACCTCAATGTCCTATACGCTCTCTACGTACAAGTGCCATGTACTACAGGACAGAGACGAAAAAACTCCATTTTCGTATACTCTCAACAATGAACCACATAAATACACAAAAACATCATCATATTAATAACGGGTAACGTGACAAGACAATCAACAATGGACAACACATACACAAGACTGACCTTGTTGAAATGGCTGCTGACATCCTCTTCCCATTGGTGAAGCACGATGCAGTCCCAAATTAGTGGTTGTTTCCATAAATTAATTGTGAAATATATAAGCAATGAGGAAACCCCATCAAAAATATATGCCAAGTTATTTTTTCAAAATCGACAAGGCGAGAGGATTAGAGGTGTCACGGAGATAATGGTCTGTAAAACTTGACTCACAGTGCCACTGAGCCACCGACATAATATCATCCACCGGGACCCCATTAAATAGGGCCGTGGATGTCACTACGCCGCGGACACTGTGAGCCTTGGCCACGTCAACCTGCTTCCCAGTGGCGGATTTATGGCAAAACTGAATGCATTCTACAATCCACCTGGAAATGGTGTCCTTAGAAGCCCTGCCATGGGGTTCAATATAAGACAACCAGAAGGTCCAGCAGATCCGTATACCATGATCGGCTTGGCCAATCCGGGGCGATCAGAAGCACTTGGCATTCCTCTTGTCTGATTTTCTGAAGAATTTTTGGAATCAGGATTGCTGGAGGGAATGCGTATGCATACATTCTCCCCCAGCTGATAGCTAACGCATCTGTTGCGAAAGCGCTTGGATCCGGAATCGGAGAGACGTACGTCGTCATCTTCGCATTCTTCTTCGTTGCGAACAAATCGATGTTGGGTTTCCCCCAATGGTCGAACAGACGATCCGCCACACATTGATTTAGTTGCCATTCCGTGGGTAAAACACTCATCCTTCGGCTCAATGAGTCTGCTAGCAGATTTAACCTTCCCGGAATATGAACTGCTTTAAGGTAATCTGGTGATCCAGACACCAACAAAGCAGTCTCCATGTCATCATACAGAGACTGGGCGACTTCGTTCCGCCCTGGCGGTTTATGTAAGTCACAACTGTTGAGTTGTCTGAACGAATAAGAACAATCTTGCCCTGAACTTTCTGTAAGAAATGTTCCAGGCCCAGGACTACTGCTCTTAGCTCCAGTAGATTTATATGTTCCTTTGACTGTTCCAGATTCCAAAGCCCTGATATCGTGGACTCTTCCAGGCAAGCTCCCCAGCCCTCCATCGATGCATCTGTATACACAGTTACCTGAGGGTGGGGAGGGGTTAGCATAACCCCCACCAAGAGATTCTCTGTGTCCAACCACCATTGCAGGTGATGAATCAGAGGCGCCAACACTGGCACATTCGAGTCCAGCGAACCTGTACTCTGGGTCCATTGTGTCATGAGAAATAACTGGATCGGCCGCCTGCGTAAGGCGGCCTGAGGAATGACTGGTTCTAATGAAACCATCAACCCCAGCATTCTCAAGTAAACCCGTGCCAGGACATGACGACTGTCGCACACTGACTGAATTAATGAGATGAGTTTCTGAACTCTCTCCTGAGTAGGATAAACATATCCTGTCTCTAGATCGAAGAACATCCCCAGGTAAACAAACTTCTGGGATGGAATCAGCTCTGATTTTGGGAAATTGATCATCCAGCCTAAGTCTGTGAGAGTTTTCAAAACAATCTCCAGACTGGCCGATAAACTTTCCCGGGTGTGCGCTTTCAACAGCCAGTCGTCTATGTACGTGTGGACTGCTATGCTTCTCCTGCGGAGGTATGCGGTGATCGCAAGAACCACACGGGTGAAAACCCGAGGAGCCGTGGAAATTCCGAAGGGTAGCACCCTGAATTCCCACTGTCTGCCCTGGAATGCAAATCTCAGGAAGCGACGGAAACTCCTGTGTATGGGGATGTGGAAATAAGCGTCCTTCAAATCTATCGATGCTGTCCACATTCCCCTCTCTAACCCCGCCAACACCGAGCGCACAGTCTCCATCTTGAAACTGGGCGTCTCTATGAACTTGTTCAATGGCTTGAGGTTGAGAATTGGTCTCCACCCTCCGGTGTTCTTTGTTACTAAGAACAGGGTTGAATAGAAGCCCGGACACCTCTGTGCCGGCTGAATAGCTCCTTTTTGTATGAGGGAATTTATTTCCTCCTCGATACACAACCTTTGATCTGGATCTCTCGGATTTGGAGTCCAGATCGGCACTAGAGACAGTCGCGATGGCGGGCCTGTCATCCAATCGGGATGATACCCGACTGAAAGCCATCGCAAGACTAAACGGTCCTGAGTTAACCGTTCCCACTCTTGCATGTGGTCGGCTAGCCGGCCTCCCACCGGTCCACCTAGGGATAGAGGTGGACATAAGGAGTGCAAGAGCGGCACTGTCTCCTCTGCCAGAAACACCGGCGCGGTTCTCACCGCGGTAACCGTCCCATCAGGAACGATTACCCCGCCCAGATCCTCGCGCGCCACGACCAGCACCGCGCGCACCTCGGTGCGCGGGTGGCTGCCTGGCTGACTGCGCCTGAGGAGCCTGCGCCCCCCTCGCTGCTGGCCGAATCGCACGCGGCCGAGGCCGGCGCTGCGATGGTGGTTGGCCTCTGACCTGGCCACTACCACCTCGAGCCTGCAGGGGACGATACGCAGGGGGTGCGGCGCGAACGTTGGCATGACGAAGCACCTCAAACTGCTCGCGCAGCGCCCTCTGGTTATTGACCAGAGTAACCGTCTCCTGGAGGTGCCTACACCCCTCACCTCCAAAGAGACCAGGACCTGTCATAGGCGTACGTAGTAGCCTATTGTAGAGGTCCTGGGACGGGCACAGATTATCCAAGGCAAAAGTGCGCCTTGCCCGGACACTCCTGGTCACCGCCCGCGTCATACAGTCCAGAGCCAGGTTGATACCATCCTGGATGGCTCGCTGGACTGTGACCGGACTTGGTTGGCGCGATGCGGATGCTGTTACTACCCCTTGTAACAGCTGGGAGACGTGGGACAGAGCGGCAATCGAAGCCCTCCCACTCTCCTCCGCATCACGCAACGCGGCATTTGCTGAACGCAACGCGTTCGAACACAAGACTCCCGTGTCAGAACGGGAGCCTGGCCGCGCATCCTCACCCAAAGCCGCGCGGTCATCCACGCTCGGCTTCGGTACCACACCGTACCGCTGGTAGTCCAGGGGCACGATGCGGCAACGCCTGGCCACCTCGCGCGGGGCCTTAGCGAGACGTCCACTCGACTTAATGGACGTCTCCGCCGCCTCGAACATGTCAACGACATGCTCTGCCAGCGGCAGAGAAGGCATAGCGTTAGCAGTAGGCTTACCAGCTAACCACGGCCTGTGCTCACGCTGGCTAGCCGACTGCTCCACGGGCAGATCTGGTCTAACACTCACCAACCACTGGCAAGCGTCAGACCAATCCTCCTCCGTGGCTAGCTGCGAGCGCTCTACAAGACGGGGGCCTTCGTCTTCCTCCTGAGCGCAAGCAACAGAGCTTGACGGCGGGTACGCTGATATCCCTGGCAAGCCAGGGAGAACATGCGGGCCTGACAATACTAGCATGCTAATATCACTGGTTTGACCAGGAGCAGGCGCCGTGGTAGAGCGCGGGGCATATACCGCCCCACCACGGCCCCGGCCAGCACCAGCGACACTCTCGGCAAGCCGAGGTATGCGGTACCGCTGGCCTTCAGCGCCCAGGGCCAGTCTGAACCGTGGATTCTACCCCTGGGAGAGTAGAACCGTGGAAAAAGGCGCCTGTATTCCCCGCGAGGGGTGCACAGACGTCATAATCCATGTCCACGTCTTCAGACGGCGACCCCAACAGGTAATCCTCATCCTCCTGGCCAGACAGATTAGACTCCGGGTCAGCAAAGAGAGCTAACCCGGACTGGCCAGGGAAGGTGCCATACGAGGTACTGGCACCCGCGGTGTGCGGATACCCCTGGACTGATAAGCAGCCCGCGGGTTCCAGCGACGACCGTCCACGGTCCCTATTGGGCGCGGCAATAAGCCTGCTGCCAGGGCCGTGGAACGCCCCCTCTAATGGGGCCACCTCTGAATCTTCAAACAACGGAAGCATACTAAGGAACGTTGATTCAGAGGTGGGGATTACCTGCTCCGAAGCAGATGATGAGGTCAATAAAGGATTTGGTCCAGGAAGCATGCCACGAAGCAACTCTGGAACCAAATCCTTTATTGTCCTCCTCATCTCTCCCAACATCTCGGTCCGGAAGGCCTCCATGTCCACCGCGGACGAGGCCTTCCTCTTACCCTTCTTACTTACACCCTCTTTTTTCAGCTTCTTCTTCTCCTCCTCCACCTTGTCCTTCGCCTGCAAGCACAAGAATTCGGACATTAGCTCGCCCCCCCAGTGCTTACATATCTCGCAATTAAGCAAGGGACCACAGGGGCTACACTGAAAACAGAGATGAGGGCCAAACTTGTCCCTCAAAAATCGTCCACAGGACGCACAACCAGGTCTCTGAAAAAGGCCAAAGGACGAGGAGTATGAGCAATCTAGTTAAGCTTAGAAACTCACCAACTCAAGAGAAGGAAAATGATCATAAAGATCATAATTTATCAGAAAACCAGCTTCGGACAACTTTAATTGTTAATAAAGAGCAAGGCTGATTATGACGTCATTAATCCTATGACAGGAAAAAATCGATCCCCAACAAACATCCCAGTGCAAGGACGAATTGTATCTCTAACCAGAACATGTGCAGAATGGACATTTCGACTACACAAGCATCAGATATATACTGATAACAATGGCAAATAAAGTTAATTATCTCCCTTTCCTCTAAATAATTAACATCACCTCATATCAATAATTAGATACCTGACACCTTGTCTAGACAAACCATCCAACCTGATGAACTGGAGCACTCCACCACTGAACACCTCTTAACTCTCTCCACCTCTAGGGGAAGGAATTGGATCAAGAGGGCAAAGTGAGAAGACCTTTATAATAGGCCTCCAACTCACTGGACATAGAATTTTTGGTTAGATAACCTAACAGTATTAGTAGGAAATGGAACCATGGTGGAGAGACACAAACCCTCTGCTGATGTCATGTCCATAATATTTCTTCACACAGACCTGTGGACATAAACACAAAGAGAGATTAGTCTTATATAGCACCTAGTTGAAATAAACCAACTAATCAAGGCGCTTATCACGCTTAGCGCGAGTCCCGGAAACACATTACAACGGGACAAAACTCGCTAATTTTACTAGAAGTCACCTGATTTAAAGGTCCAAGGCCCTCCTGTGGCGAAGTTACTCTCTCTGCCATCTTTCTCAGGTATCAACAGTTCTGAATTTTGCCAAAAACGCTTATAATTGAGCTACAAAAAGCACTAGCACAAAAGCATGTGTTGTCTCTCAGCCAATAAATTAGCAAAGAGGAAGTACTAGTCTGCGCATGCGCGGTGGTGGGGCTGGCATCCGCCAGACTACGCTCTGACTCCCTGCCCAGTAGGGGCACCTAACTGTTTTAATCTGAGTGTTTATTGAGTGAAAGCCAATATTTAGCAATATCAAAAGTATTAGGGAGGTAAGTATACTCTTGATGTGAAATTAGGGCCACCTCTGAATCATGGTCGAAAACTGATAGGTCCCTAAATAGTACCGATTCAGAGGCGGGGATTATCTGCTCCGGAGCAGATGAAGGGGACAATGAAAGATTTGGACCAGGAAGCATGCCATGAAGCAACTCTGGGACCAAATTTTTAATTGTCCTCTTCATCTCTCCAATCATCTCAATACGGAAGGCCTCCATATCCATAGCGGATGAGGCCTTCCTCTTACCCTTCTTACCAGAAGCCTCTTTCTTAAGTTTCCTCTCCTCCTCTGGAGCCTTCTCTCTGGTCTGCAATGATAGAAATTCAGACATTAGCTCCCCCCCACCCCCCCCCACCACCCCACTTTTTACAGATCTCACATTTAAGCAATGGCCCATATGGGCTGCACTGGAAGCATAAATGGGGGAAGAACTTATCCATCCTACCACATGAAGGACAACCAGGCCTCTGAAACACACCAGAGGACGAAGACAATGAGTATTACAGATATTGAATTATAACTCAACACAAAATAAACAAGACCCAAGCTAATAATAATAATAAATCAGCGTTGGATAAAACTTTTAACTGATAGTAAGGCGCAATGCTGATTATGACGTCATAACTTAAAAAATAAGAAGTTAAATCGATCTGAAACAAAACCTCCAGGTGTAAGGACGAATTGTAATCATATCCAGAACATCCTAACTAGACAGGATAGTTTATACAGACTATACAACCATCAGATAAACAATGATAAATGGCAGTAAGATTTTATAAATATTGTCACATATAATTGAAATGCCTCATATCATAACTAGAGTACCTGAGTCTTTAGCATAGACAAACCATCTGATCTGATGAACCGGACGCTCCACCAACATTATGACCTCTTAACTCTCTCCACCTTAAGGGGAGGGAAGGGGACCAAGAGGGCAAAGTGAGAAGACCTTCATCCGAGGCCTCCAACTCACTGGGAAAGGATTTTTGGTTAGATAACCTAACAATGTTAGTAGGAAATGGAACCTTGGTGGAGAGAAAACAAACCCTCTGCTGATGTGATGTCCTAACATTCCTAGGTAGATACCTGTGGACATAAACACAAAGAGAGATTAGTATTTCATAGCGCCATTTTGAAATAAACCAGTTATTTTAGGCGCTTATCATGATAAACGCGAGTCCCGGAAACACATTACAACGGGATAAACTCGCTAAAATATACTAGAAGTCACCTGATGGCTAGGTCCTGGGCCCTCCTCCGGCGAATATAGATGATCTGCCATCTCACACAGGATATATAACACTTCTAGAGTATGAATTTAAGTCTTAAACAGCTAAGAAAAGCTTAAAGCACCAAAGCATGTGTAGACCCTCTGCCAATAAATTAGCAAAGAGGAAGTACTAGTCGGCGCATGCGCGGTGGTGGAGGCTGGCATCCGCCTGACTGTAATCTGACTCCCTGCCCAGTAGGGTAGGGGCACCTAACTGCTTTAATCTGAGTGTTTTATTGAGTGAAAGCCGATATTTAGCAATATCAAAGAGTATTAGGGAGGTAAGTATACTCTTGAAGTGAAATTTAGCATAGACAAACCATCTGATCTGATGAACCGGACGCTCCACCAACATTATGACCTCTTAACTCTCTCCACCTTAGGGGGAAGGAAGCGGACCAAGAGGGCAAAGTGAGAAGACCTTCATCCGAGGCCTCCAACTCACTGGGCATAATTTTTGGTTAGAAAACCTAACAATGTTAGTAGGAAATGGAACCTTGGTGGAGAGAAAAACCAACTCTCTGATAATGTGATGTCCTAAACAACCGAAGGTAGATACCTGTGAACATAAACACAAAGAGAGATTAGCATTTCATAGCGCCATTTTGAAATAAACTAATTATTTTAGGCACTTATCATGATAAACGCGAGTCCCGGAAACACATTACAACGGGATAAACTCGCTAAAATATACTAGAAGTCACCTGATGGCTAGGTCCTGGGCGCGAAATAATCCGATCTGCCCTCACTCCAGGTTAATAAAACACTTCTAATATATTAATTAAACAGCTCAGAAAAGCCTTAAGCATGAAACATGTGTTACCCCCTCTGCCATTAATTTAGCAAAGAGGAAGTACTAGTCGGTGCATGTGCGGTGGTGGGGCTGGCATCCGCCTGACTGACTTCTGACTACCTGCCCATAAGGGGCACCTTTCTTTTTAAATCTGAGTGTTTTATTAAGTGAAAGCCGATATTTAGCAATATCAAAGAGTATTAGGGAGGTAAGTATACTCTTGAAGTGAAATTGAAAAATTTCCATTCGCTGGCCAAGAGAACGCTATTTTTTAAAATTTTATCACTGGAATCATATCTGAAGGTTAGCAGAAACTTAGATGTTCTCGCTAAAGATAAATAGTATGAATAACTCACTGTTTCTTTGGCTTTCGCTGTCCGTGTGCACGGTTCACTGATGATGAACTGGTCTTCCCCTTCACCTGAACCCTTCATAAAGAGACATTGTAATGATAATTTATTTGATACAACTGTCTTTATTCAGAGTCTGATCTCAAGTATCTGACATCATCGTAGCTTAAATATTGCAATCATAAATTCATAATCCTTCATGAACCTTGAAAAGGCTGTCACAATGTACGAATTGTATGTCCTTGATGGATTTATGATTCAATAAAAATTTTGTTGAATAATTTGAAACTAATTCGACTGGGAGAGACGTCAATTGAGTTTGTGTCAATCAGAAAATGAAGGTGTGCTGTCAGTTGAGGTAGCGTCAGTCAGAAAATGAGGGTATGCTGTCAGTTGGTGGCGTCAGTCAGATAATGAAGGTGTGAGGTCAGTTGAGATGGCATCAGTCAGATAATGAAGGTCTGATCTCAGTTGAGGTGGCATCAGTTGGATAATGATGGTGCGATGTCAGTTGAGGTGGCGTTAGTCAAATGATGAGGGTGTGATGTCAACCGAGGTGGCGTCAGCCACATAATGAAGATGTGATGTCAGTGGAGGTGGCGTCAGTCAGATGATGAAGGTGTGATGTCAGTGGAGGTGGTGCCAGTCGGATGATGGTGTGATGTCAGTGGAGCTGCCGTCAGTCGGATGACAAAGGTGTGATGTTAGTTAAATAATAAGGATAATATGCTTAATTTATATAAGGTGGCCTTAATCCTTTAACAGTTAAGTCGGCAGACTTGAAAAATCTCCATTTGCAGGCCTAGAGTAGAACCTTTGCAAAAGTAGCTCTGGAATGACTGGCGCGGGTGGCTTGATAACCCGAGCCAGTCATTTCAGTGGAAAATTAAGAAAAATAGACTTCTCTTGGCCTGAAAATGGACATCCACTTTAAGCTAAAATTTCACTTTTCTTGACGAATCGTGACTATTACATGTAAGGCCATTACCTGGTTAAGGATAAGGAATATTCACCTTTTGAGATCACTTGGCTGTATGGCTGCTAGCTTTAAATCCTGTTCCTCTTTCTGCTGTTTGAGCAACTCAAGAAGCTGCTCTCTCGGAACCTTCAGTTCATTGGCACATTTCTTCATGTGTGTCTGACGTGACTGCAATTAAAACAAGAGCTATCACAGATTTCAGCCACTCACCATTCCATTTTTGCCACATTGTAAAAAAGTTTTTCAGATTTTGCAGATTTTCTGCATTATACCAATTCTCAGTTGAATACATTGAAGGACTGCAAAAAACAGTGCGGAAAACCAACTGCAACAGATGGACAGACAGACAGATGGACGGAGTGCAGACCTATAGTCCCCCGGTTTTACCGGTAGGGGACTAATAACATTACAGTTTTTATCGGTTTTATGAAAGATTGCCATTAATTGAGGAATATTTCTCTTCAGGATAGATGTCTCAGGCGTATGAGATAATGTGTAATATCATTACTATGCTGTGAAAAAAGAAATTTATCAAACTTCTTTTTCACGAGTGAGATGACATACTTACATGTACCTCCCTAATACCCTTGATATACTACTATACACCTGTGCAAAAGTTAAGCACCACCCTATTTTTACGCACATGCGAGGGTATATTCATGTGCTATGAAGAAAGCAATAGCATAAACATTTATGTACCCATCCATCTTAGTGCAAGAGGTAATAATGCAACTAGAGGAATGCTGATTATGATGGTGGGGAAACACTGTATGTTTTTATTTGAACTTGAAAACGAGGCCTGAATATGGTTACGTTGACACAACTGACAACTATTGCCCTACAGTTGACACACGTGGCTAGATTGTCATTAATGGTGTCTGAAAACGAAGTTTAACATCTGTGCACGAGTTTGAGACTGTCATTATTAATACCGGGTATATCCACCTTGTGCCTGGATGACGGCCTGGACACGACGTCTCATGCTGGTCACCAACCGACTGATACGCCATTGTGGTATTCGTTGCCATTCAAGATGGAGTGCGTCTGTTAATTCCTGTAGGTTCTGCACAGGAGGATCCCTCCTTCTCACCATGTTTCCCAGAATCTCCCAGATATGCTCAATAGGGTTCATGTCAGGGCTCCTTGCTGGCCATGGTAGGGTTTCGATGGCATTCTGGCGGAGGTATTCATGCACAGCTCTAGCACGATGTGGTCGGGCGTTGTCATCCATGAATATAGGGTGGGTTCCAGGTGCATGATTTACAAAATGAGGGACCACAACTCTATCCAGTATGGAATCTTGATATCTTTGTCCATTTAGTGTTCCACGTACGGTCAACAGATCCAGCTTACAATCAAATGAGATGCACCTCCATATCATAACGGAACCTCCACCAAATGGAACTTCTTCCATGATGTTACGTTGGTCGTACGCCGTGCGTCTGGACCTCCATACACGAGTTCGACCATCTGTGGCATGAAGCAGGAACCGACTTTCATCGGACCAGTGTACCCGTCTCCAGGATCTCATGTTCCAGTGTCTTCTTTCGTTGCACCACCTCAGACGCTCCTCTTTGTGGTGTGCAGTGAGGAGAGGACGTCTGACAGGTCTCCTAGCTTTCATGCCAGCAGCATACAGTCTCCTTTTGACGGTAGACATTGACACTCTATTGCGCGTTTCCCATTGCTGGCTGAGCACTCTGCTGTTGGTGAATGGAGATCTCCTAACAAGGCGTACTAGGACTCGATCATCACGGGCAGTAGTCTTCTTCGGTCTTCCAGATCTAGGCCTGTCCTTCACCTCATTAGTTTGCCCATGTTTTGCAATCAAACGACTGATTACAGTATGGTTAATGTTCAGCTGTCTGCCAATCTCTCTGCATGACATACCAGTGGTATGCATGCCTATGATTTGCCATTTCACACGGTCACTTAACCTTCGTCTTGCCATAGCGGTTCACAATCAAGAGCTAATTCTCTCTGAACAAATAAACCACGGTCATGAACACAAAATTCCTAATCTTGTCGCCTAAATCTGTATGTAATGTTCTACACCTCAAACTGGACTTTTACATAACTGAACACGTGTGCTGTTTCCCGCCACGCACGGACATCAAGCGGCGTGAAGTCATGCATGCATGTGCATTTCGTACTTGGAATTATGTCAGCTAACGCGGGGACAAAAAGTATGGCAGCCTAGTTGTACCATCATGTTTCTACGTTCTATTGTTTTTGCTGGTGCTTAACTTTTGCACAGGTGTATATATCGGCTCAATTCAATAATATTCAGAATTATAAACGGTTAGGTGCCCCTACTGGGCACGTGGAATGTACCTACACAGTCATGCACATGTCAGACCCCACCTCTGCGCATGCTGGTACTTCCGTTACTAAATATTGGCTGACATAGAAGCAACTCTTCAAATAACCAAAGGACCATGCCTCCGTGGGGTGGAGAGGCTAGGATCCTGTTAGGCAGGTAAGTATGTCATCTCACTCATGAAAAAGAAATTTGATAAATTTTCTTATTTCACATCATGTGACCATACTTACACCCCCCCCCCCCCCCTCCCTAACACTCTTGATAAAAGCCATAATTTGAAAGTAAATTTGGTGGGAGGGAGGCAAGGTCCTAAACCAGTTCACCCTTGAAGAGACTAGCTCTATACCTGTTCTGACAAATATGCAACAAAATATAGTTACAGACACAACATCCTATTATCTGAGCTCTTAAATTATTTTCTTATTGTCTTAAAATTTTCAAAGCTTTCAATTAAAATTAATCACTAGCTTTCATTCTCCAACATTTTAACAGAAATAATGTCACAAGCCGTATTATTACACCATCACTCCCAGCCAACAACTGTATAATAATATATATCTAGTGAGATACGTCATAGCGCATGACTTTATTACACTAGCGTAATATGAAATGTTTTAACCCTCCAATGAATTCAAGAGTTTCAAATTTCTCATAGAAAATATTCATTTGCAGACCAAGAGAAGACTATTTTTGAAAATTTACCACTGGAATGACTGGCTCGGTTATCGAGCCAGTCATTTCAGTGGTAAATTTTCAAAAATAGTCTTCTCTTAGTCTGCAAATTGACATTTCGCAAGACCACTGCTAGTCGTTTTAGGCTGTTATTAGGGATACTGAAGGTAATACAATGGAATACAAGGTTACTTCGATATGATACTCATACTTACACTCTCAGCTTTATGATGCCTGCCACACATAGGACAATCAAGACCAACATTCCTCAGGCGACACATTTCCTTCTCCATGGCCTGTCTTTCTTTCTCATTTTTCTCAGACTAAAACACCAAGAACAGCATATATCTATGTATCTTCAGTATAATGAAGTGAGTGAAAATTAAGTTAACATGGTTCCAAAAATGAAAAGAAACTTGTAACGTAGTACAATTTTGAATATGATGTAAGAAATTTTCTGTTGTATATTTTGGACTTAATTAAATTGGAAGCCATTGGCAGAAATGCCTTCCTAATCAAATTCAGATCAAAATATTCAACAATATATTTTATTTAGTTTTGGAAACATGTTATGTCCGAACTGTACTGTAGCTCCAGCCACACCAGGGGAGAGCTATCAAAGATAGATCTCCCCCTTGTCTGCATATCGTGACAGCCAATTTTTGTGAACCAGAGCTATTCCCCCTGGTATATGAAACCCAAAATGGGTTTACATACCATATCAATACATGCATTAACATGTTGCAATCTTCTTTGGGAATTCAAGTGAGACAGATCTTTCTGGCAGATTTGACAGCAAATTGGATCAGATTCGGACATTGTTCCTGACACCTTTCCTGCTTCCTGTTCTTGCAGTTGTCGGGCCAATGCCTCATCTGACAAAAAATGCATATAACAGTAACTAGTAAATAACTAAACATGTACAAGTAATCCATACATTGAAAAGAATAAAATCTTTCAAAACCTATCATTGAATTACAGAATATTCACAGTGACAACATGACAGGTCTATATCTATATATTATACTGTATTTAAATCACAGCTCATTCCAATATCCCATATCTCACAAAACAGATTTACAATTATTTTAGCCCTTTAACACTGATACCAGCCAAAAATGGCTTCTCCAGTCGTATTACGAAATGTCTATTCGCAGACCAAGACTATTTTTGAAAATTTACCACTGGAATGACTGGCTCGATAACCAAGCCAGTCATTCGTGGTAAATTTTCAAAAATAGTCTTCTCTTTGTCTGCAAATGGACATTTTCTATGGGAAAATTTAAATTTTCTTGAACAAATTTGCGGATTAAAGGGATTAAGCAGTCAACTGAAGCTAGGCTTATGGCAGATAAGATGCCCTCATAGAATAAAAACAAGTTCTACATGTACATATATGGCAGATAAGATGCCCTCATAGAATAAAAACGTGTTCTACATGTACATATATGGCAGATAAGATGCCCTCATAGAATAAAAACGTGTTCTACATGTACATATATGGCAGATAAGATGCCCTCATAGAATAAAAACGTGTTCTACATGTACATATATGGCAGATAAGATGCCCTCATAGAATAAAAACGTGTTCTACATGTACATATATGGCAGATAAGATGCCCTCATAGAATAAAAACGTGTTCTACATGTACATATATGGCAGATAAGATGCCCTCATAGAATAAAAACGTGTTCTACATGTACATATATGGCAGATAAGATGCCCTCATAGAATAAAAACGAGTTCTACATGTACATATATGGCAGATAAGATGCCCTCATAGAATAAAAACGAGTTCTACATGTACATATATGGCAGATAAGATGCCCTCATAGAATAAAAACGTGTTCTACATGTACATATATGGCAGATAAGATGCCCTCATAGAATAAAAACGTGTTCTACATGTACATATATGGCAGATAAGATGCCCTCATAGAATAAAAACGTGTTCTACATGTACATATATGGCAGATAAGATGCCCTCATAGAATAAAAACGTGTTCTACATGTACATATATGGCAGATAAGATGCCCTCATAGAATAAAAACGTGTTCTACATGTACATATATGGCAGATAAGATGCCCTCATAGAATAAAAACAAGTTCTACATGTACATATATGGCAGATAAGATGCCCTCATAGAATAAAAACGTGTTCTACATGTACATATATGGCAGATAAGATGCCCTCATAGAATAAAAACGTGTTCTACATGTACATATATGGCAGATAAGATGCCCTCATAGAATAAAAACGTGTTCTACATGTACATATATGGCAGATAAGATGCCCTCATAGAATAAAAACGTGTTCTACATGTACATATATGGCAGATAAGATGCCCTCATAGAATAAAAACGTGTTCTACATGTACATATATGGCAGATAAGATGCCCTCATAGAATAAAAACGAGTTCTACATGTACATATATGGCAGATAAGATGCCCTCATAGAATAAAAACGAGTTCTACATGTACATATATGGCAGATAAGATGCCCTCATAGAATAAAAACGAGTTCTACATGTACATATATGGCAGATAAGATGCCCTCATAGAATAAAAACGTGTTCTACATGTACATATATGGCAGATAAGATGCCCTCATAGAATAAAAACGTGTTCTACATGTACATATATGGCAGATAAGATGCCCTCATAGAATAAAAACGTGTTCTACATGTACATATATGGCAGATAAGATGCCCTCATAGAATAAAAACGAGTTCTACATGTACATATATGGCAGATAAGATGCCCTCATAGAATAAAAACGTGTTCTACATGTACATATATGGCAGATAAGATGCCCTCATAGAATAAAAACGTGTTCTACATGTACATATATGGCAGATAAGATGCCCTCATAGAATAAAAACGTGTTCTACATGTACATATATGGCAGATAAGATGCCCTCATAGAATAAAAACGTGTTCTACATGTACATATATGGCAGATAAGATGCCCTCATAGAATAAAAACGTGTTCTACATGTACATATATGGCAGATAAGATGCCCTCATAGAATAAAAACGTGTTCTACATGTACATATATGGCAGATAAGATGCCCTCATAGAATAAAAACGTGTTCTACATGTACATATATGGCAGATAAGATGCCCTCATAGAATAAAAACGTGTTCTACATGTACATATATGGCAGATAAGATGCCCTCATAGAATAAAAACGTGTTCTACATGTACATATATGGCAGATAAGATGCCCTCATAGAATAAAAACGTGTTCTACATGTACATATATGGCAGATAAGATGCCCTCATAGAATAAAAACGTGTTCTACATGTACATATATGGCAGATAAGATGCCCTCATAGAATAAAAACGTGTTCTACATGTACATATATGGCAGATAAGATGCCCTCATAGAATAAAAACGTGTTCTACATGTACATATATGGCAGATAAGATGCCCTCATAGAATAAAAACGTGTTCTACATGTACATATATGGCAGATAAGATGCCCTCATAGAATAAAAACGAGTTCTACATGTACATATATGGCAGATAAGATGCCCTCATAGAATAAAAACGTGTTCTACATGTACATATATGGCAGATAAGATGCCCTCATAGAATAAAAACGTGTTCTACATGTACATATATGGCAGATAAGATGCCCTCATAGAATAAAAACGTGTTCTACATGTACATATATGGCAGATAAGATGCCCTCATAGAATAAAAACGTGTTCTACATGTACATATATGGCAGATAAGATGCCCTCATAGAATAAAAACGTGTTCTACATGTACATATATGGCAGATAAGATGCCCTCATAGAATAAAAACGTGTTCTACATGTACATATATGGCAGATAAGATGCCCTCATAGAATAAAAACGTGTTCTACATGTACATATATGGCAGATAAGATGCCCTCATAGAATAAAAACGTGTTCTACATGTACATATATGGCAGATAAGATGCCCTCATAGAATAAAAACGTGTTCTACATGTACATATATGGCAGATAAGATGCCCTCATAGAATAAAAACGTGTTCTACATGTACATATATGGCAGATAAGATGCCCTCATAGAATAAAAACGTGTTCTACATGTACATATATGGCAGATAAGATGCCCTCATAGAATAAAAACGTGTTCTACATGTACATATATGGCAGATAAGATGCCCTCATAGAATAAAAACGAGTTCTACATGTACATATATGGCAGATAAGATGCCCTCATAGAATAAAAACGTGTTCTACATGTACATATATGGCAGATAAGATGCCCTCATAGAATAAAAACGTGTTCTACATGTACATATATGGCAGATAAGATGCCCTCATAGAATAAAAACGTGTTCTACATGTACATATATGGCAGATAAGATGCCCTCATAGAATAAAAACGTGTTCTACATGTACATATATGGCAGATAAGATGCCCTCATAGAATAAAAACGTGTTCTACATGTACATATATGGCAGATAAGATGCCCTCATAGAATAAAAACGTGTTCTACATGTACATATATGGCAGATAAGATGCCCTCATAGAATAAAAACGTGTTCTACATGTACATATATGGCAGATAAGATGCCCTCATAGAATAAAAACGTGTTCTACATGTACATATATGGCAGATAAGATGCCCTCATAGAATAAAAACGTGTTCTACATGTACATATGGGCTGTTTTACAATCCTGGGTACAGAATTGTCTCACAGACATAAAAAATAAAGTTTAATCTTTAGATTTTTTTCAAATTTATTCTGATACAGGACACCCTCAAGGATATGGGGAAACAAACGGCATTATAAAATCCGATCTGGTTAGTGAGAAAATGTAGCTGGAAGTTGAACAAGTGAAAAATAATGTATTTATTAAAAATGTCAAATACTTATCAATGTGCAACCTAAAACACTATAATGAATAATGATTGAGCTGTTTTATTGTTGACATGGTTGTTTGAGATTGATTTTTATCGAAAACCGTTTCAAAATATGTAAATAAATGAGAATTTAATGAAATATCACGATTCCTGGTATGCAAATTTCTGCAATGACTCCATGAAGTTGTGTGTTATTAAAAAATAAGGCATAGTATCTATGCAAAAACAAATTGACATGCTTATGGCATGCCAATGGTCTCAATACCAGTGTTTAAAGTCTGTATCTCAGGTATATTTTGTGTATTTGACTGTCAATTATAAATGTCCATTCCGACTCATTATGTATCGGAAGGGACATAAGACTTTGACAATGTTTTGGTCATAGTTTTGCACAGAGTTATTACATGTAGCTGTTACAGTTTAGTTGAACCTCGTCTTGTAGACTACAAGCATAATTTTCAGAGAAATCTAGTACCATAACCGATGATCTGGGGGGCATCAGTTCGTGGGCTCTGCTGTATTGATTCTGCTGCCATCTGGCCCTGAAGAGATGAGGGCCTAGTCTGCAAACATCCTTAGAAAGGACATTTACCAGGTCAGTCATCTTTGCTTCTTTCCTCAGCAAGTTTAGTACTCAGGATACCTTTCCTGTTTTCTGTGATATATGTGATTTATAATCCCATGTACGGTAGATTATATTGTTATTACCATGAAGATCCACAAATGGTTGGTAGTGAGCTCTGAGGCTTTCAGAAGGACATCTCCTGCATGACTGATTCAGGCACTTCTCATTGACCTCTGTACACATAACCATCTCGGCAACTGCATTTATTTTCAGATTTTCGTTGCAAACCGTGTTTAGAGCATTCAACATCAATTTTGCATTCCCGCAGACTTTGCAACAACAGATGATTCTTTCATTGTATCTGATTGTCCGAACATTTGATGGCTTCAACTTGACAAACATGGAGTAGCCTATCTTTGTGTCTGGATGCTCTTCCTTGTAGATCTTATATGCTTCTGTGCAGGAATGTTCCAGCAGATGTGTGAACTTTCCCTTCTTTACTCGTTTCTTTAGAGGCAGTATGCGTGAGATTCTTGGTGACTCCCAGAAATCAACAACATCGTTCTTTAACTGTTGAGAGAGAGCATCTTTCCTTTTCTTCTTCTTCTTGGGTTTGTTGTCTCTAAGAATCTTTCTTGTTACACCCAATCTGTTAGCAATCCTCTGTTTTGATCTACTTTTTGAGTATTTCATCATCAATGCTATGTTATTCAGTTGTCTCCGTTTTTCTTCTGTTCCGGTCTTCAGTGTACCAATATGATTTTTGACACTGGATGCAATCATCTCATCTTCTAGATTCCTCTTTGGGTTGATACCTCTTTCGGAAAGCTTACTCTTCTTACGTGGTGTGGCATTTATGACTAAAGTTTCAACAGCTTGGGCATATGATGTTGGGGATGCCGGCATATGGGACCTCAGTTGCTGAAGCTGACGGTATCTAGTTGCTCTCGAGGAAGAGCTTTTCTCCTGGAAACTAAACGAAATCAAGGATTTCTTTTTTCACGAGAGAGTTGATACTTACCTCCCTAATACTTTTGATATTGCTAAATATTGGCTTTCACTCAATAAACACTCAGATTAAAACAGTTAGGTGCCCCTACTGGGCAGGGAGTCAGAGCGTAGTCTGGCGGATGCCAGCCCCACCACCGCGCATGCGCAGACTAGCACTTCCTCTGACTAATTTATTGGCTGATACACATGCAACTATAAAGAGCCTGAAGACCGAGCCTCTGTGGGGTGGAGAGGCCGGGTCCGTATCTAGGGAGGTAAGTATCAACTCTCTCGTGAAAAAAGAAATCCTTGATTTCGTTTATTTCACATCAAGAGTATACTTACCTCCCTAATACTTTTGATATTGCCAGAATTCGACAGTGAATTCGGCGGGAGGGAGGCGAGGTCAAAAGACCAGCTCATCCCTATACGCTTTTCTGCGTTTAAGGCACTTAAACTTCTGAAACTGTATGAAAAAACAGTCAGGATTTGACTAACCATCGGATAACACCCCCGATGTATGAGAGATGACCGAATGTCATATGCGCTCCCCCCCCCCCCCCCTCCTTCCTGGGAGGAAGAGTCGAATGACCTCAATGTCCTATACGCTCTCTACGTACAAGTGCCATGTACTACAGGACAGAGACGAAAAGCTCCATTTTCGTATACTCTCAACAATGAACCACATAAATACACAAAACCATCATCATATAAATAACGGGTAACGTGACAAGACAATCAACAATGGACAACCCATACACAAGACTGACCTTGTTGAAATGGCTGCTGACATCCTCTTCCCATTGGTGAAGATCGATGCAGTCCCAAATTAGTGGTTGTTTCCATAAATTAATTGTGAAATATATAAGCAATGAGGAAACCCCATCAAAAATATATATGCCTAGTTATTTTTTCAAAATCGACAAGGCGAGAGGATTAGAGGTGTCACGGAGATAATGGTCTGTAAAACTTGACTCACAGTGCCACTGAGCCACCGACATAATATCATCCACAGGGACCCCATTAAATAGGGCAGTGGATGTCACTACGCCGCGGACACTGTGAGCCTTGGCCACGTCAACCTGCTTCCCGGTGGCGGATTTATGGCAAAACTGAATGCATTCTACAATCCACCTGGAAATGGTGTCCTTAGAAGCCCTGCCATGGGGTTCAATATATGACAACCATAACGCTGACTGGTCGGTGCGCCACTCCGCCGTACGTTGTTTGTACCGGCGAAGCGCCCGGACAGGACACCATGCTTTAGAATTAGGATCATATCTAGTTAAAGCAGGCAAAATAATAGGTTGACCTGGATATTTCAACGACTGATTTTTAGCCAAGAAATTAATCCTAGGTAGCAGCTTAAGGCCTTCCCCTGAAACCACAAAACGGTCATCCTCGGCTGATAAGGCATGAATCTCACTCCTACGCCTAGCCGAGGCCGCAGCAATTAAAAACACAGTCTTCAGTGTTAATAGTTTCATCGAAATGGAACTAAGTGGTTCAAACGGCTTATCACCTAGTACTTGAAGCACTAGCGATAAACTCCAAGACGGAATCACCGGTGGATTCCTTGGTCTTAGATTGCCCATGCCTTTAATTAATACATTTAATGTATTCACTTCATCACTTCCCCTCTTAGCCAAGCAAGGAATAACAGACATTAAAGCTGACTTATAACCAGCAATAGAGTTAGGCTTGAGGCTATAGGCATCATAGAGGTGACAGAGGAAATCAGCTACTACCTGAATAGATGCATCCATTGGATCAATACATCTTTTTGAGCACCATTCTGCAAATCTGTTGATTTTATAATTATATGCTCTGGAGGTTGACCCCCTCCTGGCTTTGGCCATAAACATGGCTGCTTGCTCAGAAAAGCCCTCCTTAATTCTAGATTCCTTGACAACATCCACGCAGTCAATCTGAACATTGACGGATTGTTGTGAAGGGCCTTGCCCTGGAAGATAATATCGTCCATCAGAGGCAGAGGAACCGGATTGCAGACCAGAAGGTCCAGCAGATCCGTATACCATGATCGGCTTGGCCAATCCGGGGCGATCAGAAGCACTTGGCATTCCTCTTGTCTGATTTTCTGAAGAATTTTTGGAATCAGGATTGCTGGAGGGAATGCGTATGCATACATTCTCCCCCAGCTGATAGCTAACGCATCTGTTGCGAAAGCGCTTGGATCCGGAATCGGAGAGACGTACGTCGTCATCTTCGCATTCTTCTTCGTTGCGAACAAATCGATGTTGGGTTTCCCCCAATGGTCGAACAGACGATCCGCCACACATTGATTTAGTTGCCATTCCGTGGGTAAAACACTCATCCTTCGGCTCAATGAGTCTGCTAGCAGGTTTAACCTTCCCGGAATATGAACTGCTTTCAAGGTAATCTGGTGATCCAGACACCAACAAAGTAGTCTCCATGTCATCATACAGAGACTGGGCGACTTCGTTCCGCCCTGGCGGTTTATGTAAGTCACAACTGTTGAGTTGTCTGAACGAATAAGAACAATCTTGCCCTGAACTTTCTGTAAGAAATGTTCCAGGCCCAGGACTACTGCTCTTAGCTCCAGTAGATTTATATGTTCCTTTGACTGTTTCAGATTCCAAAGCCCTGATATCGTGGACTCTTCCAGGCAAGCTCCCCAGCCCTCCATCGATGCATCTGTATACACAGTCACCTGAGGGTGGGGAGGGGTTAGCATAACCCCCACCAAGAGATTCTCTGTGTCCAACCACCATTGCAGGTGATGAATCAGAGGCGCCAACACTGACACATTCGAGTCCAGCGAACCTGTACTCTGGGTCCATTGTGTCATGAGAAATAACTGGATCGGCCGCCTGCGTAAGGCGGCCTGAGGAATGACTGGTTCCAATGAAACCATCAACCCCAGCATTCTCAAGTAAACCCGTGCCAGGACATGACGACTGTCGCACACTGACTGAATTAATGAGATGAGTTTCTGAACTCTCTCCTGAGTAGGATAAACATATCCTGTCTCTAGATCGAAGAACATCCCCAGGTAAACAAACTTCTGGGATGGAGTCAGCTCTGATTTTGGGAAATTGATCATCCAGCCTAAGTCTGTGAGAGTTTTCAAAACAATCTCCAGACTGGCCGACAAACTTTCCCGGGTGTGCGCTTTCAACAGCCAGTCGTCTATGTACGTGTGGACTGCTATGCTTCTCCTGCGGAGGTATGCGGTGATCGCAAGAACCACCCGGGTGAAAACCCGAGGAGCCATGGAAATTCCGAAGGGTAGCACCCTGAATTCCCACTGTCTGCCCTGGAATGCAAATCTCAGGAAGCGACGGAAACTCCTGTGTATGGGGATGTGGAAATAAGCGTCCTTCAAATCTATCGACGCTGTCCACATTCCCCTCTCTAACCCCGCCAACACCGAGCGCACAGTCTCCATCTTGAAACTGGGCGTCTCTATGAACTTGTTCAATGGCTTGAGGTTGAGAATTGGTCTCCACCCTCCGGTGTTCTTTGTTACTAAGAACAGGGTTGAATAGAAGCCCGGACACCTCTGTGCCGGCTGAATAGCTCCTTTTTGTATGATGGAATTTATTTCCTCCTCGATACACAACCTTTGATCTGGATCTCTCGGATTTGGAGTCCAGATCGGCACTAGAGACAGTCGCGATGGCGGGCCTGTCATCCAATCGGGATGATACCCGACTGAAAGCCATCGCAAGACTAAACGGTCCTGAGTTAACCGTTCCCACTCTTGCATGTGGTCGGCTAATCGGCCTCCCATCGGTCCACCTAGGGATAGAGGTGGACATAAGGAGTGCAAGAGCCGGTCCACCTAGGGATAGAGGTGGACATAAGGAGTGCAAGAGCGACACTGTCTCCTTTGCCAGAAACACCGGCGCGGTTCTCACCGCGGTAACCGTCCCATCAGGAACGATTACCCCGCCCAGATCCTCGCGCGCCACGACCAGCACCGCGCGCACCACGGTGCGCGGGCGGCTGCCTGGCTGACTGCGCCTGAGGAGCCTGCGCCCCCCTCGCTGCTGGCCGAATCGCACGCGGCCGAGGCCGGCGCTGCGATGGTGGTTGGCCTCTGACCTGGCCACTACCACCTCGAGCCTGCAGGGGACGATACGCAGGGGGTGCGGCGCGAACGTTGGCACGACGAAGCACCTCAAACTGTTCGCGCAGCGCCCTCTGGTTATTGACCAGAGTAACCGTCTCCTGGAGGTGTCTACATCCCTCACCTCCAAAGAGACCAGGACCTGTCATAGGCGTACGTAGTAGCCTATTGTAGAGGTCCTGGGACGGGCACAGATTATCCAAGGCAAAAGTGCGCCTTGCCCGGACACTCCTGGTCACCGCCCGCGTCATACAGTCCAGAGCCAGGTTGATACCATCCTGGATGGCTCGCTGGACTGTGACCGGACTTGGCTGGCGCGATGCGGATGCTGTTACTACCCCTTGTAACAGCTGGGAGACGTGGGACAGAGCGGCAATCGAAGCCCTCCCACTCTCCTCCGCATCATGCAACGCGGCATTTGCCGAACGCAACGCGTTCGAGCACAAGACTCCCGTGTCAGAACGGGAGCCTGGCTGCGCATCCTCACCCAAAGCCGCGCGGTCATCCACGCTCGGCTTTGGTACCACACCGTACCGCTGGTAGTCCAGGGGCACGATGCGGCAACGCCTGGCCACCTCGCGCGGGGCCTTAGCGAGACGTCCACTCGACTTAATGGACGTCTCCGCCGCCTCGAACATGTCAACGACATGCTCTGCCAGCGGCAGAGAAGGCATAGCGTTAGCAGTAGGCTTACCAGCTAACCACGGCCTGTGTTCACGCTGGCTAGCCGACTGCTCCACGGGCAGATCTGGTCTAACACTCACCAGCCACTGGCAAGCGTCAGACCAATCCTCCTCCGTGGCTAGTTGCGAGCGCTCTACAAGACGGGGGCCTTCGTCTTCCTCCTGAGCACAAGCAACAGAGCTTGACGGTGGATACGCTGATATCCCTGGCAAGCCAGGGAGAGCATGCGGGCCTGATAATACCGGCATGCTAATCTCACTGGTTTGACCAGGAGCAGGCGCCGTGGTAGAGCGCGGGGCATATACCGCACCACCACGGCCCCGGCCAGCACCAGCTACACTCTCGGCAAGCCGAGGTATGCGGTACCGCTGGCCTTCAGCGCCCAGGGCCACAGTCTGAACCGTGGATTCTACCCCTGGGACAGTAGAACCGTGGAAAAAGGCGCCTGTATTCCCCGCGAGGGGCGCACAAACGTCATATTCCATGGCCACGTCTTCAGACGGCGACCCTAACAGGTAATCATCATCCTCCTGGCCAGAAAGATTAGACTCCGGGTCAGCAAAGAGAGCTAACCCGGACTGGCCAGGGAAGGCGCCATACGAGGTACTGGCAGCCGCGGTGTGCGGATACCCCTGGACTGATGAGCAGCCCGCGGGTTCCAGCGACGACCGTCCACGGTCCCTATTGGGCGCGGCAATAAGCCTGCTGCCAGGGCCGTGGAACACCCCCTCTAATGGGGCCACCTCTGAATCTTCAAACAACGGAAGCGTACTAAGGAACGTTGATTCAGAGGTGGGGATTACCTGCTCCGAAGCAGATGATGAGGTCAATAAAGGATTTGGTCCAGGAAGCATGCCACGAAGCAACTCTGGAACCAAATCCTTGATTGTCCTCCTCATCTCTCCCAACATCTCGGTCCGGAAGGCCTCCATGTCCACCGTGGACGAGGCCTTCCTCTTACCCTTCTTACTTACGACCTCTTTTTTCAGCTTCTTTTTCTCCTCCTCCAACTTGTCCTTCGCCTGCAAGCACAAGAATTCGGACATTAGCTCGCCCCCCCGTGCTTACATATCTCGCAATTAAGCAAGGGACCACAGGGGCTACACTGAAAACATAGATGAGGGCCAAACTTGTCCCTCAAAAATCGTCCACAGGACGCACAACCAGGTCTCTGAAAAAGGCCAAAGGACGAGGAGTATGAGCAAACTAGTTACGCTTAGAAACTAACCAACTCAAGAGAAGGAAATGATCATAAAGATCATAATTTTTATGAGAAACCAGCTTCGGACAACTTTAATTGTAATTAAAGAGCAAAGCTGATTATGACGTCATTAATCCTATGACAGGACAAAATCGATCCCAACAAACATCCCAGTGCAAGGACGAATTGTATCTTTAACCAGAACATGTGCAGAATGGACATTTCGACTACACAAGCATCAGATAAATACTGATAACAATGGCAAATAGTGTTAATTATCTCCCTTTCTCATATCAATAATTAATACCTGACACCTTGTCTAGACAAACTATCCAACCTGATGAACTGGAGAACTCCACCACTGAACGCCTCTTAACTCTCTCCACCTCAAGGGGAAGGAATTGGATCAAGAGGGCAAAGTGAGAAGACCTTTATAATAGGCCTCCAACTCACTGGGCATAGAATTTTTGGTTAGATAACCTAACAGTATTAGTAGGAAATGGAACCATGGTGGAGAGACACAAACCCTCTGCTGATGTCATGTCCTTATTTCTCCTTCACACAGACCTGTGGACATAAACACAAAGAGAGATTAGTCTTGTATAGCACCTAGTTGAAAAAACCCAACTAATTAAGGCGCTTATCACGTTTAGCGAGAGTCCCGGAAACACATTACAACGGGACAAAACTCGCTAATTTTACTAGAAGTCACCTGATTTAAAGGTCCAAGGCCCTCCTGTGGCGAAGCCATCTTTGTCAGGTGAAAACGTCTCTTAAATAGTCTTAAAAAGCTTTGAAAAGCGTAAAGAAAGATCCTATCATGAAAGCATGTGTTGTCTCTCAGCCAATAAATTAGCAAAGAGGAAGTGCTAGTCTGCGCATGCGCGGTGGTGGGGCGGGCATCCGCCAGACTACGCTCTGACTCCCTGCCCAGTAGGGGCACCTAACTGTTTTAATCTGAGTGTTTATTGAGTGAAAGCCAATATTTAGCAATATCAAAAGTATTAGGGAGGTAAGTATACTCTTGATGTGAAAATGGACGTTTCGAAGGCTTCGTACATGGGGTCGTATTTGCAGATGCTTTCCCTGCTCTGTCCAATTCCTTGTCTCTCCGGAGATGTTGTGCAGTTCTTCTGCTTCTACTTTCCCTTTTTTTCTGTCTGTTGTATGCCCGTCTCTCATCATCCGTCATGCTCATACCAATATGTTCATGTTTGTTCTCCGGATTGTTCTTCTTTTTCTTCTCCCTCATGTTTCTTTTCCATTTCGCCCAGCGGCTCCTTTGCTCTTTCTGAGCATCATCAGTTAGCGAGTCCACAGGTGTATATGCTTGTTTCTTTCGTTCATTGTCTTTCTGTTTGTATTCGGTGTATGACTCGGGGTCCTTCAGCTTCCTGTTTTGTCTGTAAACTGTAGATCTGCTTCTGCCAGATATCACAGATGCAGCACTGACCTGATCATTTACAGCACTCTTACTCCTCAATCGTCTGCAGGCATTCTCAAGTGCAGGCAGTGACCACTTTGACATATTGGAATAGTTTACTTAATCTGAAAATAGAATTAAAGTTGATCACATGGCAGGGTTCATACACCCAGGGCTGATTTCATTGTTCAGCAATACTGATCCATATTGTTGAACAATAAATTCAGATATATATTAATGGCTACCAAGAGTAATGCAAAAAGGATATGCATTCAAGCCAATACTCAATAGCAGCAGTGAAAGCAGGTAGGTTCTGTGGAAGCATGCATGTGAATCAGACACAACAGGTACACATGTGATCATGCATCAGAATTCTGAAAATACAAAAAGCAGAGACATGTAATTAACATGTCAAAACGGGTGTCCTTTCCGACACATATGCTCAGCATATTGGTAACTGGTATATTGTTGTTCTATTTGTATTTATATAATATCCTGAATAGTAGAATATGTTCAGCCTTTTGTCAGGCAATTTCATGTGGGCACCAAATTAGAATATCTATTGAATCATGTTAGACATAGCTCATCATTGTCTTACAAATAAAATTATTAGTCCCCAAAAGTTAACTTTTAAAATGTTTATCGATAAAATGATAACTCCAGCTGTTGTGGAGAATAGAGGATACTATTGCAATAGATTGGAAACCAAAAAACTTATTGTGACCATGTTATATATTGATTAACTGTGATAAATAATGGTGTGTCGGAAAGGACATTTTGACATAGTCAATTTAAATGCATAAAAGATACTAAAACAATAAATAAGTAATGTGACAGAACTTTCCCTAGTTCTGCACATGTTCAGTACAACCTAAGGCAACAATTCTAAACCATAATCTTTTGATGTATCTATTTAGTTGTGATTGGCATGCACAAATCTAATGAGTCGGAAAGGACATCAATTTGACGGAAATTTACTTCATTAATTTATATATTGTGTCCGTTGTTAACCAGAGATTAAACTAATTTTTCATTACTTTATTTATTGTGACAAATACCTTCCAATTGCTGCAGGATTTGTTTTAATTCCAAATGTATCCAATATTATAGATCTAAAATGGTATTGAATTTGTGTCGGAAAGGACATTTCAATTGACGGAAAATGTATGTTGTGCAATATTGCTATTTTTTTGTAAAAAAATTCCTAGGACATTGTTATTATGATTTGTATTGTTTACAAAACACACAAATTTAGCTATAAACAAGTCACTGACTTAGTTTAAGATTACAAATGTACACATTTACATATGTCTAAGTAGCTTATTTCTCAAATGAGACACCATTTTGGGGTATTTTAAGGGGTAAAATGGCCATTATTCTGTCGCCGGTAAAGATATTTTGATTCCGTTTTCGGTTTTTATTGCAGCTAACTCCCATGGATTGTGTGGAATTGTAAATGTCCGTTATTATAATAGAGTTATCAAGCAAATCAACAGAAAGTGGTCAAATCTCAAATGTGCCCAGGACTGTAAAACTGCCCATATATGGCAGATAAGATGCCCTCATAGAATAAAAACAAGTTCTACATGTACATATATGGCAGATAAGATGCCCTCATAGAATAAAAACGTGTTCTACATGTACATATATGGCAGATAAGTTGCCCTCATAGAATAAAAACAAGTTCTACATGTACATATATGGCAGATAAGATGCCCTCATAGAATAAAAACGTGTTCTACATGTACATATATGGCAGATAAGATGCCCTCATAGAATAAAAACGTGTTCTACATGTACATATATGGCAGATAAGATGCCCTCATAGAATAAAAATGTGTTCTACATGTACATATATGGCAGATAAGATGCCCTCATAGAATAAAAACGAGTTCTACATGTACATATATGGCAGATAAGATGCCCTCATAGAATAAAAACGTGTTCTACATGTACATATATGGCAGATAAGATGCCCTCATAGAATAAAAACGTGTTCTACATGTACATATATGGCAGATAAGATGTCCTCATAGAATAAAAACGAGTTCTACATGTATATATATATGGCAGATAAGATGCCCTCATAGAATAAAAACGTGTTCTACATGTACATATATGGCAGATAAGATGCCCTCATAGAATAAAAACGTGTTCTACATGTACATATATGGCAGATAAGATGCCCTCATAGAATAAAAACGTGTTCTACATGTACATATATGGCAGATAAGATGCCCTCATAGAATAAAAACAAGTTCTACATGTACATATATGGCAGATAAGATGCCCTCATAGAATAAAAACGTGTTCTACATGTACATATATGGCAGATAAGATGCCCTCATAGAATAAAAACGAGTTCTACATGTACATATATGGCAGATAGTTTTGATGTGGCAGATGATTATAAAATAAAATTTATGCAAAAAATAACTAGAACTGGATGTGGATACACAACATCACTTTAGGCCCTATGATTTTAAAATACATGTAGATAAGCGAACCAATATTTTGATTTTGACATTAGGGAATGACTGACAGCCTTGGTTGTTGAAAGCGTGACACGTTATACTTGTAACTTGTTACCATATATAGACGTCTTTGCAAAAAAAAAGGTGAAATATTTGATTGACAGATTGACCAACTCACACAGGTACATGTACTACAGTACATCTCGAAAATATTTTCAAATGTTTAAAAAACAGATAACAACAGCTGCTGTTGAATATTTTGAACATTATTGGATTGAACGACATCGCTGCAGCAATGTCTTACAATCCAATTATGTTCAAAATATTCAAAAGACCATTTCTTACTAACTACATGTAACATGTCCCTGTAACTTTGGTTTTGTTTTGGTAACATTTAAACCGATATGAGTTTCACTGTATTAGTTTAAGTCTAAAAATATTATTTTGACTTGCGATGTACATACATGTAATACTGTTCTAGAACCCTCTCAAACCCGACATCCTACTTGTAATGTAGCGTTTCAATTTCAAGCGAACTCTTGACTAATTTGATGCCAATTCAGACTTGAAGCTGTTGGGTCATGTGGCACTAACAGCTTCCAGTTAAATGAATTTCAAATTTGTTAAAAACCTATTCTTACATGTGCACAAAACAACAATTTCTCACACAAGGTATGCAGGCTTGTAAGCACAGTAAGGTTTAGCTTTTGATGGTCAACAAACTGAATTTCTGGCCTAATAACTGTCCATTTGCAGTCCATTAGAAGAGCCCTTTTGAAAACTTATCACTGGAATGACTTGGCATGCTCAGTGACATGCATTGATCGAGGCATTTCAGACATTTTCAAAAATTGTTTTCTTGTGGCTATCAAATGGACAGTTTTCAAAAAGATTGCAGAGGTTGGGTTTTAGTGGCTTGACCAGCAAACATGCAAATGGTTAACCGTTTAATGGTCAAAATCTATTTTTTTTAAATTGAATGTTTTGCTTAGTAAATGTCCATTTGCAGGCCAAGACACTTTTTGAAAAGTTAGTACTAGAATGACTGACTTGGTTATCAAGTCTGCCATTCTAGTGATCAAATTTCAAAAAAATGTCTTCTCTTGGGGTGTAAATGGACATTCCTCAATACAACTGCAGAAAAAACAATATTACCATCAGCCTGTTGTTGAAGTAACACAGGACTTTGTCTCCCGCTCTGAAACTTCTCTCTCAAACACATCTTCACATGGTCTTCAAATGCATCCAATATCAGCCTATTACAACTTGGACACAGTTTTCTGTTTTTCTCTAACATCGGTCCTACAGAATCCAATTGCTCTGATAAGTCACATGATTCTGCGACGTCATCAGCTGATGTAGAAGTACCAGCACTCAATGTCGATGTCGCAGATAATATCTGATCAGGTAGTTTAGACTGTATTTTCTGTCTACAAGTAATTACTGTTGACCGTGTTCGTACATTTTGCACATCAGAAAAATCATTGCTCTCATCCAGTTGTCTGCTTGAATTGGACGCTATGCTCGAGAGAACCTTCCGTTTGATTGCACTGGCGGTCACCACTTTCTTATGAAGTGACAGCCTCGCAGCTGTCTTTGTTTTACTATTGGCTGCATTAACACGTTTTGACATTTTAATTAATTACTGTACATTTCACAGGTTAACATAAAACTGCGACTCTATAATTATCACTGACAATTGTACTTTGTGTCCTATTTCACCTATGGTAGTTTATTAAAAGAAACACTTTACTATGAGTTTATTTAGAGATACCAAATCACCACACTGGACATGATACATGTACTTTAACTATAAAACATGCTGACCCTTTATCCTTGAATAGGCACCATGCTATCCAGGCTTCCACAGAAATTAGAAATATATGAATTGCATGATTACGCATAGCAACTAGAAATAGAGAATGTTTCAAAGAATATGTTTAATATTTAGATGTGACATCCGTGGATACATGTACTGATGTATGATGACGCGAATACACAATAGATGTCTCTAAGATGTACTTGTTAAACCTATTAAGGATGCTCTCATACAATCAGATGAATAGTCAGATACTAATCAGCATTCTCAGCCTTATCTTGTTGTATCTGTTCAGCTCTACGCACTTTGATTTCTGCTAAACGCCTCTCATACTCATCATCCCATTGTTTCTGCATAGCAAAGCCAAATATTGTGCTTTCCTTCTCTGGTCTGCCCTGTTTCCAATAGCTGAAAACATACACAAAAACATGATTTCTCATCTGTATAACCATGGAGAGAAAAGATATGGCAAAGTAGAAAAGCAGGGGCTTAGAAAGATGTGGAAATTTGTTGAGAGATACATGTAAGATCCCACTAATGTCATGTTTGAATCATGAACCATAGTTAACTAGATACCAATGAAATTTGTCTGCAAATCCCTACATTTTGACATTCTGTCACACACACACACACCCTACCACACCCTCCGCACTGGGTGAGAGCCTAATGTAAAAATTGAATTATTAGAATTCAACTCGGGTCTTCACCTAAGGCGAAGACCGGAGTTGAAATCTGATAATTTTATTTAAATTTGAGTTGCGTGTTGTTCAGTGAAGATAAGAAGATGGCTTCTGCCACTGCCAGCTCATCCAGAGTCTCTGCACATTCAACACACACCAGTTGTTGTTCATCTCATGGAGTAGGCTACCACTAACGGTAGCACCGTCGCAAACACACACATTCATACAGTGACACAGACATTGTTTCAAGCAGGATACAATCCTCCATTCAACACAGAACCATTGAAGTTCTTCGTCACGATCCTGATGGCCATGAAGCCACATCTTCATGTAAGGCCCGTGAGTCTTATTGGATCAACCAACTACATACTACCGGATCCAACTGCTATCAATCATACAAATTGGTAACCCCTACAAACCATTCTGGTGGTCCAGAACTTTAATGTAAACATTGACTCACAATCCGCAATCATATGGGTAACTAACATACCAAATTTGGTTGGCTTCCGTCAAATTGGACCTACTGCTCCACCTCCACCATAGCCCCACCAATACCAGGAAGAGAGCCTAATGTAACTGTCATCTTGCAGTCCAGAATTATATGGGCATCACACACAAAAAATTTGATTGAATTCCACCAAAAGGTTTCAGATGAGTAGCTGGACAGGCAGATGGATAGAAGGGAGGTAATTGCAAAATCCCCTCCATTTTTTCAAACCATGTGGGAATAATAATTACTAGCAGGAAGTTATTAGTTTGATTGGCATCTATCGAGTCCTTGATTTCAGGTCCCATTGACTACATATCTAGGCGGGTTTTATTTCAGTCTATTATTGGTCATTTCCCCAGTTTTTACACTGGTATCCATTTATACTCCTGGGTGGAGATGAGCAACGAGGAGTGAATCAGATTGCCTATGTTTCCACCGATTGCTCATCAGCCACCTGATCGCCTGACAATCGAGCGGGATTTGAACCCACCCAGCTGATTAGCAGTCAATCACGCTAACACCACGGCGAACCGTCTCCCCACTAGCAGGGTTTTAAATTACCTCTTATCTATGACTTGTATCATATCCGAACGAAATCTTCCCATATTAGTGACCCCCCAAATTAAAATCGTACTGGCTGCTATGAACAGTAAGTAACTGATTTACAGTCAATTAAATACTCAGAGATGGATTCCGTGTCATTTTATGACCATTCAGAGATCTTACATGTATGTTGCTACATGCACATGCATTAAAACTAAAATGGCTCAAAAAGTTAAAATCTATCTCGCAGATTTCAAAACTAGTTTCTAGGAGCATTGATGGATCCCGGGCCACATACAGGTAGGTTGTGAGGCCAAATACGGTAAGTATAACAGCCTGACTAGTTAAACTATTGTCGACCAGTCACACGGCCTTGGTCGCAAATGTTTACCGGTAATACAAAATATGAGTAAAATTCAAAACGGCAGCCAATCCTCGCTTAACATGCATAAATGTACATAAACATGTAAATATTTCCCTAATCTCCTGACTTTCTGAAAACAAATTGACTGAAAGTTGTTGGTGGCTTAGCCACCAACAATTTTCAGTTAAATTCTTTTCAAACTATTTAGCCGGTCACGAGGTATAATCCTTCAAATTGTCATCTGCAAAACTCAGCAGAAAAATGTGTAATGCACGATTAACAGCATATTGGTATATATACATATAATATGTAACTAGAACATTTACTGAAGTAACTGTAAATCTGCGATATCTGGCCATTAAGGAATATTATAAGGCTTCTTCTAAGGCCATTGAACACATCTGGTGCTGATCCAATAAAAACCTTATGTGTAGTCACAGCTCAAAGAGCCATGCTTGAAATTCCCATAGGTTTAAACTAAAAGGTCACCTTGACCATAAGGATAATATACAAATGTAAGGTGTGTCTTCTAACATTCTCTTTGAAGTTACATGATGAAAGGCAGGTAACTTATGCCAATCTGACATGAATATTGGAATTTTTACCAGTGAATGACCTTGACCCCAAGGGAGATATTAAAATTTTCATTGGAAATTATTTAGGTCTCTCAAGGTTCTAGAGTCTGGCCGGGTTTGTAGAGAATCGGAAGAAAACTCTAGGAGAAAACACTGTTCAAATATTGCTCCCATAGGTTTCTATGTGGCATGGAAAAGCTGATTTCTCCAAAACTGCTGGATGGGTCAACTTCAACTTTGATACCTAATCAAGTCAATAGAAGACCTAGAAGTTTCCCATATTGCAAATCGATCGGAGCCAAACAAATTTCGGCTGCCATTTTGAAAAAGAAATTAGAAATATGGTTTTCCACTGCTTGTAAACTAGAGTTCATTTCTGCCCAAAAATGAACACCGCTATTTTTTACCCCAAAATGTGTGCCTGGCGGACAATGTGGGAACAAATTTACCAAAAAAGAACATTTTTTAAAAACATTTTTCGTCCCGAGTTCATTTCTGCAAAAAATGAAAACTGGTATTTTTTACCTAAATTTTCACATGGCAACCATTTTGAAAAAAAAGGTGTTTTTTTTAAATGATCGAAACTCTAGGTGTAGTCGCAATTCAAAGATCCATCTTCAAATTTCCTTTCATTCCCCATGGGGCCATATTCCATGCACGAGGTGGTGGGGGAGGTAGTGTTAAAGGTCTGGTGGTCATTTTGCGTCATTTTGAAAACAAATTTCTTCAGTGGTACCAAGTATGATAGTGATCCGATCAAAACTCTAGGTGTAGTCGCAGTTTAAAGACCAATGCTGAAAATCCATATACATTTCCTATGGGACTTTTTGCCCATGGAAAAGGGGGTAGCTCGAAACCTTTTGGGTGAATCCGAAAACAAAGAACAAGCACATGATTCCAGACTGGGTAGAAGTTGACCAAATTTGGAGTTGATCGGATGAACACTGCATGAGATGCAGTGCAAAGTTTTTAACCAAGAATAAGAAAGAAAGAAGCAAGATCCTCAGTGATTATAATAATCGCAGATTAATTACTTTATGATAATGGAATTTAAAACTTACACGATTAATCCACCCAGAAGAATTGAGACTGCAAGTCCACCAAATACAAATGAAAAACGCCAGACATTCATCCTCGTGCCTTGCATCAGCCCGTATTTCTTAATTTCTTTAGGCATGATGAACTGTTTAGTGGACACTCTCAGGGAAAGTCTAGTCCGGTTTCACTGAAAAGGAAATAAGGGATATATCAATCATTATAATTCAACAATAAACACATAAATTATACATCTAGTAGCAATGGTTGAATTGTTTGTCCATCTACCAGTCATTGATAGGTGGTGAACTTTGCTGGCGATTCGAAAGTTACTGGACAACTCCTCATCCAAAGTTACTGTAAATCTCAGAAATAAGTTAAAATGTTTCCAAAATAAAAACGTCAAATGTTTTCGCAAGAAATGTTCTGTTGAATATTTTGATCATAATTGGATTTGAGGACATGCATTGTGGCTCTAGTATTAATAGTAAATATATGTTGCAAATATTTTCCAGGATCATTGCTTAGAGGGAGCCTATTTATAATACAAACTTTGGTTAAAATATTTTCAGAATTTATTTCAATTTAGAAAAATATGGCTATTTTTTTGGATGGATGTACACGGTACAAGTTCATGAAATAAGTGCTTTGCTTTGACAACTTAAAGTAAATATTTCTTAAAATCTAAGATTTTACCACAAAAATTTAATAATAAAAATTCTGTATACAAATTCTAAAGCCTATGCCAATCCGCCAAGCAGTTGTAGCACTTTTAAACATAGGTTGATGGCCGTATGATGGAGGGAATCAAAACATAGGCTCCACCGTTCCAATGAAACAATCAGTTCATGAAAAATTCCTTAAAGAACAGAAAATTTTATCTTCAGACCATTATTGCTCAAAAAAGGAAATTTAAAAACGCTGAGGTACCCTTAAAATTAGGGTAATTTCAAGTTCATAGGTATTAAAGATATCATTAGACTGAATAGATTTCTGAAACTAGAGAGTTCACGCTCTCCAATGACACCAACAGTGTTGAAAACAAACAATTTTCATGTCTCTGGTTTCACTTGTCAAGGAATTTCCCAGGTTTACATTCATATGTGAGCGAAACAGTCCACACCGTGTTAGAAACTGGTACGCTGACCATATCTATTGTGTATTTCAGCAATATCCTCAATCAAAAAAAGAATCTTCTCCCCTCCCATACGTTTACTATGGGCTTCCGTCTTGCGATGAATTCCCTTTTTAAACACTTCAATAAAAACTTAAATACATTTTCAATGTGTGCAACATTTTAATAACTAATAGTATTGACATACAAAATGTATACAAAAAATGTTCATATAGCGGTAAAGATAAACAAGTGCCATCAGACGATGCCATATCCCACACCTCCCTGGATTCAAACATTTCAGATAAACATACGTCAGAGCTGCCAACCTCCAGTTCAAGCAAATCAGTAGTTTCAGGTGAAAAAACATGATTTTCAGTAGTTTCACACAACCTTTCAGTAGTGGATTTTCAGTAGTTTGAGGAACCTTTCAGTTCAGTAGTGATTAAAAAAGCAGCAAAACAAGGTGAGAGAAGAATATCTATGAAATTTTACGACTGGAATGATCGACTGTTATCGAACCAGTAATTCAGGTAGTAAAATGTAAATATAGTCATCTAGTGTGTGTGAGTTAATTTACCATTACATTTTTGGATAGAATTTTTTTTATTGATTTGCAATGTACATGTACATGTATGTATCATCTATTTCTGTTCTTTAAAACCAGACATCTTTCTGTACATTCTCGCTCATACACATGTCTTTTGAACTATTTTTTTATTGGTATTGCAGCATTCTAGGAAACAGAGTGACCAAAAAGTCCTGAAAAAAAAGTGCAGCATTAAGATTGCGCTGAGTGCTTCTCCACCAAGTTTGGTGATTATTTTCCATATTTAGACAACAAAATCGGAGAACAAAGCATGAAATCCACTGCGCACAAAATCTCATACCACGATCACGGAACTATACATGTTACAATATTTCAGTAGACTTATTATATTAAAAAAAATTGATTATTCTGATTTTCTCATGCTTTGAATGGATGATTTCTGATTTACATCGGAACATTTATATAGTTGAATTACATATCTGTAGCCATCATAAAAACAAACTTCTGGGATTCTCGCATAGTGCTAACTTTCGCATTCTATTAATCCAACACTGTAATAGGGTGAAAAATGCCAATTAACAAGATTAGAGAATATTGGCAGGCTGTTTCATAGACATAGAATGGCCATAGAAAGTGTATGCTAATTTTATTATGTAGTTGAATAGTGTCAGATTAATAGCTCTGACCTCTAGTCTACCAAATTCCCCACCTTGAAAGTTGGGGCCAGTGAGTGCATTATCAGTACTTTGCATGGCAACTCAATAAGTCTAGCAGCATTATTTAGGTCACTGCTCAGACTGTTTCAGCAGTCATTGGCAGTATCAGACACAGACACATTTAGAGCACACAGATAAAAAAATATTCTGCCTCAATAACAGATCACGCGAGTCACAAAATAGTTAGAATTGTTTTATTAGCATGACGTGAATAAAGTTAGAAATTATTAAGACAGTGTATGTTGATAACATAGTAACAGGATATTGTAAATCATGCTTAAATTCTAGTTAGTACTTTTGTAGAAATCTACCTCAAGCCCAGTCACGCGAGTCATGTCACGCGAGTCACATTTTAGTTTGTGTGTAGTGTAAATAATTACAGTCAAACTTGTCTATAATGGGTGAAAGATTTCTATTGTCGCGATGATATTAGTAGAATGGCACCAGGAAGAAGAGATGTTGTCACAGTCAGGGATGCGAAAGAGAAGACAAAACTACAAAAGCGGCATTTAGTTATGAGCATCAAAGAATGCTACGCGACATTCAAAGTAGAGAATCCAGAAGTGAAAATAGGTGTTAGTAAATTTGTGGCTGAAATCCATCAGACTGTGGTGCTGGCGGTATCCCGCAATTCCGCAGTTCGTGTTTTGCGGCTGCCGGGCTAGCTGATTCCCGCCGTTTCTACGGACGCCCGGCAGTCGTACCTTGGAACTTGATCTGCGCACATCTGCCGCTGGTTCCACGGGCCGATTCGAGACCTCTGTTGGGTGAGTAACCTTTTATACGTAGCTAAGTTACTACAAATGGTGTCAGGAGTACTTTGGGCCCTAAATTAAAAATTGTTATTAGTTATTTCTAAATTCTACTCACGATTTTGCTGTTAAAAAAGATAGCATTCTCGGAAATATAAAGACTACTCTAGTCTTGCCCGAACGTCAATTTTACAGACTCTGGCTGCCATTTTGATTATTTGATAGTTATTTTTGTAGGATTTAACAATCACAGATGATAGGTGAGTTATAGTTAAATATATATTATTTATTTATACTATAGCATGCAAATGTCGGGTATAGATTAATATATCTTACATACATACGTCATATACGTCATAAATTCAAGATTCAATGTTATTTATTTGAACTGTAATGATTGAATTGAGGTATATTTTCGTGCTTAGTTTCTATCATCTATTCTATGTCAGTATTCCGTGGAATGACAACCCTATAGTTTCTGGATTGTTATTGTTAGTTGTGTTCAGTGTCATATGTACGCGATTCTGAGCTGTAATTTAACCATCGGTTTTTGGATATTTCTTTATATTTTAATTACAGTTCCATTTCGTTGTTTATTTCAGAATTATTTGAAATAAGGAAGTGATATAAATCACTGTTGTTGTTATTATTATCATTATTATTAACTTTTTGAACATTAGAGGGTAATCTCCCTTCTAATCAACAAATATGTTTCAATTGTAATATTACGTTTACTAATTACACTGAACACTATTTGTTTTGGGGTTTTTTTCCTGGTTATTATTAATTCAAAAAGTTCATAATCACATTGCTAGTTACTCCGTTGAAACAATACTCAGCTTATGCCTTCTTTTCAAGTTAAATCTGAGGAGTTTTTGGCTCGCACCCAGTTTTCGTTGGATCAGTCCTTTACCCACAAAGCAATTTTGTTGGGTACAAGTAAAGGTTTCATTTTGAAAAGAGCTGATCAAACTGGGTTTGTTGAGTATTGGTGTAAAAGCGGTGGTACTACACAAGACTTGGTTAATATTTTGCAGTCGAGAATAGCCAGCGCCGTTCAGAAATTTCACCGTATCGTTTTCTATATCTGGACCGGAACGTGCTACCTTATCGAGAAACGAGGCGACGGTTTTGGCTATTTAAGGACAGCCGATGATGAACTCGCGGTAGACCGCATTTGCAACACTATCAACGTGCGATAGACATAGTAAGGCATTACGGCCAAACGGTGAAATTTATCGATATCCCGGCGTATTCTCTGGTCCTGTATAATGAGCAACTTCACCATTTGAATCCCTGTTCCTTCAAAGACCAAGAGCTGCAACTGCATGACCAACTCTCTCTTCTCAATGATAGAATTGAGAAAATTAATGCAGATATTGGTGTACACACCATCAAATGCAGTGTAGAGTTAATACGCCGTAAAAAATCTAGTGCACGTAAACGCGTCCGTTATCATTATACTTTTGAGTTTCTGAAGGATGGTTTGCATGCAGGTACGCTACTGAATCTGGTTTGCCTTCGGAAGATTCATTTAGACGTTCTCCGGAGTTGCACCACCATCACTACTCAGTGAGTTATATTTTTCAGTAAGCATACGCTTACGACTTATTTCAGTAGGTGATATTACTTTTTTAGCGAATATTAATTTCGCTTCCTTGGTATAAATCAACAGGTGACCCATAATGACGAAACCTTTGTGTATTAACACTGCAACCGTGGAGGAACTTAGTACACTCCATAATATTGGTAAAATTCGAGCTGCTGGCATAGTAAGTTTTCGTGAGTCCAGAGGTGGTTCCATGTCCCTGGACGACATTAAGGCAGATCCTGATCTGCCTGCCACAGCTACAGTCCTTGCACGATTGCTCCATGCTGGGGATGTCGTATTCGACATCAATGATGAAGGCACTGTTGGTGGGGTCGACATGCACCCAAGGGAAGAATCCCTGGAAAAGCAAGTAGCTAGACTGAACCTGGAACTGCTAGCTCACGGTATCAAATACAAGGCACTCCTTAACCCAACTAGTCAACAAAGGGGTGATCAGACCCTAGTTGATAACCTGGCTCCTAGGGGGGTATATACCCCTAGAGAACCGAAGAGGGAGTCACGATCAGTTTCTCACCATGACACTAGGAAGTCATCACCAGTTCGTAGAGCTTACTGGGATGGCTCTTCGTACAATGACTCTAGAATGTCATCCCCCCGGTCGTAGAAGCTACTCTGATGGTCCTCCTCCACCTGAAATGTCAACTTTTGATGGAAAATGTGAGGGGAAACCATTTTTCATACAGTTTGAGCATACTGCTTCAAGGTACCGTTGGTCTGATACATATAAATTAGACATGCTCATCTCAGCTTTAAGGGACAAGGCCTTAAAGTTTTACTGCATCTGTTCTGTGCAAGTCCAGAATGATTACTTTAGTTTATGTGACAAATTAAAGTTGAGATTCGGGAAGAAAGATCTGCCCCACATCATCAGAAAAAAGATGCAAGATATTCGACAAGAGGGTAACTCTTTAGAAGAATTTGCAGATATCATTCAGGAGCTCACTTTAGATGGTTACCCTGATGCCTCAGAGAGTTTGGGCGAGACAATTGCCATTGATGCATTCCTACGGGGTGTTGAGCATAAACGAGCCGCTCTGATAGCTATGGATAAAGATCCGAGCACCCTGGAGGAGGCTGTACAAATGGTCAATGCAGCTATCCATAATCAAAGATTGATCATGGGTTCCCGAAGACCTGAGGTTCGAAAGGTCCGTTTTGCGGACGATGCTTCTGGTTTGATGGAGGCAGATAATCCTGAGCAGTTGAGAGGCATAATGGCTCCAAGCAGGATAGATAAATTGGAGAAAGATGTCGAAGGACTTAGGAAGGATATGGCGGAGATGAAGGTAGATGTTGCTAAGATTTTGAATCTTATATCTGGTCAATTCGGTCGAGGTCGGTCTCCTCCCAGAGGGAAGGTCGTTCCATCGCGTTCCCCTTCTCCTCCTCTCAGATCGGGAAAGTGCTTTAATTGCAATTTAGAGGGGCATTTTTCCCGTGAGTGTCCAGAGCCGAGGCGTACACGGTCGCCATCAGCTTCTGCTTCACCGAGATCTTCACCAGTGCGATCATATGATGTTCGCATGTATGAGTTTAATCGTGACCCTATGACACTAGTCATTAAAGTAAATGGTGTTTCCGTTGATGCAGTGGTGGACACTGCGGCACAAGTGACAGTAATGGGCAATTTCTTTGCAAATAAATTACCTTACCCTTTAAAGAGGTTGGAGTCTATTACATTGAAAGGTGCAGGTAGAGACAATGTTATCCCTGCGGAAAGTGTTGAGCCAGTCACAATTGCATTAGGCTCTATGATGTTCAACTGGCCAGTACTTCTTGCCAATATTAATGATCCGATTATATTAGGCCTGGATTTCTTGAAGGCACACAAGGCCACCATTGATCTGACTAGACTGTGTCTGACAATTAATGGAGAACCAGTTCAAGCATCAATGTTGAGAGCTCATGGGAAGGAAGCCCAAGTAGCTTGGGTAACATTGAAGCAGAAAGTGGTCGTTGGTCCTTTTGAGGCTGTGAAGACCACAGGTGCTCTGGAACGGGAGGTACAGAATGATGTTGTGCTCCAGCCCTCATCTAAACTGGAGGGTCTGGTAGCACCTCATACAGTGGCCACTGCCAAAGATTCGCAGATTCCTATTTTGTTAAGGAACCTGTCGGCCCAATAAATTACTCTGGAACAAGACCACAACCTTGGTATTGTCACAGAAATTGAGGAGGTTTTAGACCCTAGAACAGAATTTCAACTTGCTGGTAATCCCATAAACCAGGATGGTTTACAGACTTCTACAGCCACTGAGGTGGACATCCCTGTGTTCTTACAGGAGCTGTATGAGAGGTCGACATCTGGTTTATCGGAGACGCAGTCTTCGCAAGTTAAATCCATGTTAATCGAGTATCAGGATGCATTTGCAAAAGATGATCTTGATTTGGGTTTGTTCAAGGGGATAAGACATAAGGTTGACACAGGTAATGCACAACCTGTTCGTTCTAAACTTAGACGAACTACTCTTGGTTTTGAGAATGAGGAAGAGAAACACCTTGCGGAAATGTTAGAGAAAGGTATCATAGTTCCGTCAAAAAGTGAGTGGTCGTCAGCCCCGGTATTAGTTCGGAAGAAAGACGGTACTGTGAGGTACTGCGTCATTTTTCGAGCTCTGAACAGTATAACTCGCAGACCTTTACCCCCTACCAAACATTGAGACATGTCTGGATGCACTTGGTGGTGCTAAGTTCATCAGCACACTTGATATGGCAGCTGGGTATTGGCAGGTCGAGGTTGACCCAGAGGACCGCCACAAGCTCGCATTTATCACAAGATATGGGCTCTTTGAATTTGTCCGGATGCCATTTGGTACGTGCAACAGCCCGGCTACCTTTCAGAGGGTTGTTCAGCTGGTGCGAGTGTCTGGCGTATTTAGATGACGTGGTAGTGACAGGGACTGACTTTGACAGTCATATGACCAACTTGAAAGCTGTCCTTTCCCGATTCCTGTTGCACAACCTTAAATTAAAACCTAAGAAGTGTAATTTGTTCTGTACAGAACTCTGTTTCTTAGGTAAGTTGGTGAGTGATAAGGGAATCGCTGTTAAGCCAAACAACATGGAAAGCGTCGCTAATTGGCCTGTTCCTAAGACCAGGAAAGAGCTGGAATCTTTCCTAGGGTTCATGAATTACCACCGAGAGCACATACAGGGTTTTGCTGGTATTTCTGCTCCTCTCTCTGCACTTACCAGTTCCAAAGTAGAGTATGACTGGACTCTAGAGCATCAGGTAGCTTTCGAAACACTTCAGGGTGCTATGGCCAACCCTGCAGTGTTAGGTTATCCGATACCGGATGGTACCTTCAGACTGGATACTGATGCTTCAGAGGCGGCTATTGGTGCAGAGTTGTCCCAAATTCAGAATGGGAAAGAGGTGCTTATTGGTTTTGCGAGCCGAACGTTGACACCGGCTCAGCGTAAATATTGTGTTACACGCAAAGAGTTGCTGGCCGTGGTAGCATTTACTAGGCAGTACCGTATGTACTTGCTAGGACGGTCCTTTATTGTGCGGACTGACCATCACAGTCTCACGTGGCTGCTCAGTTTCAAGCACATTGAAGGAAAACTAGCTAGATGGCTAGAAGAACTGTCCCAATATAATATGACGATGCAGTACAGGCCCGGTAAACAGCACTCTAATGCTGATGGTCTATCACGAGTTCCAAGTGATTCTTCACCTTGCCACTGTTATAAAGCTGGCCAATCTCTTAGTTCATTACCATGTGGTGGGTGCAAATATTGTACCAAGATTCAGCAGCAATGGTCTCAATTTGAACAAGATGTTCATGATGTAATTCCTTTGGCTTTTCAAACCATAAGGGCCCTTCAACTGAGTAATAATGACCTATCAGACAGCGACGATCCAGATGGACTGCTGAATGGTGTCCCCCAAACAGACCAGGTTATCGGAAGGTCAAACTGGTTAGACGCATTCTCTTCGGAAGATCCAAGGGAGCGTCAGTTGGCGGATCCTGATCTGAAGACAGTTGTATCATGGATTGAGCAGTCACACACACCTTCTGACGTGGAGCTATATTTAGCTAGTCCAGCTGTCAAGTTTTGGTGGGCTCGTTGTGATCAATTGATTTTTGTCGATAGCATTTTGCACTATCTCTGGGTAGAAGCAAATACCACACGGAATCTGCTGGTAGTCCCAAAGTCTCTCCAGAAGCTGGTTTTGGAAAATTGTCATGATTCCAAGCTTGCCAGTCAAATGGGTGAGCAGAAGACATTAGAGAGAGTGAAGGCTAAGTATATCTGGCACGGATACTCTCGTGATGTGGTGGCATATGTGAAATCCTGTCGGATTTGTAGCTGTAGCAGAAAAGCTTCCATCCGACCTAGAGCTGCTCTGGGCGAGTTCCATGCTGGTTTTCCCTTGGAACGGGTACATATGGACATTTTGGGCCCCTTTATCACATCTGCACTGGGAAATAGATATGTGTTGATGATCATAGATCAGTTCACTAAATGGGTTGAGTGCTATGCGCTCCCTGAACAAGGGGCAGAACTGGTAGCCAAAACGTATGTGGAGCGTTTTGTCACCACATTTGGCTGTTCATATTTCTTACACACCGACCAGGGTCGTAACTTTGAGAGCAATCTATTTAAGGAACTGTGCCATCTACTGGAGATTTCAAAAACACGCACCACAGCTTATAGACCATGTTCGAATGGACAGATTGAACATATAAACCGTACTGTCTTGCAGTGTATACGGTGTTACCTGCAAGAGCATGACAGACAGAAAGATTGGGACTATACGATCTACTGTAAGCCGACAGACGGGGTATACTCCCAACATGATGATGCTTGGTCGAGAAGTACTACAGCCTATTGACATAATGTGCAAATGCCCTGTGTCTGCGACTACAGAGAATGCCCCTTCAGATGCCAGTGACTTCGTCCAACAGTTACAGCAAACGTTGCATGAAACTCATGAGATAGCACGGGATAACCTTAAAATGGCTCAGAACCGCCAGAAACAAGAGTATGATCTACGTTTGCATGAGCATGCCTATCATGTTGGTGATGTAGTTTATCTTGCTAATTCTGCAACTAAAATAGGCCAGTCCAGTACCCTACAACCTCCTTGGACTGGTTCATTTATTATTTATAAAAAGTTGTCAGAAGCACTGTTTGGTATCAAAAACCAACACCGGGAACTAGTTGTTCACCATGATAGATTAAAGCTGTGCAGAGATCGTGATTTACCTCTCTGGATATTGCGAATGAGACGTGCTATAAGCTCTGAAGATCATGGCGATGATGATGACTTATTATCCCCCGATAATGGCCTTAGGTTATCTGATGATAACCGTGCTTCCATTTTTGAAGAGGATTCGGATGAAACCATTCCATATGGTATTGATCCATCCTCATCAATTCTGCATAATGATCTAGATGCTGTTTTGACAGATGACCTGGATATCGACTCTGTTTTACCCGTCCCACAAACACAGCATCACTCTCCTAGGCGCATGAGGTGTCAGGTCCGAGGAGAAACGCATAACACTTCCCCTAGGCGCATGAGGTGTCAGGTCCGAGGGTAACCGCATCACACTTTTTCCCCTAGGCGCATGAGGTGTCAGGTCCGAGGAGAAATACACCACACATCTCCTAGAGATGACCAACTCCAAACTCACACCATTCAGAGTCGAACAGGAAGGCAGTGCCGTCTTCCCAACAGGTTCCTAGATTATGAAATGTATTAGAATGATCTTTAAGCATTCGTGAATTAGACTATGTAAGTCTTCATGGACCCTACTTGTCCACCTGAATAAACGTTCCTCTGGTTTCGTCTTATTACGGATTCATTTGGTCATGGTATTGTTGCGGACTGCAGTTAGCTTTTCGGTGGTAGTACAGTACTACAATAGTAATGTGATAATGTACAATGGTAACAGTAATTCAACATTAAAAGAATTACTGTAATCCAGATATGAAATTATGACTTCAAATTCTAACATTCTGCATGACACTGAAGACATTCAACTTGTCCGGAAAACATTTATAATCATTGGCTTATGTTCCGTTTCCATCTTAGCTTTAGTTTCAGCAACAGCAAAATCGTGATGTTCTATTCTTTGTAAGTTTTTGGGAAACTAAATTAGTTGGACACATAAGCACATAGTGGCTTTTTCCAGCAATAATACTCCTTGAGATACCAAAAACCAACAGGGGTCCATCGCTGTATGACTCACAGAACGCGTTATTATAATTACGCGTTTTTCAAATGACGCGTGAATAATTGCGCGTAGTAATGCGTGGTTATATTTACGCATTTCTTGATCACACATTACAAATATGCGTTGTCAAATGATGTGTAAATTGTTACACATTAATCATACGCATTGTATTCTTAACTTTATTTATTGTCCGTCATGACGTGTGGTCATAATAATGCTCTCTGTTTATGTGTATATGGATTAACTCCATGTACACGCTTTTATAAGTATATGCATCATATGTTACGATGCAAACTCATTTATGTATAGTGAAATCCTGTATAGGTTAGCTATTTAATGCCAGTTCTACATTTGTCAGCTCAGATATTTTATAGGGTAGCTCAAATATAGTATATGTAGTTTTATTAGGTCAGCACAGATATTTTATAGGATAGCCCAGGTATATTAATTCTACATAGGTCAGTTCAGATATTTTATATTAGGCCAACATATTATATATTGCCATACCTAGGTATTTCATTTATTAAACGTGTAGCAATTACATGTTAAAATGATGCAATGATGCATTATAACTCTATAATGCATAACTCAGGCATATTTATAATGTGCATTACTCTATAATGCAGAAGTCTTGCATATGACAGCATATTTATAATATGCATTTAGCAGACTGCATAAATCGTACAGATGCATTTCTTGCACTTACCATTTCTTAATGCGCGAAGTAATTGGCGCGTTAGTCATAGCGCAAATTCATATGTTTCTTTCTTCTGCTGTATTATCCGTTCCGTTTAGCTTCATTCAGATATCTTTATTGTGATAGGGATAGTGGTTTTCCGGATTTCCTAAATTTGTGGATTCAGATCCGTTTCAATTATATAAGAGGTATATCCTAAATGTTAAGGTTAAAAATATTCATTAAATTAAAAAATTTGTAATATTCATGAGTTTTCCTCGAATCTCACATAAGTTAATTTCAGATAAAACTCCAACTAAATTCATGTGAGATTATTTTTATTACTTCTTTATCAATTCGGCAATTCCGTCAGTTTTCTGCTGTGGTTGAAAACCACTGTCCTTAATTTTAGTTAGGATGCTATGCTATTTTAAAATCTGTGACGATGGCCCTCGTCCGGCAGCTGTTGATCTATCCATCTGTTTTATTATTAACAGCTCCTTCCTTCTAGATGGATCGACACATTTTTTTAAATTGGTAAATGCTAATTCTACCTTTAGCAGTTGAGCGTCAATGCCTGTGTTTTTTATGGTGTGCAAATTTTTAAAAGAGTGGATTTTTAGATAAAATTTTTAATTAAGTAACCATGTTTTTATAAACGGGGGAGAGTGTGGTGCTGGCGGTATCCCGCAATTCCGCAGTTTGTGTTTTGCGGCTGCCGGGCTAGCTGATTCCCGCCGTTTCTACGGACGCCCGGCAGTCGTACCTTGGAACTTGATCTGCCGCTGGTTCCACGGGCCGATTCGAGACCTCTGTTGGGTGAGTAACCTTTTATACGTAGCTAAGTTACTACAAGACAAACATACTTTTAAGTTCTGAAACACCTTCAAATAAACGAAATAATGCTAGGCTACCGGTTTTCGTGATGGGTAGAATGCATGGCTTTATTTATTGATGTTTTGCTTAATTCCAGGTTGTCCTAAACATTGTGTAGTTCACTAACTTGTGTTTGTGACTTTGTATTTCAATGAATATGTGTAATAAAAATGTATCCAGATCAAAATTTCAAGGTTAAGGATTACGAAAACCGGTGACAACAACGAATTTTTAGTTAATGACTGATCTGAAACTGTTAGTTTCTATTACAAACTATGAGGCATAACTTATTGGTAATACAATCGCAATAATATACACAAATAAACATTAGGTAATTATTATTTAATCTTTTTTCTAAACTGCTTTAAATCGTACTTATTCTTGCCTTGTGTTTAGTATATCCCGTCCCTCGGATTAATTTCCGTTAGACGATCTGCCTTGCGGAGTAGTTGACACATTGCGCATTAATGGTTTTTGGTGTATTGTGCATGGTTACAATGTGTTAGATACCATAGAAGGTCTATGTGTCGGAAATGTCAAAGTCAGGCTCTGCCCCTGTAGTTATGTGTAGGTTAGTTTATAACATTTGAATTGGTAGTAGTAGTAGTAGTAGTAGTAGTAGTAGTAGTAGTAGTAGCAGCAGCAGCAGCAGCAGTAATAGTAGTTGTGGTAGTAAATTGTTTTGTTATGTCAACTGATGTTCTTTAGTTAGGGTTGATTATCAGCGAGTTCTTACATTGACCAGTACAATTGTACTACACATCATTACCCACCAATTATGGACTCCCTGACAATTTTCTTGAAGGATTTTTTTATTTAGAATCTGTTCCCGTATCTTGGTGTTGGTGCAGTTCCATAACTTTGTGGCTGTTATTGTGATTCATTATGCTCCTGTTTCCGTACGTGTGAATTTGATATGTAGATTATGCTTATTTCTAGTAATGTGTCTATGGATGTCAGTGTTGAATGTAAAGTTGGAGGCTATGGTGTGTGGCAATGCATTGTGGTGAAAGTCTTTTACAATATTGTACATCTGTAGTTTTCCGATATCTTTGAGCTTAAGTAATTTCGCCGTTTTGAATATATTCTGGCCCACTGCTGGTTTAGTAAAGTTTTATGCATTTTTTCTGAAGGTTTTGGAGTTTCGTTAGTTTGCTCTTGTGTATTGCAGTCCAGATAGCATTGCAGTAGGTGAGATGAGGGAGGACAAGTGTGCAGTACAGAGTTTTAACAGTGTCTGGTGTCATGTACGGCTTTAGTCTTTGAATAACAGCTATGGCCCTGGCCACTTTTGCCATATCTATTTCAATTTGTTTAGCCCAGGTCAGATGTTTGTCCAAGTATACTCCAAGAAATTTAGCAAATGGGGCTTCTTAGATCTCCTTATTGTTAATGTAGATTTTTGGAATTTTAAATTTTTTTAGTTTCGTCATGTTTGTAAATAACATATAATTAGTTTTATCGACATTTATTGATAGTTTATTTATTGAGAACCAATTTGTAAATTCTTCTATTTCTTTATTTACTTTTGCATATAAGCTATCTATATTCTCATCGCAGCAAAAGGCATTAGTGTCATCAGCAAACAGTATTAGTGACAAGTTCTTACAGAGGTTTGGTAAATCATTCATATATAAAAGGAACAGCAGGGCCCAAGAATAGATCCCTGAGGAGCACCACAAGTTAGTTTCCTGGTTTCAGAGCATGGTGCATTAATTGTACGCATTGAGTTCTTTCACATAGATAGCTCTGGAACCAATCTAGTACACATCCTCTTATACCAGAATAGGCAAGTTTATCTAATAGAATTTTATGGGTTAATTGTGTCAAAAGCCTTCGAGAGGTCCAAAAAATGCCTATTATACTTTGCTTTTTTTCTAAGGATTCAATAATTTTTTCTGTCATTTCTACTATTGCAAGCATTGTTGAGTGTTTTTCATGGAATCCATATTGTGATTTATATAAGATACCTTTCACTAAGGATAGATTGCAGATGTGGCTGAGTGGAATAAGCATATCATTTGCACAGGTTTTAAAGATACACCATTTAAAGCCATCGATTCCATCACTTTTTGTTGGGTTGAATGTGTTTAAAATGTTAAGAATTTCTTCAGTCTTAGTAGGGTGGCTGAAGAAAGATGACTGATAGCTGCCTATGATGTAGTTGGTAAAATCGCTGTTAGAAGTTGAATGAATTTTATTTGAAAGTTATGGGCCTATATTGACAAAATAATCGTTAAATCCATTAGCAATTTCGAGTTTGTCTGTAATGAACTTGTTATTGCAGAGAAATTGTGTTTGTTGCGCTTTGTTTGTCTTATTTAGAAGTGATTTGATAATTTTCCATGTCTCTTTTATGTCGTTTTCTGACTGCTAAAATGTATTATGGTACTATGTTTTCTTAGCCGTTTTTATTATTTGATCTAGTTTATTTTGGTATTTTTTTAATAGGATTTCGTTATGCTTTGTTTGCCACTTGATGAGCGCTAAATATTGTTGAAGTTTTTATGGCAGGCAGCTATAAGTCCATTCGTGAGCCACGGCTTAGTAGCTTATACCGTTTCTTTTCTTTCATGGGGAAGCTCTGCTCAAATAAGGTTGTACAGATATCATGGAATCTGTTGTAGGTATGTTCGCAAGAGTGTATGTCTATTATTGTACACCAGTCAACCTCTGACATGGACCTTTTCAAATTTTCAATATTCACCTGAGAGTAATCTCTGCATGCAAATTGTTTATGCTCAAGTTTTTTTTTTAAATGTTTGTTGATTTTCCAGTAAAAATATTGGTAGGTGATCTGAAATGTCAGCTACAAAATTTCCGACCTGGGTTTTGTTAATGTTCTGATTAATGTTATTGCAGAATATGTTGTCAATGACCGTGGCCATGGATTCGGTTAATCTAGTTGGTTTGGTTATCGCCGGATAGTAGAAGTAGGTATTTAACAGGTTGATGAAGTCTTTTGTTTGACAACAGTTCTGTATTTTCAGATCAATATTGAAATCACCCATGAGGTAGGCTGTCTTGTTTCTTGAATTTTATCTAGAATTTTGCCTAATGATTCGATGAATTTGTTGCATTCACTGCCAGTAGGTCTATAAATTGTACCAATGATTTTATTTTTACCCTTTTGTATTGGAATTTCGATGAATATTGTCTCAATGTGTTCCTTGTTTATGGAGAGGCTTTCACGTTCAAGGTACTGAATGTTATCTTTTATGTACATGCATACACCGCCACCACCATTCTTGTCAATCTTGTTAGTTCGGTATTTTTCAATAAATGTATAATTATTTTTGTTAACAAAGGTAGTGGGTGAATCTATTTTTATCCATGTCTCTGTAATTCCATTAATCCCAAACATATGTGCACTCATATCTAGGAAATTGTGTAACCTGTCATTGTTCTTCAGTATTGAGCGGGTGTTCACATGAATAAGTGAGAAGGTAATGTTTTCTTTATTTTCTATTATGCTTTCATTAAATTTACTTAGCAGTGTGTAGTCACAGTTTTGTGATGGTATGTTTAAGTCATTTCTAGCATCGTTTGAGTTAATTCCACTATAGTTCGTAGTATTTAGTTTAAATGGGTTTAGAATGAGGTCATGGATGTGTTTTGTATAATTGTAATTTACATGTGGTTTGGTGATTGCAAGCATGTGATCAGTGTCGTCTTTGATGTTGCTATATGGAAAGAATGATGTGTTGCAGTTTAGGCACCACCACGGTTGCTAATCAGTCTCAAGCTGTAAGTAGTCAAATGAGTTTAATTCAGAACATCTCAGATGAACCCACTTGTTACACAAGTCACATAATAATGCCTTCTGGTTAATTTTAACACATTTTTTACAAGTATAGCAGGGAATTTAGTGGGCATTAGGCTGTGGGGAGGGATGGGATATTAGTACGCAGAGAATTAGTGGATTGGCTACTTGATGGTTTTCTTGTTCTGGCAATGGTTGGTATTTATGGTTATTTTCCAGTTAAAAGTAGTAAACAAAAAAAAGAAAACAAATACACAATTGTAACTAAACAAAGTACAAGCACTAGTAATACAATACCAACACAAATCCAGAGGCAATAACAAGCCAAGGGCTTATGCCTCGTAAAAATGATGATGATGATGATGAAAATAATGACAAGCAGGTAGGTATAAAACTGATCACACACACACGCACGCACGCACGCACACACACACCATTTTGAACAAGCCATACTACAACAAAAACACTGAGGTAATAACAAGCCAATGGCTTATGCCTCGTAAAATGATGATGATGATGATGATGATGACGAAATAGTTGCACCAGTCCAATGATGTTATAAAATTTGTACCAGCGTATCGCGGTGCTCTGCAGTCTCCAGGGGTATGCGCTGGTCCGTCCGTATATTCTGTTCTACAGCACTGCAGGTACATGATGCATGGCCTGGCTGGTTAACATCAGTTCTCAGGGTTACACATCTTGTTTTGCGACTTTCTGGAATATACAAAGACCGACTTCTAGAGCTGATGGAATGATAATGTTCCAGTGGGGCCGTGCAGCCATTACCGCCGATATTGAACCACACTGTCTCATCAGGACTGATCGTGTCACTGGTATGGCGGACCATTACTCAATTTAGGAGTTTAGACATAATTAATCAAATAATATATACAAACAAACAATGCTACTCATTTGCTAGTATGAGAGAGTAAATATAGTACATAGAACTAAGTTGCTGTCTTGTTTATTGTAGGCTCGTCAGAGGTACCTCGCCAATCTCTAAATCTGCGATGCATCCCTGCAAGGAATAGTCCTAACGCAGTCACTTATGAAGTCTAATATAAACCATTATAACCCTAACAAAATATTATTGTTGCGAGAGGAAAGTGCTTCGCATGGGTCTCCGTCACAGGAAAATGCCTTCAACGCCGAAGCGGAGGAAGAGAGCTGGCAAAAAGGGCCACTCTCTTGTTCAAACATATGCTAAGTGTGTAGTGTGAGTCAACCTAGTGAAACTGTAAGTTATTGTGATACACACTGTATTACGTGAAGATGGGGTGGATAATTTCCGGAGAATTCAACACCGTCATCTTATGTAGGTTAAAGATACTGAATTGGTAGTTGCTGCTTTATTTATATAGTCCTTCTGCTAAAGCCTAAACCAACCTTTAGTTGTTAGGTCCATGTTCCATGATTAGCACGCAAGTGGCAGGGATTTCTACCTATCTTTAAATACATGAGCCTGACTGGCGGAAATGCTCGGTTTCCATATGGTCACCTTACGGAGCATCTCCCTCAGATAGACAGCATGGGGACATGTCACGATGTGAGTTTCAGAATCATATAACGATCTGGTTACTTACCACACCACAACCACATACAACATCACTAGGACAAGACATAGTTACATAAGCAATTCAAAAAGGTATACATGTTTTATGGTGGCGAGGAGGAGACAGATATCCAACTATAGTGACCTTCCCATAAGGGCGTGGTTGGTTCCAAGACCGTACCAGTCACTGTGAAGAGTTAGAGGGAGATCTGTGTCCTGTCCATCACCTGATGTGTTGGGAGCAGATCGTGTAAGATCTGAACCCCTGGACTAACATTTACCTGTCGTTAGGGTTACGTTAAGATGCCCAGAGATGCACTGCTGGCCGGTTAAAATAATATATGTTTTCGTAGTGCTTCCCATTTTGGCATGGATATCTACGCTGACTGGTATCTGATGATACAGAGGAGGGTGTTTGCGGGATCAACACTTTAGTTTTCACCACTCAGAAACCCCAATAGTTTCCCAAGTCAGATCACACCAATGTGTCGAAAGGAGGTCCAGACAATTATAAGGTGCGTAGGAAGAGACGATCACTCATATGTTAACAAGGAGGCCCTAAGGTATATGGCCAATTTATACCAACTAGCCGGTGTGCGGTGTTACATATCCGCTACATCCAGAAAAGAGGCTTACACAAATGACTCCTAAAGAACGATCATCCCTAACTACTTTTAAACCTATCCTATCGAGCTAGGATAGCTAGGTTTAGTCGATCACATGTCAGGTTCGCTTAATGAGAACCTGAACAGTGACCTCAGTGAAAAAGGGATGCTGGGGGAAAATTGTAATCCAGATTTATTGTTGCTGTATAGTGTAGCCTAGTGTACTGCGGTCCTAGTATTTTATACAATATAAATAAAACAAGTAACTCGGATGGCTGCTGCCATATATAACCAACTATCACAGTATTGGCAATAAATAAGGTCACACGACCTTGCGGTGCTCGTTAGTCATAAGCACAAAATAAAGTTAATATAGACATTATAAATATAAACTATAAAATGCGGTCTCAGACGACCGGTCGGTACCTATTAGTCATCAGTACCTACAAAGAAGCATAAAAATACAATAATACAAAAATACAATTAGATGAGTACCTATTAGTCATCGGTACGGAAAAAGTTCATAGATCACTGTAGATGATGCGTCACAGATGTGGAACGCGCGATGGCATGATTCTGAAGTCGCTGGGAAATATCCGCGGGCGAACTGTTGATGGGGCTCACTCTCAGATGGTGAAGAAGAACGATTGCGGATGCGGATGTCCATTAGATAGTCATATTAACCTACATGTCGTAATTTAAACAGAGTGTAAAAGGTTCCGTACTGTAGCGGAAGTTGAAAGCTGCCCTATAGTAATGAAGGGCTACGGTTAAAAATTAAATAATGTATGTGCATCTTCTGTGTACACAATACATGCTGCAGTGCATAGCTCATTTGGCGCACCAGGCACTGTCCCACTAGACTGTGGTCTAAAAGTTAAATATTACACATGATACTGTGGTGCTGGCGGTATCCCGCAATTCCGCAGTTCGGGTTTCGCGGCTGCCGGGCTAGCTGATTCCCGCCGTTTCTACGGACGCCCGGCAGTCGTACCTTGGAACCTGAACCGTGCATATCTGCCGCTTGTTCCACTGGCCGATTCAAGACCTCTGTTGGGTGAGTAACATTTTATACGTAGTTAAGTTACTACAAATGGTGTCAGGAGTACTTTGGGCCCTAAATAAAAAATTGTTATTAGTTTTTTCTAAATTCTACTCACGATTTTGCTGTTAAAAAAGATAGAATTCTCGGAAATATAAAGACTACTCTAGTCCTGCCCGAACGTCAATTTTACAGACTCTGGCCGCCATTTTGATTACTGGATAGTTATTTTTGTAGGATTTAACAATCACAGATGATAGGTGAGTTATAGTTAAATATATATTATTTATTTATACTATAGCATGCAAATGTCGGGTATATAGATTAATATACCTTACATACACACGTCATATACGTCATAAATTCAAGATTCCATGTTATTTATTTGAACTGTAATGAATTGAGGTATATTTTCGTGCTTAGTTCCTATCATCTGTATGTCAGTATTCCGTGGAATGACAACCCTATAGTTTCTGGATTGTTATTGTTAGTTGTCTTCAGTGTCATATGTACGCGATTCTGAGCTGTAATTTAACCCTCGGTTTTTCGATATTTCTTTATATGTTAATTACAGTTCAATTTCTTTGTTTATTTCAGGATTATTTGAAATAAAGAAGTGATATAAATCACTTTTGTTGTTATTATCATTATTATTAACTTTTTGAACATTAGAGGGTAATCTCCCTTCTAATAAGCAAATATGTTTCAATTGTAATATTAGGTTTACTAATTACGCTGAACACTATTTGTTTTGGGGTTTTTTCTTCTTATAATTAAGGCAAAAAGTTCATAATCACATTGCTAGTTACTCCGTTGAAACAATACTCAGCTTATGCCTCCTTTTCAAGTTAAATCTGAGGAGTTTTTGGCTCGCACCCAGTTTTCGCTGGATCAGTCCTTTACCCACAAAGCTATTTTGTTGGGTACAAGTAAAGGTTTCATTTTGAAAAGAGCTGATCAAACTGGGTTTGTTGAGTATTGGTGTAAAAGCGGTGGTACTACACAAGACTTGGTCAATATTCTGCAGTCGAGAATAGCCAGCGCCGTTCAGAAATTTCACCGGATCGTTTTCTATATCTGGGCCGGAACGTGCGACCTTACCGAGAAACGAGGCGACGGTTTTGTCTATTTAAGGACAGCCGATGATGAACTCGCGGTAGACCGCATTTGCCAACACTATCAACGTGCGATAGACATAGTAAGGCATTACGGCCAAACGGTGAAATTTATTGATATCCCGGCGTATTCTCTGGTCCTGTATAATGAGCAACTTCACCATTTGAATCCCTGTTCCTTCAAAGACCAAGAGCTGCAACTGCATGACCAACTCTCTCTTCTCAATGATAGAATTGAGAAAATTAATGCAGATATTGGTGTACACACCATCAAGTGCAGTGTAGAGTTAATACTCCGTAAAAAATCTAGTGCACGTAAACACGTCCATTATCATTATACTTTCGAGTTTCTGAAGGATGGTTTGCATGCAGGTACGTTACTGAATTTGGTTTGGCTTCGGAAGATTCATTTAGACATTCTCCGGAGTTGCACCACCATCACTACTCAGTGATTTATATATTTCAGTAAGCATACGCTTACGACTCATTTCAGTAGGTGATATTACTTTTTTAGCGGATATTAATTTCGCTTCCTTGGTATAAAACAACCGGTGACCCATAATGACGAAACCTTTGTGTATTAACACTGCAACCGTGGAGGAACTTGGTGCACTCCATAATATTGGTAAAGTTCGAGCTGCTGGCATAGTAAATTTTCGTGAGTCCAGAGGAGGTTTCACATCCCTGGCCGACATTAAGGCAGATCCTGATCTGCCTGCCACAGCTACAATCCTTGCACGATTGCTCCATGCTGGGGAAGTTGTATTCGACATCAATGATGAAGGCGCTGTTGGTGGGGTCGACTCACACCCAAGGGAAGAATCCCTGGAAGAGACGGTAGCTAGACTGAACATGGAACTGTTAGCTCAAGGTATCAAATACAAGGCACTCCTTAACTCAACTAGTCAACAAAGGGGTGATCATACCCTAGTTGATAACCTGGCTCCTAGGGGTGTATATACCCCTAGAGAACCTAAGAGGGAGTCGCGATCAGTTTCTCACCATGACACTAGGACGTCATCACCAGTTCGTAGAGCTTACTGGGATGGCTCTTCGTACAATGACTCTAGAATGTCATCCCCCGGTCGTAGAAGCTACTCTGATGGTCCTCCTCCACCTAAAATGTCAACTTTTGATGGAAAATTTGAGTGGAAACCATTTTTCATACAGTTTGAGCATACTGCTTCAAGGTACCGTTGGTCTGATATGTATAAATTAGACATGCTCATCTCAGCTTTAAGGGACAAGGCCATAAAGTTTTACTGCATCTGTTCTGGGCAGGTCCAGAATGATTACTTTAGTTTATGTGAGAAATTAAAGTTGAGATTCTGGAAGAAAGATCTGCCCCACATCATCAGAAAAAAGATGCAAGATATTCGACAAGAGGGTAACTCTTTAGAAGAATTTGCAGACATCATTCAGGAGCTCACTTTAGATGGTTACCCTGATGCCTCAGAGAGTTTGGGCGAGACTATTGCCATTGATGCATTCCTACGGGGTGTTGAGCATAAACGAGCCGCTCTGATAGCTATGGATAAAGATCCGAGCACCCTGGAGGAGGCTGTACAAATGGTCAATGCAGCTATCCATAATCAAAGATTGATTATGGGTTCCAGAAGACCTGAGGTTCGAAAGGTCCGTTTTCCGGACGATGCTTCTGGGTTGTTGGAGGCAGATAATCCTGAGCAGTTGAGAGGCATAACGGCTCCAAGCAGGATAGATAAATTGGAGAAAGATGTCGAAGGACTTAGGAAGGATATGGCGGATATGAAGGTAGATGTGGCTAAGATTTTGAATCTTATATCTGGTCAATTCGGTCGAGGTCGGTCTCCTCCAAGAGGGAAGGTCGTTCCATCACGTTCCCCTTCTCCTCCTCTCAGATCGGGAAAGTGCTTTAATTGCAATTTAGAGGGGCATTTTTCCCGTGAGTGTCCAGAGCCGAGGCGTACACGGTCGCCATCACCTTCTGCTTCACCGAGATCTTCGCCTGTGCGATCATATGATGTTCGCATGTATGAGTTTAATCGTGACCCTATGACACTAGTCATTCCCATTAAAGTAAATGGTGTTTCCGTTGATGCAGTGGTGGACACTGCGGCACAAGTGACAGTAATTGGCAAATTCTTTGCAAATAAATTACCTTACCCTTTAAAGAGGTTGGAGTCTATTGCATTGAAAGGTGCAGGTAGAGACAATGTTATCCCTGCGGAAAGTGTTGAGCCAGTCACAATTGCATTAGGCTCTATGATGTTCAACTGGCCAGTACTTCTTGCCAATATTAATGATCCGATTATATTAGGCCTGGATTTCTTGAAGGCACACAAGGCCACCATTGATCTGACTAGACTATGTCTGACAATTAATGGAGAACCGATTCAAGCCTCAATGTTGAGAGCTCATGGGAAGGAAGCCCAAGTAGCTCGGGTAACATTGAAGCAGAAAGTGGTCGTGGGTCCTTTTGAGGCCGTGAAGACCACATGTGTTCTGGATCTGGAGGTACAGAATGATGTTGTGCTCCAGCCCTCATCTAAACTGGAGGGTCTGGTAACACCTCATACAGTGGCCACTGCCAAAGATTCGCAGATTCCTATTTTGTTAAGGAACCTGTCGGCCCAATATATTACTCTGGAACAAGACCACAACCTTGGTATTGTCACAGAAATTGAGGAGGTTTTAGACCCTAGAACAGAATTTCAACTTGCTGGTAATCCCATAAACCAGGACGGTTTACAGACTTCTACAGCCACTGAGGTGGACCTCCCTGTGTTCTTACAGGAGCTGTATGTGAGGTCGACATCGGGTTTATCGGAGACGCAGTCTTCGCAAGTTGAATCCATGTTAATCGGGTATCAGGATGCATTTGCAAAAGATGATCTTGATTTGGGTTTGTTCAAGGGGATAAGACATAAGGTTGACACAGGTAATGCACAACCTGTTCGTTCTAAACTTAGACGAACTCCTCTTGGTTTTGAGAATGAGGAAGAGAAACACCTTGCGGAAATGTTAGAGAAAGGTATCATAGTTCCGTCAAAATCTGAGTGGTCGTCAGCCCCGGTATTAGTTCGGAAGAAAGACGGTACCGTGAGGTACTGCGTCGATTTTCGAGCTCTGAACAGTATAACTCGCAAAGACCTTTACCCCCTACCAAACATTGAGACATGTCTGGATGCACTTGGTGGTGCTCAGTTCATCAGCACACTTGATATGGCAACTGGGTATTGGCAGGTCGAGGTTGACCCAGAGGACCGCCACAAGCTCGCATTTATCACAAGATATGGGCTTTTTGAATTTGTCCGGATGCCATTTGGTACGTGCAACAGCCCGGCTACCTTTCAGAGGGTTGTTCAGCTGGTGCGAGTGTCTGGCGTATTTAGATGACGTGGTAGTGACAGGGACTGATTTTGACAGTCATATGACCAACTTGAAAGCTGTCCTTTCCCGATTCCTGTTGCACAACCTTAAATTAAAACCTAAGAAGTGTAATTTGTTCCGTACAGAACTCAGTTTCTTAGGTAAGTTGGTGAGTGATAAGGGAATCGCTGTTAAGCCAAACAACATGGAAAGCGTCGCTAATTGGCCTGTTCCTAAGACCAGGAAAGAGCTGGAATCTTTCCTAGGGTTCATGAATTACCACCGAGAGCACATACAGGGTTTTGCTGGTATTTCTGCTCCTCTCTCTGCACTTACCAGTTCCAAAGTAGAGTATGACTGGACTCTAAAGCATCAGGTAGCTTTCAAAACACTTCAGGGTGCTATGGCCAACCCTGCAGTGTTAGGTTATCCGACACCAGATGGTACCTTCATACTGGATACGGATGCTTCGGAGGCGGCTATTGGTGCAGAGTTATCCCAAATTCAGAATGGGAAAGAGGTGCTTATTGGTTTTGCGAGCCGAACGTTGACACCGGCTCAGCGTAAATATTGTGTTACATGCAAAGAGTTGCTGGCCGTGGTAGCATTTACTAGGCAGTACCGTATGTACTTGCTAGGACGGTCATTTATTGTGCGGACTGACCATCACAGTCTCACGTGGCTGCTCAGTTTCAAGCACATCGAAGGACAACTAGCTAGATGGCTAGAAGAACTGTCCCAATATAATATGACGATGCAGTACAGGCCCGGTAAACAGCACTCTAATGCTGATGGTCTATCACGAGTTCCAAGTGATTTTTCACCTTGCCACTGTTATAAAACTGGCCAATCTCTTAGTTCGTTACCATGTGGTGGGTGCAAATATTGTACCAAGCTTCAGCAGCAATGGTCTCAATTTGAACAAGATGTTGATGATGTAATTCCTTTGGCTTTTCAAACCATAAGGGCCCTTCAACTGAGTAATAATGACCTATCAGACAGCGACACAGACAGCGACGATCCAGATGGACTGCTGAATGGTGTCCCCCAAACAGACCAGGTTATCGGAAGGTCAAACTGGTTAGACGCATTCTCTTCGGAAAATCTAAGGGAGCGTCAGTTGGAGGATCCTGATCTGAAGACAGTTGTATCATGGATTGAGCAGTCACACACACCTTCTGACGCGGAGCTATATTTAGCTAGTCCAGCTGTCAAGTTTTGGTGGGCTCGTTGTGATCAATTGATTTTTGTCGATAGCATTTTGCACTATCTCTGGGTAGAAGCAAATACCACACGGAATCTGCTGGTAGTCCCAAAGTCTCTCCAGAAGCTGGTTTTGGAAAATTGTCATAATTCCAAGCTTGCCAGTCACATGGGTGAGCAGAAGACATTAGAGAGAGTGAAGGCTAAGTATATCTGGCACGGATACTCTCGTGATGTGGTGGCGTATGTGAAATCCTGTCGGATTTGTAGCTGTAGCAAAAAAGCTTCCATCCGACCTAGAGCTGCTCTGGGCGAGTTCCATGCTGGGTTTCCCTTGGAACGGGTACATATGGACATTTTGGGCCCCTTTATCACATCTACTGGGAAATAGATACGTGTTGATGATCATAGATCAGTTCACTAAATGGGTTGAGTGCTATGCGCTCCCTGAACAAGGGGCAGAACTGGTAGCCAAAACGTATGTGGAGCGTTTTGTCACCACATTTGGCTGTTCATATTTGTTACACACCGACCAGGGTCGTAACTTTGAGAGCAACCTATTTAAGGAACTGTGCCATCTACTGGAGATTTCAAAAACACGCACCACAGCTTATAGACCATGTTCGAATGGACAGATTGAACGTATAAACCGTACTGTCTTGCAGTGTATACGGTGTTACCTGCAAGAGCATGACAGACAGAAAGATTGGGATAAGAGTATTCCATTCATCGCTGGAGCTATACGATCTACTGTAAGCCGACAGACGGGGTATACTCCCAACATGATGATGCTTGGTCGAGAAGTACTACAGCCTATTGACATAATGTGCAAATGCCCTGTGTCTGTGACTACAGAGAATGCCCCTTCAGATGCCTGTGACTTCGTCCAACAGTTACAGCAAACGTTGCATGAAACTCATGAGATAGCACGGGATAACCTTAAAATGGCTCAGAAGCGCCAGAAAAAAGAGTATGATCTACGTTTGCATGAGCATGCCTATCATGTTGGTGATGTAGTTTATCTTGCTAATTCTGCAACTAAAATAGGCCAGTCCAGTAAATTACAACCTCCTTGGACTGGTCCATTTATTATTTATAAAAAGTTGTCAGAAGCACTGTTTGGTATCAAAAACCAACGCCGGGAACTAGTTGTTCACCATGATAGATTAAAGCTGTGCAGAGATCGTGATTTACCTCTCTGGATATTGCGAATGAGACGTGCTATGAGCTCTGAAGATCATGGCGATGATGATGACTTATTGTCCCCCGATAATGGCCTTAGGTTATCTGATGATAACCGTGCTTCCATTTTTGAAGAGGATTCGGATGAAACCATTCCATATGGTATTGATCCATCCTCATCAATTCTGCATAATGATCTAGATGCTGTTTTGACAGATGACCTGGATATCGACTCTGTTTTACCCGTCCCACAAACACAGCATCACTCTCCTAGGCGCATGAGGTGTCAGGTCCGAGGAGAAACGCATAACACGTCCCCTAGGCGCATGAGGTGTCAGGTCCGAGGGGAACCGCATCACACTTTTTCCCCTAGGCGCATGAGGTGTCAGGTCCGAGGGGAAATACATCACACATCTCCTAGAGATGACCAACTCCAAACTCACACCATTCAGAGTCGAACAGGAAGGCAGTGCCGTCTTCCTAACAGGTTCCTAGATTATGAAATGTATTAGAATGATCTTTAAGCATTCGGGAATTAGACTATATAAGTCTTCATGGACCCTACGTGTCCACCTGAATAAACGTTCCTTTGGTTTCGTCTTATTACGGATTCATTTGGTCATGGTATTGTTGCGGACTGCAGTTAGCTTTTCGGTCGTAGTACAGTACTACAATAGTAATGTGATAATGTACAATGGTAACAGTAATTCAACATTAAAAGAATTACTGTAATCCAGATGATATGAAATTATGACTTCAAATTTTAATATGCTGCATGACACTGAAGACATTCAACTTGTCCGGAAAACATTTATAATCATTGGCTTATGTTCCGTTTCCATCTTGGTTTTAGTTCAGCAACAGCAAAATCGTGATGTTCTATTTTTTGTAAGTTTTGGGACACTAAATTAGTTGGACACATAAGCACATAGTGGCTTTTTCCAGCAATAATACTCCGTGAGATACCAAAAACCAACAGGGGTCCATCGCTGTATGACTCACAGAACGCGTTATTATAATTACGCGTTTTTGCAAATGACGCGTGAATAATTGCGCGTAGTAATGCGTGGTTATATTTACGCATTTCTTGATTACACATTACAAATATGTGTTGTCAAATGATGTGTAAATTGTTACACATTAATCATACGCATTGTATTGTTAACTGCAATTATTGTCCGTCATGACGTGTGGTCATAATAATGCTCTCTGTTATGTGTATATGGATTAAATCCATGTACACGCTTTTATTAGTATATGCATCATATGTTATGATGCAAACTCATTTATGTATAGTGAAATCATGTATAGGTTAGCTATTTAATACCAGTTCTACATTTGTCAGCTCAGATATTTTATAGGGTAGCTCAAATATATTATATGTAGTTTTAGTAGGTCAGCACAGATATTTTATAGGATAGCCCAGGTATATTAATTCTACATAGGTCAGTTCAGATATTTTATATTAGGCCAACATATTATATATTGCCATACCTAGGTATTTCATTTATTAAACGTGTAGCAATTACATGTTAAAATGATGCAATGATGCATTATTACTCTATAATGCATAACTCAGGCATATTTATAATGTGCATTACTCTATAATGCAGAAGTCTTGCATATGACAGCATATTTATAATATGCATTGAGCAAAGACTGCATAAATCGTACAGATGCATTTCTTGCGCTTACCATTTCATAATGCGCGAAGTAATTGGCGCGTTAGTCATAGCGCAAATTCATATGTTTCTTTCTTCTGCTGTATTATCCGTTCCGCTTAGCTTCATTTAGATATCTTTATTGTGAGAGGGATAGTGGTTTTCCGGATTTCCTAAATTTGTGGATTCAGATCAGTTTCAATTATATAAGAGGTATATCATAAATGTTAAGGTTAAAAATATTCACTAAATTTAAAAATGTGCAATATTCATAAGTTTCCTCGAATCTCACCTAAGTTAATTTCAGATAACACTCCAACTAAATTCATGTGAGATTATTTTTATTACTTCTTTATCAATTCGGCAATTCTGTCAGTTTTCTGCGGTGGTGGAAAACCACTGTCCTTAATTTTAGTTAGGATGCTATGCTATTATTAAATCTGTGACGCTGGCCCTCGTCCAGCAGCTGTTGATCGATCCATCTGTTTTATTATTAACCGCTCCTTCCTTCTAGATGGATCGACACCTATATTTTTTTAATTGGCAATTTCTTTTGCTACCTTTAGCAGTTGCACGTCAATGCCTGTGTGTTTTCATGGTGTGCAGATTTTTAAAAGAGTAGATTTTTAGATAGGATTTTTAATTAAAAGATAATATTTTTAATTAAATAAGCATGTTTTTATAAACGGGGGAGAGTGTGGTGCTGGCGGTATCCCGCAATTCCGCAGTTTGGGTTTCGCGGCTGCCGGGCTAGCTGATTCCCGCCGTTTCTACGGACGCCCGGCAGTCGTACCTTGGAACCTGAACCGTGCATATCTGCCGCTTGTTCCACTGGCCGATTCAAGACCTCTGTTGGGTGAGTAACGTTTTATACGTAGTTAAGTTACTACAATACATTGCGCGGAGTTTGATCACCACTTTTCAAAATGGTCTGGCAGATCTGACGAGTCATCCACCAAGAATCACCACTCATTCTACATACTACGAGTTCATTACATCGGGGCCGCAAGAAGACTCCTTTGAAGTTGTTGGAGGTGAGGGTTCCTTCTTTATTTGTTTAGTTTTTTTGCCCTCAGGTGTGGTCCTCCCGAGAGCATTCAAAAGTTTAGATGCGGATGTGGTGTAGGGCTGTGTGGTTTTGGTAAGAACACAACCAGTGACGGTGTTGGCCATAAATCCGGTTTTAACCGGATATCCGGTTTATTGGCTGAAAATATTTTCACTTTTAATGAAAAAAAAATTTTAAATACCACAAAATAGAAAGTTTTTAGTGGTAGACTTAAATCTGTAGCTCCATGTATAATATTCGATGCAATTTTAGAGGATATAGATTTTGCGCTTTTAAATTCATCACGATATGTCATTTCGAGTTCTTGCACAATCTGTCATATATTAGATTCCTAGACAACTAGCAATTCGTATACTCCCTTCCCCCCCCCCCCCCCCCCCCCCCTTCTAGGATAACGCGTAGAGAGATACATTGCCAAATTTACTGTGGCTATTAGTGGCCAATTCAAGCGGTTCATGGAGTAGAAAATATGTTTTTGGATGACTAAACTACAGATAAATTCTGAAAGATGGCAGACCTAATTAGATTGTTACAGAGCCTCCATTTTGGAGACCAGTGAGATACATGAGAAGCATTATGCAAATGTATATAATATAGACTAGTTCCCGATAGCCTACACTTACACACGCGTATGTCGAATTTAGCTACAGACGTCGTAATATTGCCACGTGGTACAAATCTGCATATTGTATATGCCTGAACATGCGTAGTAAATCAAATTTATTGATCTAATTAATCGGATACGTGTAATCAAACTCGGCCATATTATACTATTTACTAGCATACAGTTTCCGCAACAAAGGACTTCATACATATTTTAATATAGATCATAAGCACGATTTGGAAGGACTTGGTTTAAAACTGTATCAGTTGTAAGCTGTAAAAGTTGTTTTCCGGATCTAATAATGTATATCGACCTGCGTCGAGTGTTAATTATATCATCCAACATACGTCGAGCCAGCGCATGAACATTCACGAGAAATTACTCTTGTTTAGAGTCCCGGATGCGCGTTCAGAATTCAAAATAGACATAGATATCAGAAACACTAGATCACTTATGATATGCTTTCAAGCGTGTATTATAGAATTTAATAAAACGCTAGCAGATTATAATTTCTGAATGTATGTAGCAATACGATCGAGCAACTTTCTCCTGTTACGATACTGCATAGGTATGGTTTTATTTCAGATTTTATTTCGCAAATAGATAAAATTAAAGCAAATTTATACAATCAATGTTATATATTAATTATTATATATCCTTAAAAATATAATTATAAAACCAGATTTTCAAATTATGTCACCGGTTTTCGAACCGTCATGCTTAAAAATCCGGAGATGGTTCAAAATCCGGATAACCGCACAGCCCTAATGCGGTGGTTGTGGGCCAGAGATTCAAGATCTCAAAACCGAGTGGCACTGCTGCAGTTACGATGAAACCGGAAGACAGTAAGCAGTTACCCATGTCTCGTACTGCGCTGGCCACACAACCTACCACCTTTCTCTCTCGTCAAAGTGTGGACTCGATTCTTAGTTCTGCCATCCTTTTATACTCCTCATGACGTCATAGCGTGAACGCCCAGCCAATCAGCGCGCGATCTGTAGCCAATCAGCGTGCGAGCTCGAAGGGCAAGGACATTATCACGTGATGGACATCCTCCACCCCCACCCACCCCCAATTCAATATTTTGAGCATAATTTGAGGATTTAAATAAGGATAACTGGGTCATTTCTGATCCGATTCTGAAATGGCTAACAGTTTTAGATTCCTCGTTTCATTCCGCTCCTGATAGGCTCCAAGAATAACGAGGGTGGTATAATTTAAAAGAAATTATATGCACCAATTCGGTACATTTTTAGTAGGCATTCACTCCCAATGTTAATGTGCGTTGTTAGGGAAACCCTGATGCACGCACATGCACGCTACGCGAGATCACAGACGTAGTCCATTTTTGGAACCCTCTCCTATATGGCTTTATACACGCGTACTATTCTACTAAGGGGTGGGGCGTGCTCGCAACGTGCCTGGGCCAGTCGTCCCGTACCCAGCTGAGCTGGGACGGTTTGTACCTGTCCGGGCGATCTGCGCTACAGCTCCTCGCTATATGGGGAAATACAAATAAGTTGATAGTAACTATGACGTCATAATGAAATATCGTCCGCTAGAATTTTTAAATCATGTCTATCCAGCCATAAGCTACAAAAAGTGGGAATTAATGCATGTCTGTAAGTAAATACATGAATGTACATTCCATTCGGGTGCGAATGGCCTGGTACCCAGCCTTAAATTTCCTGCTATCAGCACTAACTACATACGACATTGACCCCTAAGACTTTCCACGGCCATGAGTGCTAAAAATAATATGAGACAGTCAACCGGACCTAATATTATATTTGCAGACGAATAAATAGGAATAAATAAAGCTTTTATCGGGTCTGCATCAGACTATTTAAAGGTCCATACTCACACCAGAATAGTTTAAAATAAAATTGTTAAAATTGTATATGTCTAAAGGCTTAAATTATGTGGATAGATCTAATGAAACTAAATAAATCTTAAGATACGATGATTTCATTCTATATAAATTAATATAATTTTTTAGTTGTGAAATTTAATTAGACATGGGTCCCTAATTCAGATTCAAAACTAAAAAAATGTATACGGAATGAAATTGTCATATGTTGATGCCAATAAATTTTACAACTTTTTGAGTGACGAAATCTTGTCAATATTTTTAGTGGATCTGTAGATGCGGTCGGCTGCAATTTACATACACTGAAGGCTAAATCGAAAAAATATCAAATTAATTGCTAAGGTTAACACAATTTAGAATGTTTGAGTGTTCAGAACATTACCATGAAATTGCGATCGGCAACCCTTGCCAGTTTCCACAAATGCCATTTTGACATTACTGGTTCGTGATTAGTGGTTTCTGGTTCGTGGTTTGAACGAAGTCATCAAATTCACTGACTCAGTCAGTCATGAAAACGGGCCCTAGGCCTCTACATATTCCATTTCCTGTGAAATGCTTCTCAGCATCACATAGACCTTCATAGCCGTTGCCAAGTATTTATCCATTCGTCTTTTAGGATATTCTAAAGAAGTAAAATAAAACTGATTGGCCACCATGCCCATAGTGATATATGCTATAAGATGATATAAGGTGCTGGTATAGTCTTCTGGTAATCAGTCGGCTGGTGATTCAAATCCCAGTCAACTGTGAGTTGTTCAGGCGGCTGCCAGGCAAGTGGTGGAGACATATGTATTTCAAGTTAACTATACAGGTAAGCTGTTAAATATTTTGAAACTAATTTGACAAGGTGATGTTGCTACCAATGCCAACATGGCCAGTCAAATTATTTACAAAATATTCAAAAGAATATTAATTAGTAAATCTATGAAAGCCATACATTCATACACTTGATAAAATGTTCGAGTTTTATGATGTAGTTATAACACATCATTAATAGAGTGATTTCAGCCTACATGTGACGTATTTGATTATGACACCATATAGTTGAGTGATTGGATCCATCAATTATTAGCATGCATATGTGGTGGCTGTTACCTGCACAAACAATCAGGGTTGGAAAAAATCTAGATGTTATAGAAAACCCCCCAGATTTTTTCAATTAAATCAGATTTTTTTCAATTTAATCAGATTTTTTGGACTTTTATGATTTTTTACTTCTATAATAGAATCATGTTCTGAGTTTCTTACCTGCACTCATGTTCTGAGTTTCTTACCTGCACTCATGTTCTGAGTTTCTTACCTGCACTCATGTTCTGAGTTTCTTACCTGCACTCATGTTCTGAGTTTCTTACCTGCACTCATGTTCTGAGTTTCTTACCTGCACTCATGTCCTGAGTTTCTTACCTGCACTCATGTTCTGAGTTTCTTACCTGCACTCATGTTCTGAGTTTCTTACCTGCACTCATGTTCTGAGTTTATTACCTGCACTCATGTTCTGAGTTTCTTACCTGCACTCATGTTCTGAGTTTCTTACCTGCACTCATGTCCTGAGTTTCTTACCTGCACTCATGTTCTGAGTTTCTTACCTGCACTCATGTTCTGAGTTTCTTACCTGCACTCATGTTCTGAGTTTCTTACCTGCACTCATGTTCTGAGTTTCTTACCTGCACTCATGTTCTGAACTCAATAGAATACAATCTCTCTATGAATAATGTTGACCGTATTATTTATACTATTAAAATGTATTATGACAAGCATCCCAGAATTTGTTCTTGTTGTTCTTCAGACATTTAAAATTTTTTTATCACATTTTGAAATAACTCTGTTTCTACCGTGAATGGAAAGTTGCCAGCAAGGTCCTGAACAAATGTACCAATTTTGGGGTCAGAGGTCAAGGTCATCATACAGCGACATGATTAAAAATACAAACGCAGCAAGTACTGCACAACTATACATGTGTTTTACACTTAAGTAGGAAGTTGCCCATGGGGTTCCGAATACCATTCAGGGTCACAGCAAAAATATAAATGATGCACGTATTGGACAAATTTCTCCTTGTTTAAAATTGTGTGCACGCAACATGTATAATAACAAATTAACAATATAATGATAAAAACTAAACAAATTAAAACTAAAGGTGAAATGCTAAATATGAATACATGTACAGTGTACATATCTACCTAAGCTTTTAAGTACAACGTTTTAAACTTTACTCTAGCAATTTTGACATTCAGATTCAGAAGCTTGTATATGAAAACAAGTTTCCCAGCTTTTTCCACACCTAATCTATTTCTCAATTTAGAATGGACAAGTCCAAATGTTGAAAAAATCTTTCTATACCAGCTCCAGCTCTAGCCTACAGCAGACATTAGCTGTTTGTATATTATGATACTGTCATGATTTATCCTACTCGATTGAGACACCCACCATGTCAATGGAGAGAATGTCTCTAACAGTTCTTTGTCAAACATATAAGGCTTGAATGGTCCTGACTGAGAACGGAGGTTTACAACTGTGGGCATGTTGGATGTGTATGTTGACATGCAGCATTCCATCGCTTCATCAATCTACTGCTCAGTGAGAGGGGCCCTACAGTACCTTGGGTTTATGAGATGTGCTAGGAAATGAGCTGGAGTTAGAGCCTCTTTAACTTGCGCACAGTAGTTCTTCATAACACTCTCAGGTTGTGAGGACAAATCCATCTCAAGCTGTTTCCTAACATCACTAATGGTACACTTATCAGATTGTGCTCGGTCGAGTACTACGGCTATTGGTCTCATACGTCCAAGATAATCCTCAATATTACGTTTAAGTCCTATGTTTGAGAGTTTTCCCGTTATGTTTCCATCAATAGTGTCTCGCTGTTCTTCACTTAACTTAAGCAATATGGACAAATTGTCTAAATAGGACTTTAAACAATCAGCAACTGAGTTCCATCGAACATCAACGGGTAGAGTCAGCTTTGTACCACCAGCAGCTTTGTACCAAGGAACGGGTTTGACCAGGGTTTACAGTATATAATCAGTCCTAACACATCTAAAGTATGGGCAGGGCATTGCTAGAAATGGGCAGGGCAAAGCTGTAAATGGCCGTGGTATAGCAAGAAATGGGTAGGGCATAGCTAGAAATTGATCTCTCTACAAAACTTTCCATGACCAAAGGTATATTTGGCTAAAATATAATCATAAACAAGACTTAATATCATGTACATATATGACAAGAAAGGTGACTGACTATGAAGGCCTTCTTCAGATGTCAAGAATGTGGTACTACATGCCATATGGTGATGATGAGTTTGAAGGAATATTACCAGGACTTTACCACGGTCTCCCTTTTAACCAATGAGACTATATGATCATGGTAGTTCTTGTTTTCTGGGCCACAAATAATCAAGTGTGCAGAATAGCTGTGATCTATGCAATCTCTTTAAATGATAAAAATAATCGCTAGATACACTGATAGATGAACACACTGACTACCAGACCACTGTACTGATGCATACTGGATGCGAGCCACACTGAAAGAGATTATGATGACGCATTGTATAGCCAGATGTCGTTGAAGAAATAGTAGATAAATGTAAGTGCATTTCAGACGGTATGTACAAGAAATGAGAATCATCATGAATGAAGTCACAACCGAGCTTACCAATGTACATGTATCACTTACAATGGTGTCCTGCCTCGTGGTGGGAGGAACTTTGAACTTTAACAATCTCCCATTGCCGTTATCACAAGCTGACATGCCTTAAGCATATCAGCAGTGACCAGATTCCTGTAATGAATTAACATTGTGACATGCAATGCTGTTGACTGTATTTCTTTACAGGAATCTGGTCACGGCTGATATGCTTAAGGCATGTCAGCTTGTGATAATGGCAATGGGAGTGTTAATATTTTGGCAATGTTTGTCTGAGTAGTATTTACTATTAAGTTACCACTGTGTTTTGTCAATGTTGTGTATGAGGAAGTGAGCAGCTTAGGATGTGTTTGCCTGTGTGTATGGTAACTGCTGCACTCCTATAGCATGGGCATACACTAATAAACCCGTTTATGGAGATCAGTTTCGACCTTCAAGGAATTCGGACGTCAAATCCGATTACATATTTGTGCATTATATATGTGTTTGTATCAGGTTTACTTGAAGATATTGTGGATTGTTGCAAGTATTGGAAACGCTGGTAAGATTATAACGAGTTGATATTATTTGTATCTATTGCCTTGCTATTTTTCGTGGTATATTGTATGAATGTGATCTGTTGAACCCATTTCATTCTGTGTGTTATGAATGCTGGTTATTTGGAAGCAGTTGTGCGAAGCGTGTTGCTGTTTTGTCCCAATGAAGCAGCAACAACTTTCGCTCAAACTGACTCGAAATATGCAGCAGATTCGCGACGTAAGGATGAAGGGATTAATTACAATTCATCTGTATGTGTAACTTGCCTTCTCACACAAACAGATAAGTTACCAGTTTCCCTCTATATTATACGTCTTGGTTAGGTTGTAGGCAATGTTGTAGTGATGTGTGTTGCTTATAACAGCAACAGTTTCCACTTCCAACATCATGTATGGCATTAGTAGTTAACAATCTGCCTAATTCACTTGTGGTACGCGAATCCGTTTTGCATTTCCTGTACACGTATTGTCTTCATGACATACCTATTTTAGGGATAACAAATTATTATTTTATGTATACGTTCCAATACCTAATCAACACATACTTCACAGTTTGTAATTAGACACACTTACTTTCACACACGCACGCAAACACACACATGTAGACACATTTTACATGCACTTACACTTTCACACACACGTGCACGCATGAGCGCACAAAGGCACCTTTCCACGCACTTACACTTTCATGCACGCACGCACACACTCATAATGATGTTTGTTTTAGAATAATGATATAATGCAGTATAAATATACACCTGTGCAAAAGTTAAGCACCACCCTATTTTTACGCATATGCGAGGGTATGTTCATGTGCTATGAAGAAAGCAATAGCATAAACATTTATGTACCCATCCATCTTAGTGCAAGAGGTAATAATGCAACTAGAGGAATGCTGATTATGATGGTGGGGAAACACTGTATGTTTTTGTTTGAACTTGAAAACGAGGCCTGAATATGGTTACGTTGACACAACTGACAACTATTGCCCTACAGTTGACACACGTGGCTAGATTGTCATCAATGGTGTCTGAAAACGAAGTTTAACATCTGTGCACGAGTTTGAGACTGTCATTATTAATACCGGGTATATCCACCTTGTGCCTGGATGACGGCCTGGACACGACGTCTCATGCTGGTCACCAACCGACTGATACGCCATTGTGGTATTCGTTGCCATTCAAGATGGAGTGCGTCTGTTAATTCCTGTAGGTTCTGCACAGGAGGATCCCTCCTTCTCACCATGTTTCCCAGAATGTCCCAGATATGCTCAATAGCGTTCATGTCAGGGCTCCTTGCTGGCCATGGTAGGGTTTCGATGGCATTCTGGCGGAGGTATTCATGCACAGCTCTAGCACGATGTGGTCGGGCGTTGTCATCCATGAATATAGGGTGGGTTCCAGGTGCATGATTTACAAAATGAGGGACCACAACTCTATCCAGTATGGAATCTTGATATCTTTGTCCATTTAGTGTTCCAGGTACAGTCAACAGATCCAGCTTACAATCAAATGAGATGCACCCCCATATCATAACGGAACCTCCACCAAATGGAACTTCTTCCATGATGTTACGTTGGTCGTACGCCGTGCGTCTGGACCTCCATACACGAGTTCGACCATCTGTGGCATGAAGCAGGAACCGACTTTCATCGGACCAGTGTACCCGTCTCCAGGATCTCATGTTCCAGTGTCTTCTTTCGTTGCACCACCTCAGACGCTCCTCTTTGTGGTGTGCAGTGAGGAGAGGATGTCTGACAGGTCTCCTAGCTTTCATGCCAGCAGCATACAGTCTCCTTTTGACGGTAGACATTGACACTCTATTGCGCGTTTCCCATTGCTGGCTGAGCACTCTGCTGTTGGTGAATGGAGATCTCCTAACAAGGCGTACTAGGGCTCGATCATCACGGGCAGTTGTCTTCTTCGGTCTTCCAGATCTAGGCCTGTCCTTCACCTCGTTAGTTTGCCCATGTTTTGCAATCAAACGACTGATTACAGTATGGTTAATGTTCAGCTGTCTGCCAATCTCTCTGCATGACATACCAGTGGTATGCATGCCTATGATTTGCCATTTCACACGATCACATAACCTTCGTCTTGCCATAGCGGTTCACAATCACGTTCATGAACACAAAATTCCTAATCTTGTCGCCTAAATCTGTATGTAATGTTCTACACCTCAAACTGGACTTTTACATAACTGAACACGTGTGCTGTTTCCCGCCACGCACGGACATCAAGCGGCGTGAAGTCATGCATGCATGTGCATTTCGTACTTGGAATTATGTCAGCTAACGCGGGGACAAAAAGTATGGCAGCCTAGTTGTACCATCATGTTTCTACGTTCTATTGTTTTTGCTGGTGCTTAACTTTTGCACAGGTGTATATGTTTGCAGGTCGTTTATCTGGGTTTGAATCCCCTTGTTAAAAATAAAGGCATCAAGACACTGTATATGCGTTTCCTTGTATTGGCACCTTCAAGGACCCGTGACAACTATAACAGCTATACAGGTGGCTCTAGATAATGATGTCTACCACTGCAAACAACTTCAACTAACATTTCTTGCAGGACAGGATAATATCCAATGATGCACTATACACTCTGTGTAACATGGCTCACACACTCAGCGAGTGTGGCACAAAAATTATCTATATCACCCGCCATACCTAAATGTAAAACATACACTCGCCATATATGGGACTATGCGAAAGCTGATTGGGATTTATTCAGGGATCACTTAACTAACGCACCCTGGAACAACATCTCCGATGTTAATGGCGTCGACATTTGGTGTCAGACAATCACTACAAACATTATCGCCGCTGCTAGTATTAGTATCCCAAATATAACTATAAACCCAAACAATAAAGTCTGGATGTCCAGCAAAATAAAGCACGAAATGAGAGTCAGGGAAAAATTGTTCAAGAAATCAAGAAAAACTAACCGAAAGCAAGACGTGGCCAACTTTAAAAAACAGAGAAACCTCATCAATACATTAGTCCGAACAGCGAAAGAAAATTCAGGAATAAATTAGCTGAAAAAATAAGGCATGGGTTCTAAAGAGTGGTGGAAAATATCCAAGACGTTCCTATGTGATACTAACTCTAATTTTAGCGAAATGCCGCCTCTGAAGCGCGATGATGGCTCATTCTCTTACGACTCTTTAGAAAAGGCAAGCCTCCTTAACCGGTACTTCTCTAGCATCGCCAATATTGACGATACTAATGCCAACTTACCTCCTCTATCTATGTATACGGACAATACTCTCCACTCAATTACAATATCAAACACTGACATCTCCGATGTACTGTCCAATCTGGACACATCTAAAGATGTTGGAGTGCGCAGTTCCCCATTTCTTGGAAAATCGCTAATGTAACCCCTATATTCAAGAAAGGAGACAAGAGCTTATGTTCAAATTATCGACCAATATCACTGTTGAGTTGTCTTAGTAGTTATGGAGAGAACCGTTTTTAAACATATCTATAACTATATTAGACACGATATCACTCTATATCAGTCTGGCTTTCTTCCATCACATTCTACAGTAAATCAACTGCTTGATATCTACACTGATATTACTCAAGCCCTTGACGATCAAAAGGAAATAATCTTTCTAGTCTTCGATATATCTAAAGCCTTTGATCGAGTATGGCATCGCGGCCTCTTACAGAAACTTAAGGAAATTTTGGTATCTGTGGAAATCTACTTACATGGTTCGAAAATTATCTTGGAAACCGATACCAGCGAGTAGTTATAAACAGCAATGAGTCCACCCTACTTCATTTACATGCTGGAGTGCCACAAGGCTCTGTGCTTGGTCCTTTGTTATTCTTAGTTTTTATTAATGACATGACCAGCGATATAATTCACAATATTAGACTTTTTGCTGATGACACGTGCCTATATGTAATGTCAGATGATCTAAAAGAGCACACTGCCACACTCGATTACGATCTACTGACCATGACGCATTGGGAAAACATGTGGCTCATCGAGTTTAATGCCTCGAAAACTACATCTCTATTTTTTTCCTGCGCAACGAGCCCACATCCTTTTCAATCAACTTCAAAGATTCTGAAATTCTACCGTCAACTGATCATAAGCACCTCGGCATTACCTTTAATAACAAAGGGAATTGGCTTAACCATGTGAGTAATCTCATAGCAAACGCTCAACACAAACTCTCCTTACTTAAAGGTCTAAAATATATTCTAGACCGTAAATGTCTCGAGATCATGTACAAAACATTTATTAGACCATCTTTAGAATATGCAGATGTTGTGTGGGATAATATTCCACAATATCTTGTAATTCGGTTAGAGGATATCCAAAAAGATGGTCTCAGAACGGTATGTGGAATGACACGTAGTGCGAGCACTGAAGACCTGTACTAACCAGGCATCGAAACCTTGTCAAGTAGACGTGAATTTCATAGATTATCTATGCTATTTACAATTATTAACGGGATGACCTGTGAGGTTCTGGTCAACTATCTTCCCACACTATCCCAAGCACGAAACCCTTACAATATCCGTCATCCAAATTTCTTCACTCCATTCCGCTGCCGTACTGAGCTCTTCTATGGATCCTTTTTCCCAGCAACCGTCCACGCCTGGAATATGCTTCCTGTGCCGGTGAGAGATTCTGTCACTCTTCTAGAATTTAAAAGCAAACTCAAGGCTATGTCACCCATACAACAACCCCCTGAGTGGTATTACGTAGGCCTGATGTTTGCCAACATAATGCTATTCAGGCTCTGAAATTTTTGTAGTTCTTTAAACCAACATTTATTTATCAACTTTCTGTCAGAATCTGCCAGTTGTTCTTGTGGGCACAATGATGAATCTACAAACCACTACCTCTTACATTGTGCCCTTTTTAACGAGCAGAGTTGTTTTACAAAATCAGCTTGCCTTGAACGATATTTCTCTTGCTAATCTTACGGTCAACCATCTTCTATACGGGACTTATACTGGCAACTTGGAAATGAACAAACTGATCTGTAATACGGTATGTCAATACATACTTAACACCAACCGCTTTCAGTAGCTTCCCGTTCGCGAACTTATAGTTTAAGGGGTAAAAGGACAGCAGCCCAACATGTACAGGTCGGGGCGAAGGCAGCACCTAGAGCTCACCTCTGCTATTCTTTCATTTGATCTTATTCCTCGCTCTCTCTATCTCTCACCCCTCCTTTCCCCCTCTCTCTCTATCTCGGTCTTTCTTCCTATTCTCCCGCACCTCACACTCAACATCCACACACTTATGCACACTAATAGCCTACAATTAATTAAACTATTATGATTTGCCGCCATTTTGTTGTAAAAAGGTTTTGTATAATCTGTATGTGTATAGGAGACACGGGCATAAGACTAAGTCTTATCGTGCTTCCATCTGAACAAAATAAATCACGTTTAAACCAAAAATTATCTATGATTGAGCACGTTATGTGAATGCCACCAGACACCCATGTGCACACTGATTACTGGGAATGCCTGGTAATCAGATGCCCCAGCACCTCCCAAGCCTGTAGAGATTGCCACTGCACAAAGTTGCTGAATGGGCTATGCGTCAACATAAAAAGCAGGACTGGGTACGCTGAAGAGAAAAAAGAACCCGAGGGAGCTAAGAACTAGAAACAAGACACTGACTAATGGAGGATAGCAGCTGCAGGATGTTTTCACTACAGTACATCATCGTCACAATGTTCAAGAAGAAAGCAGAGCCTCCATTTATGTATGTACACACTATTAGCATGAAAAAAGCTACATAATGGAACTTTCTCGTTTAGCCATCAATCATGTGATGTCATACTTAACTACGTGAAGTGTAAGATGACATCATAATCAATGATGTCATGAATGATGTAGCCCAACCCAGGCGAAGTGTGGGTGGAGCTTAGCTAGAGATGGGCAGGGCATAGATAGAACTGGGTTACTCCATTAAGTGCCAGTTGGTTTGTTGACGTACCAATGGTGACATCATCCTGGGTCAAGTTCGACTCGCTAACCATAGTCAGTTTCATGGTTTACTGATCATGCGCAGTTGCTATGCCAAGTCGATCTTGATGTTAGTCGACTATAGTTCGTTGGCACCCGGTTCCCTATTGAATTACAATTGCAGAAAATTTGGAGCCATTAACCCTTTCTGTCGTCTGTTTTGATGACCTACGAAAACGGGTTATTTTTGTCCGCTAAGACGTCAAAAAGTGTCCATGTGGCATAAAGTGGGAGGGAATATGGGCTTGGAAACATTGACATACAATGGGAAAGCATAATTTCAGCAAACCTAAGTTATTTAGTGAAATGTTTCCACTTTTATATGCATTTATTCGTGGCAAGTGCTCGATGTCCGCCATTTTGAAATTTACGCGAATATCGGACTAACCATCTGGACCGAGGTCGGGTGCTCGGTTGACTAGCTAGTTAATTATTTGAAGTTCGGCTGGTACTCTAGTTAGCTACAGCTAACTATGGTTAGGAGTTGAACTTGACCCCAATATCCATTTTACATACCTACATTAACCCTTCTTGTGTTCACTTAACAATTTAATGAACACGCCACACAAAAGAACGACCCCTGCACAGGTCTTGAACATTATCTATTTTACAGGCCAGGAGAAAAATATTTTTGAAAATTTATCACAGGAATGACTAGCTCGCTCTTTTCTTGGCCTGCAAATGGACACTCGCTAAGCAAAAACTTGGCCATTAACCCTTTCATGAACACGCCCACCAAAATCGGCATCTGTAGATGTCTTGGAAGATGTTCATTTGCATATGCATGAATCGGGATTTTCTTGAGAATTCTTATCCATTAAAGGTGCATATTCACCCCAGAATGCTTGAAAATAAAACCGTTAAAATTATATTCCTTTATAGGCTTAAATTATGTGTCTATATATAATGAAACGAAATAAATCTTAACAATGATTTCATTCCATATAAATTAATATAATTTTTTAAGTTGCGAAATTGAAATAGAGTCTCGTGCCTCTATTTCAATTTCTCAACTTAAAAAATTATATTAATTTATATGGAATGAAATCATCATATGTTAAGATTTATTTCGTTTCATTACATATATATATAGGCTCACAGTTTAAGCCTCTAAAAAGTGTATAATTTAAACAATTTTATTTTCAGTAATTATGCTGTGAATATGCACCTTTAAAGGGTAAATTGATATGAGTGCCTTCTTGCACGCTTTGTGGTTCTGTTAACACAAGCGGGGTTAACTGAAACAAGATAAGTAAGGAAATCATGATATTTATTTTGAACATCACGTATAATTATACATTTCAATACTTATATAACAACAGATCTGAAATGAAACAATGCTTAATAACATAACAACCACCTCAAAACCATATCATCATATACACGTACCACATCTGATTGTACATGTGTTTTAACGAATGGTGCAGTATATATTATATAAGTAACTCGAATTTCAGTTATGCCTTGTACTTCGAAGGCTACTGCCTCATTCCAAGCTGAACACTTAAGGTCCAGCGAACCATGAAGAATACGTCACACTGACCTACTTTTGGTATGCGACAGTTTGGAATAAGAAGCACCAAAGCACCAAGTTTCATGTTCACAGATGGATAAAGGTTGCAAATATCATGCACAGATATCGGATAATGTTCAGTGACGCATGAAAAATAGGTCAGAATGATCTACTTTTGATGCATGACTCAAGTTTAGATTACAATGATCACGTTAAATTTTGGAACTCGAATCTAGAGTTGGGTTGAGGGACAATGAGAATACAACACAAGAACACATGAGTACATTCTCATATTGTATTCTCCTAGTCACTCAACCGGTTTACAGCCTGACTCTAGAGTCGAGTTCCCAATTAAATGTGATCAATGTAATGATATCACAAGTTTACGGACCATAAAGGAAAGAATTAGTGAAATACCAGCCTAGATAAATGATCATTAATGTCCAGTGAGTTGGGAAAATTATGTTACACTGACCTACTTTTGATATGCTATGGGACTTTTGTCAAAGAGAATTGCAATTACAGCCTGAACAATTTTTTTAATTTCAGTAATGTTCCATGGGCTGTGAAAAAATTGGTCATACTAACCTAACTTTGTCACACCTCTAATTTGTCATGCATCCATACTTACAAAACTTAGTCGAGAAACCCCTGCTACAACTAGAGCCTAGACAGTATCTATGCCATTTCATGAGCGTTACCCTGCTGCTAAGCCAGCTGGGAAAAGAAGGTCAACTACTGTTGATACATGTGTACCAGAAGATGCCTCCACACAACTGGTTTGCTGGAATGGGTGCATTGAAATTGAGAAAACAGGATTTCCACAGTGCAGGTAAGTTAATAAATTGGTAATTGCATAAAAAAAAAACCTACTGCCAATCCCAGCAGTTGAAGCAGTGTGTGTTTGTGGACTCCACTAGATGAAGTTTGTATAATAGATGAATAATCCATTGTGACTGAAGCATGCTTGTAGTATAGATGCTACTTTATGTAAGCTGATATGCATGTGATTAAAAAAATACATAGGAAGTGATAAAACACTAATGTTAGACACACACCTGAATATAGTGCTGAATCAATTTTGGGGCCGTATGCACCAATGAAGTTGAGACGTAAATTTACTACCCAAATTCTGATTTGTATGCACAAATATTGGTTAACTGTCTGACTGCTGCAAGCCATCAGTAATTTCAATGGGCAATAACTTTGGACACGCTACATATTTTGAAAGCAATTTGATTGAAAGTTGCCAAAAATTCAGACTAATCCCTTCCGCAATTCGGGAAAATTCATTTCTGTGAAAATTAGGCCATCCAGCTGCTAAGGCCATCTAGCCATCTTCCAAGATGGCTGTTAAAGGATTTGGCCAATCAAGTTCCCACGAACAAATTTGGTTCCGCTGTTGCCTAGATGATGTTTCATGAGTTTCAAATGAATTGGCCAAGCGGTAACAGAGAAAGATGTTTCTAAAATAAGCCAAAATCCTAGACGGCCATCGGCCAAATTGGCTGATTGGCTTCATTTGAACAGACTTGGATCTCAATACCAAAGGGATGATTCATGCTAAATATAATTGAAATCAGCATAGTGGTTCTCGACAACAATACATTTTAGATTTCCTATTGCTTAGTATGGAATTTTTTTTGAGAAAATGATCCAAGATCGCTGCCAAACCGTTTATCGGACAGTTTCAAAACTAGCAAATTTGAAATCATCATACAGAAAAACACATATAAAACCAATTTCGGCTTCAGAATACATCAAATACAAATAAATCCAATATGGCTGCCAAACACGCTACATATTGTAGCGGACATGTCTTTTACATATCAATTTCCTATGAACAAATTTAATAGCCCTTAGTCCCTAATCATATCTCCCAAATTTTGGCCCAATGTTTTAGCGGTTCTGGAGAAACAATTTTCGCAAAAACCAGGTCATCCCAGATCGTCGCCGAAGCATTTGGCCAATCAAGTTCCCTTGAACAAACTTGGTTCAGCTCTTGCCCTAGATAATGTTCCATGAGTTTCAGAGAAGATTTTTAAGGACGTTTCTAAATATCGGACAAAATCCAAGATGGCCACCAGCCAAATTGGCCAATCATCCTTTTGAACAAACTTGAATCTCTATGCCACAAGGATGCTTCCTGTCAAATATAATTGAAATCGGTCAAGTGGTTCTCGTGATGACATTTTAAAATCCCCATACCCAAAAACCTATATAAAACCAATTTCTGCTTCAAAATCCATCAAATAAAAAAATATGGCTGCCAAATGGGTTACATTTTGATTGGTCGACAGCAGCCATGTTTTTTTATGCATTAACTTCCTTTGAACAAACTTTAATGGCCCTTAGTCCCTAATCATACCTCCCAAATTTCAGCCTGATCCGTTCAGTGGTTCGGGAAGTTGTTTTCACGAAAATCAGGTCATCCAAAACGTTTGGTGAATCAATTGGCCAATCAAGTTCCCTTGAACAAATTTGGTTCAGTTCTTGATGGTGTTTCATGAGTTTTGAATCGATCCCCCAAGTGGTTTTGTAGAAGAGATTTAGATGTTTCTAAATGTTTTCATTGGCTTGCTTTGAACAAACATGAATCTCTATGCCCTAAAGATGCTTCCTACTAAAAATATTTGAAATCGGCCCACTGGTTCTTGAGAAGTTAAAGAAAGTTTCTGGATGCCGGACGGTCGTCATGGCATAAGTTCACACTATAAATATCCAACAGTTTGAACGAGTGTGTGTGTGTGTGTGTGTGTGTGTGTGTGTGCGTGCACGCACATGTCTGTGCGTGCGTGTGTGTGTGTCTGTGTGTGTGCATGCATGCATCTGTTCAGCATGATAGTGCAAGCTCTACATGGTCAAACTTTGGTGAGATGTTGACATTGTAGAATGCTAATGATCTGGGGGTCAAAAGCTTTGGATCATCTAAAAGGGAAGACAGTTAAGACTTGGAATTCTCTGGATTACTTAGTACCCCTGCACTGGTACTGTACAGCATAGAAATATGTTAACTTGGTTCCAAAACAAAATAAAAGACCGGTTCTGGTCACGCATCCCCCGACCAGGGCTTTTTAGTACAGCCCCAATTTTTAAAATCCAAATATTTTACACTCTTTCAAGAAATCAAGGGGAATACCTCTGGTGATTATAATTTTGGCCAATTGCAATCCCAGTCACGGTCTCATGCAGAGGTAAATAATTTCAAAATTTTAATTGAATCAATCCAGGCTAACTGAAGTTATCAAATGGAAACCAAATATTTTGAGATTTTTCAAGAAATCAAGGGGGATAACTCTGATGGTTCTGGACACATTTTTGCCAATATGCAATCACCACCAAGGTCTTGTTATAAGGAGTTGAAATTCCAAATTTGAAATGAATCCATTAAAGCTAACTGAAGTTATCGAGCGGAAACAACATATTTTACGCTTTTTCATGAAATGAAGGGGGATAAGTCCGGTGTTTCTGGACAGATTTCGTCGATATGCAATCCCCACCAAGGTGTTTTCATAAGGAGTTGACATTACCAAATTTGAAATGAATCCATTAAAGCTAACTGAAGTTATCGAGCGGAAACTAAGTGTGGACGCATGCACGGATGGAGGGACCCATTTATATAGTCCCTGTTGACGATGTCGGGGGACTAATAACAATAAACTGTACCGGTATATCGTTGGATATTTTGGACACAATTGGATTGGAAGACAGCAATGGCTTTCAATCAATTAAGTCTAAAATATTCAGGAGAGCATTTCTTAGATTATGTTCAAAATTATACCAACTCACATGCTTCGGTTTTTGTTTTGGAAATATGTGAAATTGTTTATGAGCTGGACTCAAGAAAACATCAAAGAATGCACATTATAACAAATATGAATCGATCGATTTCTATAAACAAAGCCTATTAACAAAGATATTCTATTGACAAAGATATTGAACTACATGCATTTACACAGCTAACAAAAATACACACTACTAAAAACTATGAGTGACTACAATACAGCTCACAAACATAAAAACAGACAAACATAGTAGTTAGTACAATTTTGAACATGGTGTAAGAAATGTTCTGTTGAATAATTTGGATTTAATTTGATTGGAAGCCATTGCTTCCTTTGGCAGCAATGGTTTCCAATCAAATTAATTCAAAACATTCAACAGCATGCTTTATTTTGTTTTGGAAACATATTCAATTATTTCTGAGCGGTACTGTATAATTGTGACCAGAAAATATGTTCAAACTGCCGTGTATAAGCAAACCTTTTAACGTATACTGTAAATTACTGAATATAAATTGTTCATAATGTAAATAACATTGTTGATATTGAAGCTTATTCTAGGCACCGAAGAGAGTATCAATTGGCATGTACCATGGCTGGACAATTAATAACACTGTTACCCATTTATAGGTATAATCCTCTGTGGAGAGAGAGGATGGAGGGAGAGAGGGAGAGAGAGAGAGAGAGAGAGAGAGAAATGTAGGGAGAGAGAAGGACAGAGGGTGGGAGTGGGGAGAGAGGAGGGAGGGAGGTAGGTAGGTAACGAGGTAGTACTGTAGTACTCGTTTCAAGATAAGATTCAGACTGAATTCATGGAAAAAATTAATGCTATACTAACTAATTACATCATGACTAATACAAGCACCATTGAAGATATGCCTATGTGATTAACACTTTCACTGACAAATAACTGAATACGTAAATTTTTACGATATAAAACATATTCTATTGAATAGTTTTTAATTAATTTGACAGGATGCCATTGCTGCCTAAGCCAGGCAGCAACGGCTTCCAGTCAAATTAATAAAAACATATTCAACAGTTTTTTTGTATTGTTGCCATGGAAACGAGAAATGGGGAATTAATTGGTGAATCAAAAAAGCATCCGCTTTGGTTTCTACGAGAATTCGTAATACTTACCAGATGCACTATTATCTAGTCTAGCTCAAAATAAACAATCAAAACTCTGCGCTCTCCTGGTCCTGCCCATACTGTGTCCAGGAATTACCATAGCCGCAGGTACCGAGTCAATTCCCAATCACAGTCAGATTCGTCTTATATTTGTCTTGACAAACAGTGAAAGCAGCTCAGCCTCACCTCAGCGGGGCAGCTGAGGCAGGGCCATAGTACATCTGGTAAGTATTACGAATTCTCGTAGAAACAAAAGCGGATGCTTTTTTTATTCTACTTCGAATAATACTTACCAGATGTACTATTATGATAAACTCCGGATTTCAACAGCCAAGAAATACCGGTGGGAGGAGGTGAGGCTCAAACCAGCACTCATCTACCATCCGACAGAGGTTGTGAAGAGACTAGAACCCTGGCATATGCTTGGGTTCTGCCATCTGACTCATAGAGTGCTAAACTTCCATGGTCTAGACCGCGCTCACCCCCTCATTTGTCCGCACAAATTCCAGAGGGCTGTCAAAAACGGGGAGCAACACCCACCAGACCCGTGTCAGCCCCAAGTCTCAGCTAGGGCAGTCCAGAGAGTGCAAAGAAGCTACTACAACTTCTAAATTTTGAAAAAACCATCAGTATATCGATTAGAATTTCAAATTGGAATGAGTCTAATGTCTGCAAAAGAATAAGATGTTCTTGTCCAGACTATTTACTTAAATAGTCTGGTATTTCGACTATAAGTAAACTTAAAATTAGTCACTTAATTCAGTAAACACCCACCATTTTGAGTGCTTGGTATTTTAGTTCATCACAGGAGCTCGGCCCGGTCGTTCTCAGGTCATGTGCATGGCCATTGTTCAGTGCAAGTGGAAGAACTTGTGATGTGTGCGAAATAGTGGTCGGATGTGGCTTAGTTCAGATTCGATAAATTGGCTCGGACCTGATGGGCATTCGCTTTCCTGTAGCGATTTTGTGCGACATTTGAATAGCATCGACTATCCAACGAGAAATAGTATCTTTCGAGGCGTGCAAATGAGGAGCTTTGAGACATAACCACAGAGATTTCGGGTCATTTCTCCACTCCTCAGTACGTTTTTTTATACATTTTCAGACATCTGACAGGACACCAAGCAGAAGAGTTTGGGTCATGTCTAATTAAACTTGGCAAATTGATCGGCTGTCCTGGATATTTAAGTGACTGATTCTTTGCCAGGAAACAAAGACGTGGAAGCAGTCTTAAACCATCACCCATGATGACAAAACGGTCTTGTTCGGCAGAAAGCGCAAGAATTTCACTTCTCCTTCTCGCCGACGCTGCTGCAACCAAGAAAACTGATTTAATAGTTAACAGTTTAATATCTATAGATCTAATCGGTTCAAAGGGAGCATGCCCTAAAACCTGTAGAACAAGAAATAGATTCCATGCTGGGATAGGAATTGGCTGTCTAGGTCGCAGATTGCTCATTCCTTTAATAACTTCATTTAAAGTGCCATTTTGCACTCCTTCAATGGCCAGACTGGGAATGACTGAAGCTAATGCAGACTTATATGCTGCTAGGGTTGAATGTACAAGTTTGTCAACTCCGTATAAATGACAGATAAAATCTGCTACGTGTTGAACAGATGCAGAAAAGGGATCGATATCGCTTCCCTTACACCACTCTGCAAATTTGTTGATTCTATAATTATATGTTTTAGTGGTTGACCCTCTTCTGGCTGAAGCAACAAACTTCGCTGCTTGCTCAGAAAAGCCACCCTTAATTGCAGGCTGCTTGATAACATCCATGCAGTCAATTTGAACATTTCTGGTCTGTCGTGGAAGTACAGACCCCTGTTCTGAAAGATTAGATCTCTTCTGTCTGGAAAAGGGATTGGATTGCAGACCAGAAGGTCCAGCAGATCCGTAAACCATGATCGGCCTGGCCAATAAGGGGCGATCAGTAGTACTTGGCACATACCCTCTCTTATCTTTGCAAGAACTTTTGGAATGGGAATCGTTGGAGGATATGCATACGCGTACATTCCGCCGGAAACCCGCCAGGACCGGCCTCCACGGCCACCCCACGGTTTCTTGGAATATGACGGCCCGGAACCGCTGCCACGGCTATCCTTATGATAACCGCCGCGACCCGAACCGCCACTCTTCCTGTCCTCCTCATACGGCCTCTTATTAGAGGACTTATATGAGGATGAACGGCCAGGTCCCTGCGATCCGGATGGCCGATGGACATCATGGCCAGGACGGAAGGGCGATCTCTGGCGCTGCCTCTGCTGCTCATGCCGATGCTGTTTGTAGGACTGCTGTGGCTGTGTCCTCTTAGTCAACTTCCACGACTTGCCGACTACTTCCTGCTCAGCGACCATTGACGTGACCTTGGATAAGGCTTGTGGTGCCGAGTCGCCGAACAAGCCTGGACCAATGAAAGGCGCAGAAGATAACGCAGCCCTCATCTCAGGTCCTGGTTCTACACAATCGAGAACCATTCTCCTTCGCTCCGCCAATGATCTGGTGATCACCCTGGCCAGGCAATTCTGGGACAAGCGCATGGTGTCCCGGACAACTCCGGGAGCAGCCTCTGGCACTTGTCCACCTTCCGCCACACAGGTCAGCATACCCTGCAAGACTGTACATCCGTGCGAGAGCACAGCCATGGTTGCCCTCGCCGCATCTTCAATGAGCGTTAGCTCATTAAACGGATCTTTATTGGCCTGGGAAACTAAGGGACGAGAACGCCTCTTCGATTTGCCAGCCAATGGCCTATTCAGCGCCTCTCACTCCCCGACGGAAAGCCGTGGAACCCGGGCATACTGATGGTAGGCCAGCTCCGGAAAACGGACCCTACTCCTTATCCCCTTCGGGGCTTTGGGCAATGCATAATCTGGCTGAACCAGACGATACGCGGCAACATGTCGGAAGTCTGCGTGTGCAAAGGAGCGTCGGCATGGCCGAAGAGCCACTTGACAGAACGCTAGCCACTCGCTCTGACATCCGTTCCATCGCCGGATCGCGCTGAGATCCTTGATCCGATGCCAACCCGAGACGGTCGGACATCCAGCCAAGGACCTGCCCCCATTCAGCTTCGGTGCAGAAAGCGGACTCGTCCATCAATGGACTACCGTTCTCATCTTCCTTCTCACTCTTGGATGAGTAGGTCACCGACAATCCATGCCGAGAGCTATGGCCTGCACTTCTTCCAACATGAAGCACGTCCATAGCCCGACTACTAGCGGCACCCGTGTCCAACGAATCGCCGGACACGTATTCACCACAGTCCATCGGCTCCAGCACGGGAGGCGGGACTACAGCCGCTTTCACCACGGTAGATGCCGGCACTCCGAGAGGAGCCGAACCTAACGCCGCCGGGATGCCGCTAGGAACCGCAAAACACGGCTCCAATGACAACGCGGGTTGAGCGAAATCCGAGTGGCAAATGCCCGACGGAATGTCAACATCACCACCCGCTTGGCAAATCTGTACAAATCCCGAGGGAGATCCCTGGGATGTACCTGGTCTAGCCGTCAACGAAATATCTGGCATGCCGGAATCTTCCATTAGGAGAAGATCTTCCTCCTCCACCGTCGGCTCTTGAGCCAAGGTCGGAGAAAGGACAGGTGCTTGTCCCTCCGCAGAACTAGCCGGACCACTGAAAGGTTGCCCTGCAGCAGCCTGCATCATCGGGATCGTGGATTGCAAGGACTCAAACATTGCCTTGAACTGGGCCGCCCATAAGCTCAATGCTGAATCCATTCGCTCGTTCAGACGATCTTCCAGTCCTCTCACTGACGCCTGATCCAGCTTGGCCGCCTTGTCCCTCACGATTCTCTCCAAGCGCGCACGACGATCACGATCGAACTCTGCCACCAATTCCGACGGCCACTTGGCGCACACATCACACCGACTTCCCACTTCGCGCAAGCGACACAGTGATGGCCATTAAACTTGCACTTCATGAACCTGTTGCATTTGTGGCACAAAGTATCCTGGTTCTTGGCCTTCTGCGAACACAGAGAAGAATTAAAATGCTGCACATGACATACGATGACGAGCAATACGCACACTTGACTTGATTGTAAAGTAGAATTACTTAGAAACATTAATTTCTCTTAAATTAATGATAATCAAGCCTTTAGGCAGGAAATATTTGAAACTTTTTTGAGTCAAAATTAATAAACACAACTTGGAAGTTAACTAACGTTAATACAGCCAAGAAATAAACGTTGATCGCTACAAACACCCTCGACAATGAAGCGAGAGCTAAAAATCAGCATAAACAGAGTCCATAGACACGCCAAGCCAAAGCGAAACATTAATCATGGACGCCGCCATCTTGGCTAAGGGCGCATCCATCTTGGAAGGAACCGAGTCGCAAGAGAAATTAACCGAGTACCCGGATAAGATTATTGGGCGACTCCCAACAATGGCTACCATTTTAAAATAATGTGCCAATTTAAGGAAATTTCAAACAGTCATTACGGCACGAATGTATAAATTCTAGATTGATACAACCTGCCCCTGTGATGATTTTCCTTTTTCTTCCATCCTTCCAGCAATGAATTAAGCAGAAAACCACTAACTCCATTGAAAATTGCAAATTTAGAGAGCTAAAAAACCCACGACTAGCATGGACAGCAAAATAGACGAATCTGACTGTAATTGGGAATTGACTCGGTACCTGCGGCTATGGTAATTCCCGGACACAGTATGGGCAGGACCAGGAGAGTGCGGAGTTTTAATTGTTTATTTTGAGCTAGACTAGATAATAGACATTATCATAATAGTACATCTGGTAAGTATTATTCGAAGTAGAAAGGGTTAATAACCTGATACCCTATATTATTATATTCTACAAAGTTCTAATTAGCTAATTCATGTTCTCAGAACATAATTATTATTATACACATGTTCTCGGTACGACTCTTACCTATAGTGTAAGGTGGCAATACAAAATCAAATGTCGTTAGAACAGCAATCTCAGCATCATCCCATCGCACGGTCTCGTCATCCCACTAACTCTCCCGTGTCGAGTCCCATGCTTGCGCGCTTTTGATCTCTGGGCTAAGTTCGCAAAACTTTCTAAATGAGGGCAGTCAACTACCGCCTAATAAAATTGCTCGGTTATTATCATCCTACTAATATACTGTCAATCACATAGATTGATACATGCAAGCTCTCCATCGATATTGGCACGAAGCGACGCCACTATTTTTAGATTTATAGCGAGATTGAAGTAGGCAGAAATCTGACTGGTTACCTGAAAACCGGCAGCGAACTTAGCGAGATATCGTGGGTTTGCAAGCACGGCCTCGAACAGTGAAGCGATGTGAGTGGGTGTAGGTTAGTACGATGCAATCTCAGAGGAAAAAATATATATAAATGATGGGGTGGTGGCCATTTACAAAAGAAAATCTGAACAAGTATGCTATTAAGAATTTACATTGTAAATGGATTAGAGAGACACTTTTGAACAGTGAGCTAAAAACAGTGAAATGGATCTTAAATCAAATTTAATAAATACATGTAATTTGGATACAGAGATATTAATCACAACTAAATGATTATAATGGGTGATCATGAGCTCAGCTATTTCATAAATATAACACTCATATACACTAAATGATAACAACAACGACGACCATTGATAACGATTATTGAAAACTATTATTGAAAAAGTTATTGAAGGACTTAGGGCAGTGTAATTTATGTAAATTTTATATTTCTGTGGGTAATGGATAAATCTGATCCGTTGATCAAGTATACGACACCATAATCAAAATGTGTAATGAATGACATTACGAGGTCCATCATGAACACTGAATAGTCTGTCAAGTGTACAAATTAGAACTATGTCTTTACTATTTAATAAACATTCTGTTAAAATAAAATGAAACTAATCTGAATGCACTGTTTCTGCCATAGGCAGGTATTGCACCCAGTCAGATTAGCTTCAAAATATTCAACAGCTTACATCTAGTTACCATGATATTAGGATACAGGAAATTCAGGAATCGATCGATCCCAACATGGGCAAAGCACGGGTAAATCCTAGCTAGAAATGGATCCCTCTATTATCACAATACAGTTCAGCCTTTCTCAACACTGTAAAACTTTTTAAAGGCGAAATTTGGTCAAGAAATTCTAAAATCTTGCTTATTGAATATCCATTTGCAGGAAGACTATTTTTTTGCAAATTTAGCGCTGGAATGACTGGCTTGGTTATCATGCCAGTCATTCCAGTGGTACATTTTCAAAATTAGCCTTCTTTTGGTCTGAAAATGGACATTCCTCCAGACCACTGCAGAGGCCAGTTTTGGCTGACTTTGCCATTAAACGGTTAAAGCCAGATGTTCCAGATCTTCATCATATAATCATTTAATGGATAAGAAAATAAACAGTAGTTGCAAAGTCCATTGCAAACCATTAGAGAAGACTATTATCTGAAAATTTACCAATGAAATGACTCGGTCATTTATCGAGCCAGTCAGTTGTGATAAATTTTCTGACAGCTTTTTTGCGAGATACCTTATTCTTTACATAAAACATAGTCTAATTATTGAGTTAGGATAACTTTAACTAAACTACTACATTTTGAAATCAGGAGAAACCACAGGCACATATGCACCCACCTCTTGGATCAAGAGAATGCGTCCATGACAGAGTTATTATTATATATTTTGTAATCATTTTAATTCGGTTCAGTCCGATAGACGTTACCGAATATGCGCTACCAACAAAGTGAATTTTCTATTTTTTCACCAATCATAAAAATATTGACAAAAATAAATTGAAATCAAACTTGTCATCGAGCAGGATTCGAACGACCAGTATTAGAATTGAGCTAAAATCACGACAGTGTGATATAACATGGATACCAAATGGATAGCCACAAATATACAATCGTATATTTTTACTTGCAAATCGCAACTAGTATGGGTCTGTCAGCCAAATCTTTAACATATATACATTACTAACATGGCAACCTCTGTCACAACATTAGCATATTACGCTTATTCAAGGGTCATTAGCCAAATATATGGGGAAATTAAAAGAAGAAAAACCTGGGTCGGCAAAATCTACCAGTACTTATGATTAATTATCAATATATTCAAACGAGCAAAATCTTCCAGTTAGATTAATTTCAATATATTCAAACAAACTTTCATTTACACATCAAGGACGATTTATTCTATAAGCTGTTTAGGATTATATCAATATGGCCTGACTAGCATAATATATACCTTAGTTTTTATTGATTAACCCTTTAACACTCAAATTTGTTCAAGAAAATTTCAATTTTCTCATAGAAAATGTCAATTTGCAGACGAAGAGAAGACTTTATAATCGAGCCAGTCATTCAAGTGGTGATAGGCTTCTCTTGGTATGCAAATGGACATTTTGCGCGACCACCGCAGATGACATCTTTTGGCCGACTTGAGTGTTAAAGGGTTAAACGCCAATATTGTGTAGGTACATGTATACACACATGATATACCAGCATATACCATACACATTGATTCAACATGCACAATCCCATTCCTTATGCATATGATACAAACATTCATTGAGTACACGCACACACACACGCACGCACTCACGCACGCACACACACACACACACACACAATGACTTTCAAGTATCTTAGCATTGCACTGATATCTACCCTAATAATACATGTTACTTGGTCTGTACTGTAACACTACTGGCCCAGTAACCTGCATTATCACGCTATGCTCAGACAAGTTATGAAGATGAATCATGAATGAAAGATATATCCAGATAGAAATAGAAAATAAAATAAATTTAATAAATATATAAAAATTCTAGCTTCTATTCTGGTCATTCCAGTCCCAATGACCAGTTAATCCCTTGTACGATGACGACTATAACAGGTTGCCAGGCAACAAGATATCGGATCCAGTCTAAAAGATTTCCATAAAGTACGTGGGGACGTTCCCATCTGATAACGGTTAAAGAAAAATAATTAGTATATATATATATATATATATACACATGTATATATATATATATATATATATACTGAACCAAAAAAGTTTAGCAACACTGAGAATATTACTGTATAAATGTTATTTAACAAAAACAATAAATTGATTCAAATATATTATTTAATTGATAGGTCATTTTCCAATTTGAATAACAGTCTCTTGTTACTGTAATGCCAGCATCGCGCCTTTAACACGGCATAATTCAACGGAAGGGTCCAATTTAAATAATGACACTGAGCTGTCAATACCGGTTGTGACCGCCGCGCATTAACCATGGCCGTACATCGCTTTCTCATGCTTCAAATTAAGCACCTGATGTCACGAAGAGAATCGCATCCCATTCCTGGAGCAGTGCAGCTTCCAGCTCCCACACGTTGTGAAGATGTGGATGGTTCGCACGCACCATATGGCCAAGAATGTCCCACACGTGTTCGATAGGAGACAGGTCTGGTGATCAAGCTGGCCAGTCCAACACCGGAACGTTGTTAGCCTCAAGGAAATCACTGGTGACCCTAGCTGAATGAGGACGGGCGTTGTCTTGCTGGAACATAAAGTCTGCATGATGCTGCATAAAAGGGATGACAACAGGAGCGACAACTTCTTCACAGTAATGTTGATCTGTTTTGACATTTTCATGGATTCCATCCCACACCATGATACTGCCGCCACCGAATATGTCGTGCTGAATGATGTTGGCTGCATCATACTGTTCTCCTAAACATCGCCAAACCCCTTGCCTACTATCCGCCACATCCACACAAAACCTCGACTCATCACTGAACAAAACGTGACTCCATTGTTGAGCACGCCATCGCTGATGAGTTCTTGCCCATGCAAACCGATTCTCGATGTGATGCTCTGTAAGCGGAACAGCAACAAGTGGATGACGGGCATGCAGTCCAGCATCATGGAGTCTGTTTTGCACAGTTTGTGCATACACTGCAGTGCCGGTAGCGGTGTGCAAATTACGGGACAGCCGCGGCGCAGTCTCAAACGTGTGACGTCGTGATGACTTCACTAAGTAGTGGTCTTCTCGTGGTATTGTTGCTCTCAGTCTGCCAGATCGTGGTCAGTCATTAACATGTCCAGTTTCCTGCTCACGTTGGCAGAGACGGGAAATGGTTGAGGCGTGAACATTAAAATGTCAAGCAACAGCGCGAATGCTCTGTCCAGCAGCGAGTCTTCCCATTGCTTCATGGCGCTGATTTTCGGGTAGCCCTGGGCGGCGGCCCATGTTCGGTAGGGTAAACTTTTAAGCGTTTTCTGTTAACATTCGTTAACTGCTTTTGCAATATGGTGAATTTTTGCCTTCGCTACCCGCCAATGTGGGCCAGTGCATGAAAAATGCATTTTCACATGCAGCAAGCGTGCGGCCGAGAAATGCAAGAAATGATTTGCATTTCTTCATGATCAGCGAGACATTACATTGACGAAACATGACTGCAAATTTGGTTATAAATGGATGCATAGTTTTAATACAACAAACCAAACTTCACTGTTGCTAAACTTTTTTTGCTCAGTATATATATAAGCAGCAATTTACAGCAAAATGTGGATCAATTTAAATGAGTGTTCTTCATAAATGTCTTAAACATAAATACTGATGCATTTGACAGTTTTACAGGCTACTCGCATGTTTGAGTCGTGGAAACACATGTTGATTTTCTTGATGATGATTATGATTGCAGGGATAGAAAATATCATGATCACTATCCAGCAACTAGTCACCAGAGCCAGTGATGAGTAAAGTATACTAGTCCTTGATTAGGTTCTACCCTTTAAATGGCAGATTCACCAAACACTTTTCTGAGAAATTTGAAAACAATGTTGTTGTAAGGTGTTGCCTCTGCCACTATGTACCTGATTATTTTGTTATTCAATAACAGATATTTAACCATTTAATGGTAAAATTTAAATATCTGCATATTGAATCTCCATTTACAGGCCAAGAGAAAACAATTTTTGAAAATTTATTACTGGAATGACTACATGTAGCTCGTTTAAATCGAGCCAGTCATTCCATTGGTAAATTAATATAAAATAGTTTTCTCATGGCCTGTAAATGGACACTCCACAAGAAAATAAGATTAAATTATTAAATAGAAATTGATTTTTCTCTCTAGAGACGTGACCACAAAATTGAGATCCTCCTTCATAGGGAATATACAATGTACATGTGGGATCAAGGACTATTTAATAGTTTTGAAATAATATTTCTAGGATTTTTTAGTGAAATAGGCAAGAAGATACATGTAGATAGGCTTTAACATCCACTGTTCCTGTATATCCACCCTCTGATATTATTAGCGTATTGAGGGATTATATGTGAAGTTATGCCGGTAAATTCCAGTACAATAAGTAAAGTTCAACCCATTGACAGGCATTATGAAGATAGGAACTGATTGTAATCGACGATAATTAGATATTTAAACAATAATAAGCCCTAGTCTACATTATATTCCTATCGCATTGTCTTTCACCTACAAATTGCATACAGATTGTTGATTAATTGCAATCAGGTGCTTGTAGTGGGACCATGGGATGACAAAGAGAAAATATAAGGTTATAAGATTATTTTGCTAATATGTAGCATACACGCCAAAATAGAACCCCACCCTTTATATCGGTGATAATAATTATTTACTACTCATACCAGTATAGTAGACAATGATGATGATGACGACAGTGATGATGATGGTGGTGATGATGATTATGATGACGACAACGATGGAAGCAATACTTGCAACAAGAAAACAAATAAGAGCAATTTAATCCATCATCCTCCTATATTTGTCACACTTTTCAGATCTTCCAAATTTGTCTAGATTTCCAAGATTCTTCAGATCTTCTCCAAACTTGTGGAATCAAATTTATGCACTCAAATTTGTGGGCTCAAATTTTAACATAAGAGAAGAGGGTAGCTGCAGAGTATGTAGGTCAAAGTTTGGATATCTGTTGTATGGTAAATTCTTTTACTGTGTCAAAATTTGATCCAGATCAGACATGTAGTCTATAAACTCTAATTTGTCTACGAAAATTTAAATTCTCTCATAGAAAATGTCTATTTACGGATCATGAAGACTATTTTTGAAAATTTACCACTGGAATGAGTGAAATTTTCAAAAAAAGTTCTTTTGGTCTGCAAATGCAGATTTCTCAAGACCACTGCAGAAGCTGTTTTTGCTGATATGAGTGTTAAAGGGTTAATTAAGATACATCTCTGTACAGACAGAGACAGACAGACAGAGACCATATGCAATACCCTCTTCCTCCTAAACGGTAAAGGTAATTATTTAAAAGGATACGGACTAGGAAACAGTCGCTTCAAATCCACCTTCTCCTTGCAGTATGGACACGTTTGTTTCTTGCCAACAATACACCAGCCACGTATGCAGAATTCATGAAATCTGTCGATTATGTTAAGGAGTATTCAAATGCACAAATCATTTACAAATATACTTAATATTTAATTAAGATATTATTAGCTTGGTGACTTTGTGTTAACCCTTTCACCAACAAATCCCTGAAAAAGTAGATGTATATACTTTATGATACAAAACTTATTCTTATGAAATTAATTTGACTGGAAATTAATTTTAAAACATTCACCAGCTTTCCTGTATGGTAGCATTGAAAATTAATTCATCGGTGAAAGAGTTACATAGTGTCAACCCTTTAACCCTGAAAACACAGTATCTCAATCTCAAGGTATAAATTGTACATGAAAGTGGTTTATTATTTTGAAAATAATTTGAATGGAAGTTGTTGATGCACTAGGCAGCAAGAGTTTCTAATTAACACTTTAATGGTCAAGATTTGTCCAAAAAATTGAAAATTTTGCTTAGTAAATGTACATTTGCAGGCCAAGACTATTTTGAAAATTTACCACTGGAATGACTGGCAAGGTTATCGAGCCATTCATTCATGTGGTAAATTTTCAAAAATAGTCTTATCTTGGCTTGCAAATGGACATTCCTCAGGACCACTGCAGAGACCAGTTTTAGCCGGCTTGACCAGTAAAAGAATAAATTAATAAACAACATCAGGCATTTATCTGGTTGGAAGTGTTGTAAGGGTTAAATATATGTATTTATCTGAAAACATAATGCAAAACAAAACTTTGTATGAAAACAGGTTTTATCAACAGAAAGCATACATGTACATGTAGGAGGCTACCTGGGTTTATATATAATGTACACTTAAATAGAGGAACGTTTTAAAATTAATGGATTTATTATACATGTGTTACTTGTACATGTTAATTTATTTATAAGCAGGTTAGAAGACCACCCATATTGGGTTACCTAAGAAAACACCCTCAATGAGCATGTGCGGACATGCTCAGTGGTGAATACCAAAGCTGTACCCAATTGCCAATAAATAGAGGGCACTAAATCAGTGCTAGGCATCCGACTTCATTCTCAACCTGAGGTATCAATTACTAGTGACTGTGGCTATTCACCTATTACTAGCTTAAATCAAACCCAGCCACTTATGGTCGGCGCCAATACAGAGAAAACCTCCACCTGGAGGTGATTCTCCACAGGTATAATTTTGCTCTGAAACAATTCTAATCTGTGAAACTAATTCTCTTTCCAAAGCGGCATGCCACAGAAATAGACCCTTATTTCTGAAGTAGTAAACTACTACTACACATCTAAGAATGAGTGGTTACTGTTAGTAACATTCCCAATATATGGAGAATGTAGACAGGCTCAGCAATGTCATGCATGGACTGGCCACCTGGCTTGACAATCAATTGGATGCCATTTCCCATCAATCCACCCATGAGGACACCACTGGACAGAAACCTGTTCACAATGAAAAGATAACTTCCAAACAGGAAGACATGTTCACCCATTTTTCCAAGCAGTTCTTTCACATATTATGAGAAAGACTAAAGCTTCTTGCTTTGGAGGAAGGAATCCTTGACCCAACCATTGGATCATCCCGACACAAACAAACACCTCAGGTTTACAGGGTCACCCAATCCATAGTCAAAATTTAAATTTACTCGTCTGTGTCATGGAACATGTTTCATTATGCATTATACAGGTCTTAAGAGGAGGCTTCAATGCCCAAAAACCTCCAATCTGGAGAAAAACAAAGTATAGTGGATCCATCAAACTCCACATTATGGAACCTCACGGTCCAACCTTATTAGATGAGGGCTCCCATATTCCCCTCTACCCACATTTTAATTGCACCCATATTAACTACATGTATTTAAGTAACTCTTGACCTCCCGTTAGTGTAGATCTTGTGAGAACATCAATATGCGCCCGAAAATATAAGAAGTGAATTACCTCATTTTAATTCCGATTCCATTTTGGATCATTTTATGTTGGTCGCCTATATCACAAAATGGCTGCGTAAAATTTACCACTTAGTTGGTACATAAATTTGGCATTAAAATAGAAGATAAATAGTTATCGCGTAGATTGTTTTTATGTGTATCTTTTACCACAAAAGGGAGGAATAAGCATTATTATATCTTGAACATATGTGGCCTACTAATTAGGCTTGCACGATTATTCGATATTATCGAAAATCGCGATTTTTTTTCCAACCACAATATTTTACGATGCGATTTTGAAAAAATCGAAATATCGCCAAAATTTTACGGTCATGCCATGTTCTGTCTATTTATAGCATAGGTGTCTATTACGTCAAGATGTTCAATTTATTTCCAAACCAACATCTCTGAGAAAGGGGTGGGATTATACTAGGAATAGGTAAAAAAGTTGAAGTTCATTCAATTGTTTTGAAAGACTGACATTAATACGAAATAATTTCTTGCCGCCTTACTGTATACCTCAAACCGATGATCGCGGGAGTTAAATTATTACGTGGGAAGGTATAAATATTGCATGTTTTGTAATAAGCATGGTTTATAAACTCAAAATTAATCCAAAATTTGACATTAAATGGCGTCGCGGGAATAAATAAATTACATGATATTGCTTGCTCTCCTGTTTTTGGAGGCGAGAGGTGGTGCGTTCACAAATGTGATAGCTAAATGAGAAGGTATACACGCTTTAGCAAGCATGGCGAAGTATCCGAGATGTTTCTGAAGGCTAACTATTATTATTAACCGGGTACTCGGTAAATGCGCAGCAGATCTAAACATTAGATATCTATTGATCTAAAGTACATTCCTAATATCACGTGATTTGTATATTTACACAAAGACGAGATGAAATGGCAAATTTTAGGATTCATTTTCATGTAATAAACGATGATTTTAACAGAGTACACAATATTTAGGTTGTCCAATATAATAATTTCACTCCCGCAATGATGGATATGGTATACATTAAGCCAAGGGGTAAGGCGGCAAGAAATTATTAATTGTGTCCTATTTTCGTGCTATTAACGATCAGTCTTAGTTTAAGCATCTTGGCGACTGGATTTCAAGTTTTTGTTGAAATTTACCAATTAGAAGTAATCCAGCTAAATCGGATATGAAAACTCAAAACGATATGGCTACATAAGCCCAGCATCCCCCCCCCCCCCCCATGCAGTCCAACTCGACCCAAGACCAATTCATCCCGTGAATTCATATACCTTAAAATAGGCTGTACGATATATCGAAATATCGCGATTTTTTCACCACGATATATCGCGATACCGCCTAGGACAATATCGTGCAAGCCTACTACTAATATTAGTCGCAAACTAATAGGTGGCCGAGATCCACAAAATCGTGGCTGACATGGGTAATCCTATCCCCTTCATTTCTATGGGGCTGGGACAATTAAGCAAACAAAATGATCACACAGGAACATACACATGTAGGCCTAACTACTGCCTTGGCGACATCGTGTATCTTTAGAAATTGAGTGTGTTACTTTATTATGATGACATTGCCACAATCTGGGCAAACATTTCGATACATGTACACAATTTCTGTCCATTGCAACCCGTAACCATTATATCTGCCAGACGTTTAGCATCTCTCAACGGTGTTTTTGATGAGATGTTGGGCAGTATAACCACGTACTCCGACAGTGACTGTCTTTTTATACCATTTTCAGACTTCATTGTCGTGAATCAATTCTAAAAAATTCTAAAAAAGCTTCCCAAATTCCGTACCAGCAAATTTTATTTCATGTAAGCTAGAACCCGGAAAAAGAAGAGAAATTTCTACTCCACTTTCCGGTTGACATAAAATAAGGACCACAATGCGGGATCAGAACCAGGGACATATATCCATAAATAAAATGGTTTATTTCTAAGGCAACAAACTTGAATATATATAGATCAACATAACTCTTCCATGCATCCAGAGTTATTATCCAGTTAATATGTGAAACTAATCAACCAAGGCGTTCATTAGCAACTCGCAGCCTTTTTGTTTAACTTAGTAACAAATTATTATCCTGGTACTTAAGCCAGAGGTTATATATCACCTGTCTAAAGCAACCACTATCTGTTGGTCCCAAAATACAGATGCTTCTTATAGGTAAATACGTACCTGTATTTTTGTCATTAAACATATATAATGCTAATAAAGGATACACATGGTCACATGGAAGATGGAAGGTGCTTTCTACAATCGCATCCTCGTTGTTCATCACTAATATTGGGTTACCGCATATGGCACAAATATTTGGTTTCAAACTTTTTGATGGCAAGCCTGTGGCTGTATAATACTGTTCAAAATAGAGACAGCAGACATCAGTATACAGAAACATCACAGTACAGTTTAGAAATAACCTAATATGCTTTCAAAAACTTTGTTGAATATTTGAACATAATTAGATTAGAAATTAGGCAGTAATATCTTCCAATTCAATTATGTTCAAAATATTCAACAGATTCCCACAAACATGTTCATGTTTTATTTTGGAAACATATTAACTTATTTCTGAGCTGTACTGTAAATCAGACAAGCAAAAAATAATCAATCAATAAATTAATATTTCTAAACCCATACCACACTGATGTCAAAATTTTTAATTTAAAAATTAAATTAAAAGATGAACTGGTGTTCATTTTTAAACAAATTTGGTGGAAGATGGTGCTGTCGTAGACACCAACATCGTCCATCAAAATTGTTGAAAATTGTACTCCAGATTCTTTGCTATTGACATGGTAGAAGATAGAATATTGACAGTGTGCTAAGGGTTAATAGTATATAACAACAATACAGTACACCTCAGAAATAGCGTAACATGTTTCCAAAACAATAAATTACCATTTCTTAATACATTTTGATGTATGAGAACAGCTTAAAGACCTTGGTACAGAACAAAGAAAGGAAGGGGGAGGGGGGGGGGAGGATTGTTAATCCTTTCAATGTTTCCAAACAAATATGACAAATTCATTCAAATATAATCAATATTCTGATGAATACTGTGTAACAAATTTTACTGGAACTAGGATTTTTAGGATTAAGTCCCAGTTTTTGCAACTTGTCACGTTACCGTGGTTTATACTTTTTAAAATAGGACTTACAATTTAATCGAAAGCCACCTTTTTTTTTTTACAAAATCGATCGCGATGTTTCAAAGCAAAACTCACACAAGCCTGCTGGTAGATATACATGTATATCTATGACCATGCCATGACTGGGTACAGATTTACAGGTTTTCGAGAATAATAGCAATCAATTTTCAGACAACAATCATTGCATTAGAAATATAACCATGTGACAGCTTAATGATAGTAATATGAACTCTGGGATCAATAACTTTAACTGTTTGATTACTACAAGACACCGGACAATAACATGGTTTGTACAGCAGACTGACAATTTTTTCAAGGCCTTTTCAAGGTCCCAAATTTAAATTTTCAAGGGCTAAAAAGTCGACTTAATATGTGGTGAGCTGGTAACCAAGATGAGTTAAAGCCCATTAGCCCTATATAAAGGCCACCTCTCCATAAGGACTAGCTTTGTCTGGTCCCCAAGGTGCCTTTTATATTAGAGTAGTATAATATTTTGGTAGTGGTTCCATTAACACAATAGTAATGGGAAAACCAGGCAGCAATGAGTATGACCATCAGTATATGAGTGGTAACTTTATTCTTTTGACAAAATTTGTGTTCAATATTTAAAAAATAAGTTTAGCTTCAAACTGTTGCTGCCCAACCTGGGGCAACAGTTTGCAGCAAAATCTATTTTTAACTATTCATCAGCTTTGGTGTGGTTGTGCTCAAATTAAGGATGGGATCATCTGAGTGGACAGACAGAATAGGTGCTCAATCAGACAAAATAAAATAAGCCTTTCATTTTGATAAGTTTAAACTAATTATTGAATGAAAATTTATGTACCTTTATCTTGATAGCGTTTATAAAAGCGATTCACTATAATTTCTAAAGCGCAACGTTACGATCTTTAACAAAGCACTGAAACCCACGATGTATAAATAATGACTAGCTTGTTATGCCGGTCAGAAACGTGCAAAATATTTATAATCTTCGGTAAATTTTGTTGGCAATTCCGTGAAATTGATGTATAGCAATTGTAAGTGTAGTGGAGACCGGAAACTCGTCATCGGCACTCGGGGTATTGGTCAATAGTGGCAATACATTAGACCACCCTATAGGAACGTGGCTAGACATGTTATTACATGTTTTATTTGTTCTTACGGGCTAGAATATACCTAGTGGATAAGTTAGTCTTAAATTTCACGCAATCGTGCATAATTTGCTTGAAAGTCAAAATAAAATAAGTTAAATAACCCACGAAAAAGTATCAGATACGCCCGAATACAAACATTTTCCGAGAAAAATGTCCAACCTGATAGATAATGACGTAGTACTTAGCGGAATATTCTGATTGGACGCAGGTAGAATCACCCTTTTAGCGCGTACATTTCCGAATGAAATTCCTTTGTAGTAAATAGTAATACGTCACATGTTCATTGATAAAATACTTCGCGCGCACGGATTGGCTGTACCCGGCGTAATTCAGCCAATCGTGACCGCTATATCTATCATACACAGGGATGCTAATTTTAATACACGGGCGCAAGAACTACTGTAGTTACTGCTCATTTGACCAACATTAGACGGAATCACTATACTATACTATACTACAAAAAGGACATGAAGACTCCTCTAATCTACATACTATATATTATAACGCAATACTACGTATATAGCTGAATACATCAGGATTTATTGCAAATGGCGCAGATCAACAAAATCAATGATTGTTGACGAAATTTATTTAAAACTTTATTCAGTTTGAATATTTTGCACACAATAAATTTCTGAGGGAGGGAAATGCTAATTTTCAAGGGCTATTCAAGGCGGATGGGTAGATTTCCAGTACTTTTCAAGGCAAATTGCAAATTCAAGGCAGGCATCAAAATTCAAGGACTTCAAGATCGTGCGAACCATGAATAATGTCAATGGGCAATAACTCTAGACCTGTTGAATATTTTAAAAACAACCTGACTGAAAGTTGCTGGTGGCCACCAACAACTGTCAGTCAAATTGTTTTCAAAATATTCAACAGGTCCAGAGTTAAACTCCGTGGAAAATGTAGTCTGTAGACACTCAGCATACAGACGTTAACAAATACAGTATGTAGGTAATGAATGATCTGGCTTGCAGAGTATGACAGCCTGACGTTCACTACATGCTGTAGTCAATAAGATAAATAATCACTACATCACTTACTCCTACATGCGCCGCCATTGTATCTGCGGCGACTTCTGCAATATCACGACTCGTCACTCCGTAATAGAGACCATAAAATAAAATAAGCAGTCCAGCGTCCATAGCAGTCTGCGGTTTGATGAGGAAGAGCAGGTTAAGCCCAAACAGTGTGCACATGATGATTAGATAGCCGAGTATGCCAGCACCATATGTCACCTTATAGACCAGGAGGAACCATTTATACACTAATCTATAATAGACATTTACATTGGTAATTAAAAATCAACAACAATTTCTGAGAATTACAAGTCTTGCAATCCCATTTCAAACACATACATGCACACATGTACGCATGCATGCACACTGCATGCACACACATAGGTATTGCAATTGTCTCCCGATGCTTTGTGCTGAGACTAATAAAACACCCTATCAGTCACATGATATGTCTGTCTTACCCCTATTCTAACACCTTTGACCATAGTTTTTGGGGAGATAATTTGATGTAAATCACTGCAGGCAGTCTAAAGTTATTATCTGGTAATGACTCTGGACAAACAAACACACAGATATACCCCGCAACCGGTGAAAGCGCCTAGCATCATAGCCCACAGATGTTCCTACCAGACCCATGCCACATGACAAAATCCTAATTTACGGGCCAGTCTTTCACAGGTGTGGGTTTCTGACACATAGTGGAATTCTGTGGTGGCTGATAGGCCGTGATTGTAAATGGCTATCCAGGTAACTATTTATGTGTACAGTGTCACACAGTACCTCATCTGTGCACATATTATACAAACCACACATTTACAACCATTATACTAGTTTATACAGATATTTGTGGCATTACGGTATCTAGCATCGATCCCCAACTGGTGACAGCGCTTAGCATCAAAGCCTACAGATGTTGCAACTAAACCAACATGGCAGGACAAAATCCTACTTTGCCAGCCCGGCTTTCACAGTTGTGAGTTTCCGCCACATGTGGTGGCTGATAGACCATAACAATATTGTTGTATCCGGCTAGCCATTTTTGGATGGCTTGGGTGTTAATGCACATGTTATTACACATTAAAATATGTCCCGCCCTCATTTCCTGATGAGGGTTAGATGATATAGCCTAGATGATTATATTCTTACCTGGGTGTTCTGCCAGATAGAGGTTTCTGTGACGCCTTGAAAGTAACCAGGCCAGTAATGATAGAGAAGATAACCCATATGACCACAAACCTCCACCAGGAGTAGTGCATGCAGATAAGCGGTGGTATTAACCACATCCCCAGCAATGTGGCTCTCTAGAAAAACAAACAGCGCAAGATAGATTTGGATAATAAAGACCCAGTATGGAAATATGTATGAAAATCTATGCACAGTACAGCTCAACACAGATGTTCCTGGGAGAAGAAAAAGAAGAAAACAAAGATGAAACAAAAAACAAACAAAAATGAGAGAACAGAGGGATCTGATCTGTTACTCAACTATTTGGCATCATAACACATTACATCACTATAGTTAGTTAACATCACAATCAGAATGCCATATAGCTCTATCATGAAAGTTGTCATGCTTGTGTATGAAATGTATGTCATTGATGAATCTACAATTTAATAAACTTAGGGTCGAATATGCCCAATAAAATGAAGGAATCCAGTTTTAGCTATGCCGCGCCCATCCCTAGTTAAGTTCCACCCACGCATCACCCATGTTGGGATCGATTCCTAGCTACACTCCTACCATCTCAATTTCCAGAAAATTACAGGTACAATGTAAGCTGTGGAATATTTTGAAACTAATTTGACTGGGTGCTGTTGCTACCAAAATATTCAACAGCATGTTTATTAAATAGTAGACATACAATTCGTACAACAACGCCTAGTCCGTCATCAATTATGGGTTCATGACAAACTTACAATGTAGCTACGGCATTCATGACATAACTGATTATGATGTCATCATACACGTCACATAGTTGATTATGACATCATATGGTTGGCTGAGAAACTGGAATCCTCCATTACTTTCAAAATGTTCACCAGCTTACTTGTAGTCACCTTGAAACGTAGAATTCATGTTTCAAAGTTTTAAATCTAATCAAACACGCATAAAATGTGGGTGTGGCTTAGCTGGAAGTGGGTAGGGCACAGTTAGAAATGAATGCTTCTATTCTAGTCACAATGTAAGATTGCCTCATTTTTTTTCCGTTTTTGTTTCGTCTCTATCATGTCTGTTTTGTTAAATTGTTTTCTTTCTGTACACAGAAAATGCAAAATTTGTGGCGAATTATGTACTGTAAAACACAAATATGTTTAAAATCATGACACATATTTGTGAGATCTGTAATTACAAATATTTAGCAGTAGAGAACCTGTGACCTACAGACAAATTAACCCTAAAATTCACTCGGTTTACAGAAACCAAAAAGCTTTAAAGAACTATTGTACATGTAATATAGGAAAGACTGGTGTAAACGTGAGAAAAGACCATTGCTGAAAGCTGTTCCCGTCTCAGAGAATAACAGCTTAATCATTTTTGTTTCCAAAAGGAGCACTAGCTACTTTGCATGTATCATACTACAGTGAATATAACCTAGGAATCTTAGCTTGACAACAACGGTACTGTACACACAAGGCAAACAAACATGTACATTTAACATATAAATTGAACAGTTGTAGATTCGAATGTCAGACATCGTAAATGATTGATTGCCTGAACGATTCATATATAACACAATTTCAAAATTTTTTGTAGCATGATTAGCGACGCTTGACATAAATGTTATTCCTATCACACATTAGCGACTTTATGATAATGACGACTGACGTGACTGAATTTTACTCATGGTTTAAAATTTATTTTTGTCAATCCTACTATATATTGATTCAGAGGATATGATTCAGTACTTAGATACTTGTAGGTTAATGGCAGAACTTGCAGTCAAAACCCTTGAATGTCATGGTCACAGAAGTGTGAAAACAAACAATACACAGCTTCTTTGACTATGGATCATCATCTACATGTAAATATATTTGAACTGTAGGCTTGCATGAGTACGTGATTAAATCGAAAATCGCGATTAATTTTTATATATTAAATTTATATGATAAAAAATTTAACAATCAAATAATTGTAAACAATTTCTATTGCATAAAATATTTCAAAACCTACCTTTTAATTACTATTTAATGTGATCGGTTATGAAAATTGACATTTTGCTCAATGAATATGTCCTTTTGAAGGACAAGAGAAGATTATTTTTGACAATGTCTCACTGAATCAAAAAAGCATCCGATTTTGTTTCTACGAGATTTCTTAATACTTACCAGATGTACTATTATGATATTGTCTATTATCCAGTCTAGCTCAAAATAAACAATTAAAAACTCCGCACTCTCCTGGTCCTGCCCATACTGTGTCCGGGAATTACCATAGCCGCAGGTACCGAGTCAATTCCCAATCACAGTCAGATTCGTCTTATATTTGCCTTGGCAAACAGCGAAAGCAGCTCAGCCTCACCTCAGCGGGGCGGCTGAGGCAGGGCCATAGTACATCTGGTAAGTATTAAGAATTCTCGTAGAAACAAAAGCGGATGCTTTTTTGATTCTACTTCGAATAATACTTACCAGATGTACTATTATGATAAACTCCGGATTTCGACAGCCAGGAAATTCCGGTGGGAGGAGGTGAGGCGCGAACCACCACTCATCTACCATCCAACAGAGAAGGTTGTGAAGAGACTAGAACCCTGGCATATGCTTGGGTTCTGCCATCTGACTCATAGAGTGCTAAACTTCCATGGTCTAGACCGCGCTCCCCCCCTCTTTTGTCCGCACAAAATTCAGAGGGCTGTCAATGGGGAATGCAACACCCACCAGACCCATGTCAGTCCCATGTCTCAGCTAGGGCAGTCCAGTAGAGTGCAAAGAAGCTACTACAACTTCTAATTTTGAAAAAACATCAGTATATCGATTAGATTTTCAAATTGGAATGAGTCTAATGTCTGTTTGAGAGGATAAGTATACTCTTGTACCAGACTATTCACCTAAGCAGTCTGGTATTTCGACTGTAAGTAAACATATTTATAGGCACTTAATTAGTGTAAACACTCACCATTTTGAGTGCTTGATCTTTTCTTATTCATCACAGGAGCTCGGCCCAATCCACGGTCATACTCAGTCATGTGCATAGCGATTGTTCAGTGTAAGTGGAAGACTTTGTGATGTGTGCGAAGTAGTGGTCGGACGTGGCTTAGTTTAGATTCGATAAATTGGCAACGGCTACCGGATTAAGTGTGCTGGAGATGTCGCTTAGGTAGAAATCAGTGAATGACGACTCGGCATGCCATTGTGCTACAGACATCATCTCCTCTAATGAGACACCCTTATAAAGGGCCGATGATGCTGCTAGTGCTCGGACCTGATGGGCATTCGCACAATAAATCTGCTTTCCTGTAGCGATTTTTTGCGACATCTGAATAGCATCAACTATCCAACGAGAAACAGTATCTTTCGAGGCGCGTAAATGAGGAGCTTTGAGACATAACCACAGAGATTTCGGGTCATCTCTCCACTCATCAGTACGTTTCCTATACATTTTCAGACATCTGACAGGACACCAAGCAGAAGAGTTTGGGTCATGTCTAGTTAAACTTGGCAAATTGATCGGCTGCGCTGGATATTTAAGTGACTGATTCTTTGCCAGGAAACAAAGACCGGGAAGTAATCTTAAACCTTCACCTGTGATAACAAAACGGTCTTGTTCGGCAGAAAGCGCATGTATTTCGCTTCTCCTTCTCGCCGACGCTGCTGCAACCAAGAAAACTGATTTAATAGTTAACAGTTTAATGTCAATAGATCTAATCGGTTCAAAGGGAGCATGCCCTAAAACCTGTAGAACAAGAGACAGATTCCATGCTGGGATAGGAATTGGCTGTCTAGGACGCAGATTGCTCATTCCTTTAATAACTTCATTCAAGGTGTCATTCTCCACTCCTTCAATGGCCAGACTGGGAATGACTGAAGCTAATACAGACTTATATGCTGCTAGGGTTGAAGGTACAAGTTTATCAACTTCGTATAAATGACAGATAAAATCTGCTACGTGTTGAACAGATGCAGAAAAGGGATTAATATTTCTTCCCCTCACACCACTCTGCAAATTTGTTGATTCTATAATAATATGTTTTCGTGGTTGAACCTCTTCTGGCTGAAGCAACTCTGCTTGCTCAGTAAAGCCACCCATAATTGCACGCTGCTTGATAACATCCATGCAGTCAATTTGAACATTTCTGGTCTGTCGTGAAGGTACAGACCCCTGTTCTGAGAAATTAGATCTCTTCTGTCTGGCAGAGGGATTGGATTGCAAACCAGAAGGTCCAGCAGATCCGTAAACCATGATCAGCCTGGCCAATAAGGGGCGATCAGTAGTACTTGGCACATCCCCTCTCTTATCTTTGCCAGAACTCTTGGGATGAGAATTGTTGGAGGGTACGCATACGCGTACATTTCCTTCCAACTTATCGCCAGTGCGTCTACCGCTAGAGCTAGTGGGTCTGGGATCGGTGACACGTAAGTGACCATTTTTGTGTTTTGATTCATCGCAAACAGGTCGACATTTGGCTTGCCCCAGTGTTTGAATAGAACCTCCGCTACCGACTGGTTGAGCTGCTATTCCGTCGGACGACAAACCGTCCTTCGACTGAGAGCATCCGCTAGGATGTTCAATCTTCCTGGAATGTGTGCTGCCCGAAGAATAACATTCCTCTCTTGGCACCACAGCAGAAGGTTCCAAATCATCATACAGAACTCTGGTGATCTCGTCCCGCCCTGGCGGTTCAAATAGGACACCACTGTTGAGTTGTCTGTCCTTATTAGGACAATCTTATTCTTGTATTAGAATCTCGAACTTTCGAAGTGCCAATACCACCGCTAATAGTTCGAGCACATTGATATGTTTCTGCGCATTGGTCCGATGCCATTCCGCTGACACTGACTGATCGTCCAATACTGCTCCCCAACCCGTCAACGATGCATCCGTGAAGATGGACATCTGAGGTTGTGGAGGTTGTAGAGAAACACCTCGCAGGAGATTCTGTTCCGATAACCACCACTTAAGGTGGAATATCAATGGTTCTTTTACTGGTATCCTCAGAGATAACGGATCCGTTTTCTGAGACCAGAATGACATTAGATACATCTGAATTGGCCTGCGCCTGAGTGCCGCATATGGAACCACCTTCTCCAGAGATACTAGTAAACCCAGTATCCTGAGAAATTGGCGCGCCGTCAGATAGGCTCCTAGGGAAACCGACTCCAAAACTGCAATCAGGCTCTTGACTCTGCTCTCCGCCGGAAAAGCTACGCCATCCATGAGATTGAAAAATACTCCCAAATAGGCTAGGACTACCTGAAGATTGCTGCGCAGAGTGACTGGATTCCCCGCCTTTAGCAGCCAGTCATCTATGTAAGTGTGAACAGCTATGTTTCTCCTGCGAAGTAAAGAAGTCATGGCGAGAACCACTTTGGTGAAGACCCTTGGGGCTGTTGTCAGATTGAACGGAAGCGCATTGAATTCCCAAACATTGTCTTGGAATGCAAAGCGAAGGTATTTCTGAAAAGGAATTGACATTGGAATATGAAAATATGCATCCTTCAGATCTATTGACACTGCCCACATGCCTTTTCTCAGCCCTGTCATTACCGCTGCTACAGTCTCCATCTGAAACTTTGGAGAAAGAATAAATTTGTTCAACGGTTTGAGATTGAGAATTTGTCTCCATCCTCCGGTATGCTTCGGAACGAGGAACATCATCGAATAAAAGCCCAGAGAAGACTGATTGCGGACTAGATGAATCGCATTCTTCTGACGAAGAGATTCTATTTCTGAGCAAATGGCTTCTAGACGATCTGATTCCCTTGGAACGGGAGTCTATATTGGAGTCGATTTTAACGGAACTAATGATTGATGGATGAGCCAGTCCGGATCGTAGCCGTTTCTTATCCATTGACAGACTAAACAGAAACAGTTGAAGCCTGCCTCCGACGGAAGGAATCTGCACACAGCTGGCGGTCAAGATTGCACGAGAAGACGCTAAATCGCTTGGGTGAAGATTCTTGACTCCATTCGTTCCTAACGTCACCGGATCTGGTTCCGCCGGAAACCCGTCAGGACCGACCTCCACGGCCGCCCCGCGGCTTCTTGTAATACGACGGTCCGGAACCGCCGCCACGGCTATCCTTACGGTAACCGCCGCGGCCCGAACCGCCACCCTTCTTGTCATCCTCATACGGCCTCTTATTAGAGGACTTGTATGAGGACGAACGGCCAGGTCCTTGTGATCCGGATGGCCTATGGGCATCACGGCCAGAAGGACGGAAGGGCGATCTTGGACGCTGCCTCTGCTGCTCCTGTCGATGTTGCCGGTAGGACTGCTGCGGCTGTGTCCTCTTAGTCGACTTCCACGACTTGCCGACCACTTCTTGCTCCGCAACCATTGACGCAACCCTGGAGAGATCTTGCCGTGCCGAGCCACCGAACAAGTCTGGACCGATGAAAGGCGCAGAAGACAATGCAGCCCTCATCTCCGGTCCTGGTTCTACACAATTGAGAACCATTCTCCGTCGCTCTGCCAATGTCCTGGTGATCAACCTGGCCAGGCAATCTTGAGACAGGCGTATGGTGTCCCGAATAACTCCGGGAGCAGCCTCTGGCACCTGTCCACCCTCCGCCGCGCAGGCCAGCATACCCTACAGGACGGTACATCCGTGTGAGAGCGCAGCCATGGCTACCCTCGCCGCATCTTCAATGAGCATCAGCTCATTGAACGGATCTTTATTGGTCTGCGAAAACCAAAGGACGAGACCGCCCCTTAGCCTTCCCAGCCAACGGCATATTCAGCGCCTCTCATTCCCCGACGGAAAGCCGTGGAACCCGGGCATACTGATGGTAGGCCTGCTCCGGAAAATGGACCCTACTCCTTATCCCCTTCGGGGCTTTGGGCAGTGCATACTCCGGCTGAACCAGACGGTATGCCGCAACTTCCAGTATGTCGGAAAGTCTGCGTGTTCAACGGGAGTGTTGGCATGGCAGAAGAGCCACTTGACAGAGCGCTAGCCGCTTGCTCTGACATCTGCTCCATCGCCGGATCGCGCTGAGATCCAAGATCAGATGCCAACCCGAGACGGTCGGACATCCATCCAAGGACCTGCACCCGTTCAGCTTCGGTGCAGAAAATGGACTCGTCCATTAAAGAACTTCTGTTGTCATCCTCCCTCTTTTCCTTGGATGAGAGGGCCACCGACGATCCATGCTGACAGCTATGAGACACCACTCTACCAAGACAGAGCGCATCCATAGCCCGACTACCAGCGGCACCGGCGTCCAACGAATCGCCGGACCCGGATTCTCCGCAATCCATCGGCTCCAGCACGGGAGTCGGGACCACGACCGCTTTACCTACGGCAGGTGACGGCATTCCGATAGGAGCCGCACCCAAAGCCGCCGGGATACCGGCTGGAACCGCAAAACACGGCTCCGCCGACACCTCTGGTTGCACAAACAGCGGATGGAAAATACCCGACAGAACATCGATATCACCATCCGCCTGGCAAACCCATACAAATCCTGAGGGAGACCCCTGGGAAGTACTAGGCATTGCCGTCATCGAAATATCCGGCATGCCGGAATCTTCAAGAAGATCTTCCTCCTCTATCGTCGGCTCTTGAGCCAAGGACAGAGAAGGGGCAGGTGCTTGACCCTCAGCAGAACTAGCCGGACCACCTAAGGGTTGTCCTGCACTAACTTGCATCGACGGGACTGTGGAATGAAAAGACTCAAACATAGCCTTAAACTGGGCCGCCCATACGCCCAGAGCTGAATCCATGCGGTCATTCAGATGACCTTCCAGTCCCTTCAGAGACGCCTGGTCCAGCTTCGCCGCCTTGTCCCTCGCGATCCTCTCCAGACGCGCATGTCGATCCCGATCAAACTCTGCCACCATTGCCGATGACCACTTGGCGCACACATCACACGGGCTTCCCACCTTACACTTCGCGCACGCTACAGTGATGTCCTGAGTACTTGCGCTTCATGAACCTGCTGCACTTCTGGCACAACGTGTCCTGGTTCTTTGGTTTCTGCGAACACGAAGAATTAAAACATTGCACATGACAAATGATGACGAGCAATACGCACAATCGACTTAATAGTAAAAGAATTACTTAGAACACATTAACTTTCTCTTAAATTAATGATAATCAAGCCTTTAGGCAGGAAATATTTGAAACTTTTTTGAGTGAAAATTAAAAAACCCCACAACTTAGCAGTTAACTAACGTTAAACAACCAAGAATACAACGCCGATCGCTACAAACACCCTCGACAATGAAGCGAGAGCTAAAAATCGGCGAAAACAGAGTGCCTAGACATGCCAAGCCAAGCAAGACATATTCATGGGCGCTGCGATCTTGGCTAAGGACACATCCATCTTTAGAGGAACCGAGTCGCAAGAGAAATTAACCGAGTACCCGAATAAAAACTAAAAGTTAACAGGTACAGAAGCGACTCCAACAATGGCTATCATTTTAAAACAATGTGCCAATTTAAGGAAATTTCAAACAGTCATTATGGCACGAATGTATAAATTCCAGATTGATACAACCTGCCCCCGTGATGATTTTCCTAGTTCCTCCATGAAGCCAACGATGGTTTTCCAACAACAACGCTAAAACCGCTTAAATTATTGAATATTTGAGCACTGTAAAAATGCGACTTTGTAAAAGCGCAAAATAGACGAATCTGACTGTGATTGGGAATTGACTCGGTACCTGCGGCTATGGTAATTCCCGGACACAGTATGGGCAGGACCAGGAGAGTGTGGAGTTTTTAATTGTTTATTTTGAGCTAGACTGGATAATAGACATTATCATAATAGTACATCTAGTAAGTATTATTCGAAGTAGAAATGACATTCCATTGAGACATTTTCAAAAATAGTCTTCTCTTGGCCTGCAAATGGACATTTCTAAACACCATTGCAGCTTTCGTCTTTGATATCCTTTTGTTGTTATATCTGGGTAATTTGTAACATTGAGGGATTCGCTATAATTTCTAAAATTTTAGTACTCAGACTGATTAATCGAGTAATCACGATTCCTGGCAGTATTCTTGAATAATCAAATGTGAGCACTCAAAACAATAATCACACAGGTCTAGATCTAAATGCATTATGTACATGTAGCCCTTCATCATGTTCATATTATTGCTAATAAAATGGCTAGACATGTACCTGGTACGATTTGAAGTGTCTCTGCTTCCACTGTACCAGTAGAATTTGAGCGACTACTAGGGTGGCCAGTAAGATAAGGGCCATCTCAGCGTGCATCGCCTCATGACCACGGTGCTTCTCATGCAGTCGTTGATGTTCGATCCTGTAACAAGCAAACATAAAATCATGCAACAGGACAAATCATGTGTATGTACCATGTATGGACTGATTGGTTATAATTATTTTATCCTGAACTCGAAGAATAAGAAATTCATTTCAATATATACCGCATACAGGTACTAGAGGTCTGGCCCTGCACATGTTACACCTTCTTGACATTGTGAAAAACTGTAACATTGTAGGCATTGTACACTATCTAAACAGTACACGCACGCACACCCACACAGATTTTGCACAATGTATAATATCAATATTCAAAGACATGAAATAGATGAACCGTATACATGTGATCAACATCCCCACAACATTTTTAGCGATCTGTACGATACATTGTAAAATAACAAACTACACTCTTCAAATTGCCAACTAACACGGCTCCAAATAAACTAAGGCAGTTGTCTTTAAGTTGCCCATGACTCTTGCCTTGATGCCCGTCTATGTTGCCATCTATTTAAGGCACCAACTGCCTTAGGTGCCCATCTCTATTGCCTTGGTTTCAATCATACACACGGTTAAATAAATTATCCAAAGTAAATGTACAGTCATCACACTGCAGACAGCAACACTGAATTTAGTATCTAACCAACATAAACAGAAATCCAGTCAAAACTGCACTGATGCATTGCTGACCTTCAATGCATGTCAAGCTTCAGAAGAATCTGTCATTCAAATATCTGACATTATAATCAAATATGTCACATTTTGCATGACATCACAATGGAGGAATCCAGTTTTAGCTATACCCAACCCATCCCTAGCTCCACCACGCTTTGCCGCGTTGGGATCAATCGCTCCACGATATCTATGAATCTCAATTTCAAGAAATCTATACAGGTAAGCGGTTGAATGTTTTGACATTAGTTTGACTGGGTGCTGCTGCTGACTAATGGCAGCAACAGCGCCCAGTCAAATTAGTTTCAAAATATTCAACAGAATGCCTATTAAATAGTAAAACAATTCGTACAACAATGCTTATTTGGTCCTCAATTAAGCGTTTGTGAGATACGTCATTCATGATGTAATTAATTATGACATCAGCCTCCACGTCATGTAGTTGACAGGGTTCGTATACCTTTCTGTGATTGAAATTCCATGACTTTTCCCTGACTTTTCATGACAAAAATTAACAAATTCTATGACCTCCAAGAATTAATATCTAGGAGATTTGTGTTTATAACGTATTTCCAAAAATAAGATTTGTTATTCTGCAAAATTAAATGTCTGTATACTGTATACATATGTTCAATAAAATACAAACCTCCATCGCTCTTTTTCTGGTAGCTTTGAAATGTCTACACCAGTCTGAAACGAAAACAGATTATTGGACCTGAATTAGATTTCAAATTTTCACCATCTATTAAGAACAAGAGGCCCATGGGCCTGTGGCGCTAACCCGGACCATTAGCAAATTTTAACCATTTGCATTTAAAGACATGGGTAATTTTCGGAAAATCCAAGATGTCCACCAAGGGTCTTTCCAGCAGTGATTGATTGAAATCTGCGAAGTGGTTACTGAGGTGTAGGCTTTTAACTGATTTACCATAACTGTGAAAATTCAAGATGGCCACCCAAAAATTGACCGATCAAAATTCTGCATACTAGATCTGAATCCTGCCACCATATGGTCCTTCCATCCAAGTCTGGTTGAAATCGTCCAAGCAGTTAATGAAGAGTAGCGTTTTAAGCGACATCCGGTAAATTTCATAATATTCAAGATTTTCACACAAAAATGTAGGCCTACCAATCAAACTTCTGTATAAAAGTTCTGAAACGAACACCCATAGGGTGCTTCCAGCCAAACTAGGTTGAAATCCATCAAGCGGTTAATGAGGAGTAGCGTTTTGACAATTTCCGGTAATTTTTTTTTTTACAAAATCTAAGATTTTCACCCAAAAAAATTAATCAATCAAAATTCTGAATAAATGTTCTAGAGCCTACCACCATAGAATCAATCTAGTCAAATTTGGAGGCGTAGCATTTTGGGCATTTCCGGTAGACTTTTAATAAAATCTAAGATTTTCAGCCAACAAATCGAACAAATAAAAATTCTTAAAAGTGGGTCTAGAGCTTATCACCATAGAATCCACCTAGCCAAATTTGGTTGAAATATGTCAACCACCTAAGAAGGCATAGCATTTTGACCATTTCCGGTAGATTCTTCATAAAATGTAAGATTTTCACCCCAAAAATTGATCCAGCAAAATTCTGAAGACAATCTAGAACTTATTATGGTAGAATCCATCTAGCCAAATTTGATTGAAATATGTCAAGCGGCTATGGAGGAGTAGCATTTTGGGCATTTCCGGTACATTTTTTATAAAATCTAATGTTTGCATTAAAAAAAATTGACCAACCAAAATTCGGAAAAAAGGTCTGGAGCGTACCAGCGTAGGATGCTCCCAGCCAAATTTGGTTGAAATCAGTCAAACCGTTAAGGAGAAGTGATTTGATGGATGGACGACGGAAGGCTGCCATGCCATAAACGAAATCAAGGATTTCTTTTTTCACGAGAGAGTTGATACTTACCTCCCTAATACTTTTGATATTGCTAAATATTGGCATTCACTCAATAAACACTCAGATTAAAACAGTTAGGTGCCCCTACTGGGCAGGGAGTCAGAGCGTAGTCTGGCGGATGCCAGCCCCACCACCGCGCATGCGCAGACTAGCACTTCCTCTGACTAATTTATTGGCTGATACACATGCAACTATAAAGAGCCTGAAGACCGAGCCTCTGTGGGGTGGAGAGGCCGGGTCCGTATCTAGGGAGGTAAGTATCAACTCTCTCGTGAAAAAAGAAATCCTTGATTTCGTTTATTTCACATCAAGAGTATACTTACCTCCCTAATACTTTTGATATTGCCAGAATTCGACAGTGAATTCGGCGGGAGGGAGGCGAGGTCAAAAGACCAGCTCATCCCTATACGCTTTTCTGCGTTTAAGGCACTTAAACTTCTGAAACTGTATGAAAAACAGTCAGGATTTGACTAACCATCGGATAACACCCCCGATGTATGAGAGATGACCGAATGTCATATGCGCTCCCCCCCCTCCTTCCTGGGAGGAAGAGTCGAATGACCTCAATGTCCTATACGCTCTCTACATACAAGTGCCATGTACTACAGGACAGAGACGAAAAAACTCCATTTTCGTATACTCTCAACAATGAACCACATAAATACACAAAACCATCATCATATAAATAACGGGTAACGTGACAAGACAATCAACAATGGACAACACATACACAAGACTGACCTTGTTGAAATGGCTGCTGACATCCTCTTCCCATTGGTGAAGATCAATGCAGTCCCAAATTAGTGGTTGTTTCCATAAATTAATTGTGAAATATATAAGCAATGAGGAAACCCCATCAAAAATATATATGCCTAGTTATTTTTTCAAAATCGACAAGGCGAGAGGATTAGAGGTGTCACGGAGATAATGGTCTGTAAAACTTGACTCACAGTGCCACTGAGCCACCGACATAATATCATCCACAGGGACCCCATTAAATAGGGCAGTGGATGTCACTACGCCGCGGACACTGTGAGCCTTGGCCACGTCAACCTGCTTCCCGGTGGCGGATTTATGGCAAAACTGAATGCATTCTACAATCCACCTGGAAATGGTGTCCTTAGAAGCCCTGCCATGGGGTTCAATATATGACAACCATAACGCTGACTGATCGGTGCGCCACTCCGCCGTACGTTGTTTGTACCGGCGAAGCGCCCGGACAGGACACCATGCTTTAGAATTAGGATCATATCTAGTTAAAGCAGGCAAAATAATAGGTTGACCTGGATATTTCAACGACTGATTTTTAGCCAAGAAATTAATCCTAGGTAGCAGCTTAAGGCCTTCCCCTGAAACCACAAAACGGTCATCCTCGGCTGATAAGGCATGAATCTCACTCCTACGCCTAGCCGAGGCCGCAGCAATTAAAAACAGTCTTCAGTGTTAATAGTTTCATAGAAATGGAACTAAGTGGTTCAAACGGCTTATCACCTAGTACTTGAAGCACTAGCGATAAACTCCAAGACGGAATCACCGGTGGATTCCTTGGTCTTATATTGCCCATGCCTTTAATTAATACATTTAATGTATTCACTTCATCACTTCCCCTCTTAGCCAAGCAAGGAATAACAGACATTAAAGCTGACTTATAACCAGCAATAGAGTTAGGCTTGAGGCTATAGGCATCATAAAGGTGACAGAGGAAATCAGCTACTATCTGAATAGATGCATCCATTGGATCAATACATCTTTTTGAGCACCATTCTGCAAATCTGTTGATTTTATAATTATATGCTCTGGAGGTTGACCCCCTCCTGGCTTTGGCCATAAACATGGCTGCTTGCTCAGAAAAGCCCTCCTTAATTCTAGATTCCTTGACAACATCCACGCAGTCAATCTGAACATTGACGGATTGTTGTGAAGGGCCTTGCCCTGGAAGATAATATCGTCCATCAGAGGCAGAGGAATCGGATTGCAGACCAGAAGGTCCAGCAGATCCGTATACCATGATCGGCTTGGCCAATCCGGGGCGATCAGAAGCACTTGGCATTCCTCTTGTCTGATTTTCTGAAGAATTTTTGGAATCAGGATTGCTGGAGGGAATGCGTATGCATACATTCTCCCCCAGCTGATAGCTAACGCATCTGTTGCGAAAGCGCTTGGATCCGGAATCGGAGAGACATACGTCGTCATCTTCGCATTCTTCTTCGTTGCGAACAAATCGATGTTGGGTTTCCCCCAATGGTCGAACAGACGATCCGCCACACATTGATTTAGTTGCCATTCCGTGGGTAAAACACTCATCCTTCGGCTCAATGAGTCTGCTAGCAGGTTTAACCTTCCCGGAATATGAACTGCTTTCAAGGTAATCTGGTGATCCAGACACCAACAAAGCAGTTTCAATGTCATCATACAGAGACTGGGCGACTTCGTTCCGCCCTGGCGGTTTATGTAAGTCACAACTGTTGAGTTGTCTGAACGAATAAGAACAATCTTGCCCTGAACTTTCTGTAAGAAATGTTCCAGGCCCAGGACTACTGCTCTTAGCTCCAGTAGATTTATATGTTCCTTTGACTGTTCCAGATTCCAAAGCCCTGATATCGTGGATTCTTCCAGGCAAGCTCCCCAGCCCTCCATCGATGCATCTGTATACACAGTCACCTGAGGGTGGGGAGGGGTTAGCATAACCCCCACCAAGAGATTCTCTGTGTCCATCCACCATTGCAGGTGATGAATCAGAGGCGCCAACACTGACACATTCGAGTCCAGCGAACCTGTACTCTGGGTCCATTGTGTCATGAGAAATAACTGGATCGGCCGCCTGCGTAAGGCGGCCTGAGGAATGACTGGTTCCAATGAAACCATCAACCCCAGCATTCTCAAGTAAACCCGTGCCAGGACATGACGACTGTCGCACACTGACTGAATTAATGAGATGAGTTTCTGAACTCTCTCCTGAGTAGGATAAACATATCCTGTCTCTAGATCGAAGAACATCCCCAGGTAAACAAACTTCTGGGATGGAGTCAGCTCTGATTTTGGGAAATTGATCATCCAGCCTAAGTCTGTGAGTTTTCAAAACAATCTCCAGACTGGCCGACAAACTTTCCCGGGTGTGCGCTTTCAACAGCCAGTCGTCTATGTACGTGTGGACTGCTATGCTTCTCCTGCGGAGGTATGCGGTGATCGCAAGAACCACACGGGTGAAAACCCGAGGAGCCGTGGAAATTCCGAAGGGTAGCACCCTGAATTCCCACTGTCTGCCCTGGAATGCAAATCTCAGGAAGCGACGGAAACTCCTGTGTGTGGGGATGTGGAAATAAGCGTCCTTCAAATCTATCGACGCTGTCCACATTCCCCTCTCTAACCCCGCCAACACCGAGCGCACAGTCTCCATCTTGAAACTGGGCGTCTCTATGAACTTGTTCAATGGCTTGAGGTTGAGAATTGGTCTCCACCCTCCGGTGTTCTTTGTTACTAAGAACAGGGTTGAATAGAAGCCCGGACACCTCTGTGCCGGCTGAATAGCTCCTTTTTGTATGAGGGAATTTATTTCCTCCTCGATACACAACCTTTGATCTGGATCTCTCGGATTTGGAGTCCAGATCGGCATTAGAGACACTCGCGATGGCGGGCCTGTCATCCAATCGGGATGATACCCGACTGAAAGCCATCGCAAGACTAAACGGTCCTGAGTTAACCGTTCCCACTCTTGCATGTGGTCGGCTAATCGGCCTCCCATCGGTCCACCTAGGGATAGAGGTGGACATAAGGAGTGCAAGAGCGGCACTGTCTCCTTTGCCAGAAACACCGGCACGGTTCTCACCGCGGTAACCGTCCCATCAGGAACGATTACCCCGCCCAGATCCTCGCGCGCCACGACCAGCCCCGCGCGCACCTCGGTGCGCGGGCGGCTGCCTGGCTGACTGCGCCTGAGGAGCCTGCGCCCCCCTCGCTGCTGGCCGAATCGCACGCGGCCGAGGCCGGCGCTGCGATGGTGGTTGGCCTCTGACCTGGCCACTACCACCTCGAGCCTGCAGGGGACGATACGCAGGGGGTGCGGCGCGAACGTTGGCACGACGAAGCACCTCAAACTGTTCGCGCAGCGCCCTCTGGTTATTGACCAGAGTAACCGTCTCCTGGAGGTGTCTACATCCCTCACCTCCAAAGAGACCAGGACCTGTCATAGGCGTACGTAGTAGCCTATTGTAGAGGTCCTGGGACGGGCACAGATTATCCAAGGCAAAAGTGCGCCTTGCCCGGACACTCCTGGTCACCGCCCGCGTCATACAGTCCAGAGCCAGGTTGATACCATCCTGGATGGCTCGCTGGACTGTGACCGGACTTGGCTGGCGCGATGCGGATGCTGTTACTACCCCTTGTAACAGCTGGGAGACGTGGGACAGAGCGGCAATCGAAGCCCTCCCACTCTCCTCCGCATCACGCAACGCGGTATTTGCCGAACGCAACGCGTTCGAACACAAGACTCCCGTGTCAGAACGGGAGCCTGGCCGCGCATCCTCACCCAAAGCCGCGCGGTCATCCACGCTCGGCTTTGGTACCACACCGTACCGCTGGTAGTCCAGGGGCACGATGCGGCAACGCCTGGCCACCTCGCGCGGGGTCTTAGCGAGACGTCCACTCGCCTTAATGGACGTCTCCGCCGCCTCGAACATGTCAGCGACATGCTCTGCCAGCGGCAGAGAAGGCATAGCGTTAGCAGTAGGCTTACCAGCTAACCACGGCCTGTGTTCACGCTGGCTAGCCGACTGCTCCACGGGCAGATCTGGTCTAACACTCACCAACCACTGGCAAGCGTCAGACCAATCCTCCTCCGTGGCTAGTTGCGAGCGCTCTACAAGACGGGGGCCTTCGTCTTCCTCCTGAGCACAAGCAACAGAGCTTGACGGCGGATACGCTGATATCCCTGGCAAGCCAGGGAGAGCATGCGGGCCTGATAATACCGGCATGCTAATCTCACTGGTTTGACCAGGAGCAGGCGCCGTGGTAGAGCGCGGGGCATATACCGCCCCACCACGGCCCCGGCCAGCACCAGCTACACTCTCGGCAAGCCGAGGTATGCGGTACCGCTGGCCTTCAGCGCCCAGGGCCACAGTCTGAACCGTGGATTCTACCCCTGGGAGAGTAGAACCGTGGAAAAAGGCGCCTGTATTCCCCGCGAGGGGCGCACAAACGTCATATTCCATGGCCACGTCTTCAGACGGCGACCCTAACAGGTAATCATCATCCTCCTGGCCAGAAAGATTAGACTCCGGGTCAGCAAAGAGAGCTAACCCGGACTGGCCAGGGAAGGCGCCATACGAGGTACTGGCAGCCGCGGTGTGCGGATACCCCTGGACTGATGAGCAGCCCGCGGGTTCCAGCGACGACCGTCCACGGTCCCTATTGGGCGCGGCAATAAGCCTGCTGCCAGGGCCGTGGAACAGCCCCTTTAATGGGGCCACCTCTGAATCTTCAAACAACGGAAGCGTACTAAGGAACGTTGATTCAGAGGTGGGGATTACCTGCTCCGAAGCAGATGATGAGGTCAATAAAGGATTTGGTCCAGGAAGCATGCCACGAAGCAACTCTGGAACCAAATCCTTGATTGTCCTCCTCATCTCTCCCAACATCTCGGTCCGGAAGGCCTCCATGTCCACCGCGGACGAGGCCTTCCTCTTACCCTTCTTACTTACGACCTCTTTTTTCAGCTTCTTTTTCTCCTCCTCCAACTTGTCCTTCGCCTGCAAGCACAAGAATTCGGACATTAGCTCGCCCCCCCAGTGCTTACATATCTCGCAATTAAGCAAGGGACCACAGGGGCTACACTGAAAACATAGATGAGGGCCAAACTTGTCCCTCAAAAATCGTCCACAGGACGCACAACCAGGTCTCTGAAAAAGGCCAAAGGACGAGGAGTATGAGCAAACTAGTTACGCTTAGAAACTAACCAACTCAAGAGAAGGAAATGATCATAAAGATCATAATTTTTATGAGAAACCAGCTTCGGACAACTTTAATTGTAATTAAAGAGCAACGCTGATTATGACGTCATTAATCCTATGACAGGACAAAATCGATCCCAACAAACATCCCAGTGCAAGGACGAATTGTATCTCTAACCAGAACATGTGCAGAATGGACATTTCGACTACACAAGCATCAGATAAATACTGATAACAATGGCAAATAGTGTTAATTATCTCCCTTTCTCATATCAATAATTAATACCTGACACCTTGTCTAGACAAACCATCCAACCTGATGAACTGGAGAACTCCACCACTGAACGCCTCTTAACTCTCTCCACCTCAAGGGGAAGGAATTGGATCAAGAGGGCAAAGTGAGAAGACCTTTATAATAGGCCTCCAACTCACTGGGCATAGAATTTTTGGTTAGATAACCTAACAGTATTAGTAGGAAATGGAACCATGGTGGAGAGACACAAACCCTCTGCTGATGTCATGTCCTTATTTCTCCTTCACACAGACCTGTGGACATAAACACAAAGAGAGATTAGTCTTGTATAGCACCTAGTTGAAAAAACCCAACTAATTAAGGCGCTTATCACGTTTAGCGAGAGTCCCGGAAACACATTACAATGGGACAAAACTCGCTAATTTTACTAGAAGTCACCTGATTTAAAGGTCCAAGGCCCTCCTGTGGCGAAGTCACTCTCTCAGCCATCTTTGTCAGCGGTAAACTTCTATATAATAGTCTTAAAAAGCTTTGAAAAGAGTATAGAAAGATTCTATCATGAAAGCATGTGTTGTCTCTCAGCCAATAAATTAGCAAAGAGGTAGTGCTAGTCTGCGCATGCGCGGTGGTGGGGCTGGCATCCGCCAGACTACGCTCTGACTCCCTGCCCAGTAGGGGCACCTAACTGTTTTAATCTGAGTGTTTATTGAGTGAAAGCCAATATTTAGCAATATCAAAAGTATTAGGGAGGTAAGTATACTCTTGATGTGAAATAAGCTCTTTTAGGCCAGGTGAGCTAAAAATATATTGGCGTATACAAGTATGTATTACATGAACATGTAAGCACTATGAGCAGCATTTTAGAGTTTATAATGCCCTGGAAACATATCTGGGAACATGCACTCATTGCATTGGGCCAAATGATAGCTAAATGTACATCTAGACATATGCAAAGACGGACAGACCTAACCAAATCTAGACACATTCACAGATGGACACTCATACACGACGAAATCTGGACATTGACAGATGGATGGACAGGGACAACTGAAATCTGGACATACATGTACACAGATCATAGACTAGGTATACTGAAGCAATATCTTTTACGAAAAAAAGAAGAAAAAAGTAAGATTATCTATTTGTAGTTAGACTACAGTAAAGCTCATGACTAAGTTATCATGTCCTGAGAACAAAAACGCACCAGACAGCAACAAAAATGTGTCAAGAAGAAAACAAAAACGTGACAGATGCAAAACAAAAACGTAGGCGAAGAAAACATAAATGCACCACGAAGAAAACATAAAACCTCAGGAGGAAAACAACAAATAATATTGAAATTTTTTTAGCGCGTCAAAGTATCAGAAAGAATTTGGCAACAAAATATGAATGGGGCTAGAGATCACGTCGTGTCTTCAAAATACCCGGTGAACAGTTTCAGAATGTTGCTCACGAACGGCGAGAGAGGACAACACACATGTATTTTCACGATGTTCTATTAAATTAGTTTTGTATCGGGCATAAAACAGAATTGTGAGGCTTATTTGTTGAAATGAATGTTTGCGACGAGATTTTGCAATGGCTTACATAATGTACTTATGCACAAATGTATTCCCATTTGCTGGTGATTGTACATTGTATTTGTACGAAACTATGAGAAGTATGCTAGCTCCATCTATTAACCCATAGCACACTGATGTCAATATTCTATCTTTTACGGTGTCAGTTGCAAAGAAACTAATGTACATTTTAAAACAATTTTGGTTGCAAAGTAACTAATGTACATTTATAAACAATTTTGGTGGAAGATGTTGCTGTCTATGACAGCACCATCTTCCACCAAATTTGTTGAAAAACTAAACACCAGTTCATCTTTTATTTTAAATTAAAAATTTGACATCAGGGTTAAATCCACAGACCTGTATTGCTATAGACCGCTTATGACCATTCAAAGGTGCCATTTCCGAGCAATATTTTCTAATATCTAACATATTATTGTCAATAAAACCGTACAATGAAGACAAACGGAAGCTTGAGAAATGTCCACAGTTGATCGTAATGGATCTATTTTGTAGTTCTGTCTGAGATTTTACCGGAAATATTAGTCCCACGAATCTTCCCAGTGTTCTCATTCGGTTGTTTTCACATTTACTTTTTAAAAACATCCAGCGCAGCGAAACATGCCGACCTGGTGAGATTTGACATAGTTTATTCTTATCCGGTTGTTTTTGCATTTATTTTCTATAACCACCCAGCGCAGTCGGAACATGCTGACTTGCGGGATTTGACATAGATTATTTTTCGTGATAGACAAATATATGCGTAGGACTCCTGGCGATTTTAGCACTTATTTTCATTTCAATCCCTGTCTACATTATATATCGAGAATACTTTTATCGGCGAGCCTGAGGAAAACACAAACGCGTTTTAGAAAAACAATAATGTCAGGAAGAGATTTGGCACGTTTAGACTCATCCTGTTTGTAATTAATTCATGTATGCCATGGAGAAAGTCGCCCGCCATTTCGACCTCGTCCTTTGTGTTTTCATTTGGCGCAAAATGTTTTGCTTTTTGCACGCATATACTTTGCTGCTGTCACGTTTTTGTTAACTTAATTCTGAACTGTTCTGTAGTTCAAGGTAGTATTACGTAAGCATCCAGCCTGTTGAATCTCGTTATCAACAGACACATTTTGGATACACAGCTCCCATCTAGTATAAATACATGTACATGTAAGACCATTCGAGCATTACATTCCAAGTAGTTGTGCATTTCATATTAACCTCCATCACACACAGCCATGGAATTTACCCCTACCAGGAGCTACCAAATATAAAGTCAGGATAGGATGTCATCGCAAAAATCTGTTAAGCATGCTGCGAGGTGACCTCAAGAAAACACAACTCGGTACATTCAGATCAAGAATAGATCTGAGGAAACTAAAGATTTTGGCTGAAGACAGGACATAGTGATAAAAAGCAAAGAAGGAGTAAATTGAGTGCAGCTGTGCGATGTTTCTACTACTACAGCTGCAGAATACAGTAATCATACATACATCTAGGTTTTCCTTGGACCATATTAATCAAATTTCAGTGCTGTGGGTACAATGTACCGGTACAAATGGACAAATCTCTAGTCCATCCTTTAACACTTCAATAGTCAAGAGCGGTCAGAAAAATTTAAATTTTTGCTTATTGGATGTTCATTTGCAGGCCAAGAGAAGACTATTTTTGAAAATGACCACTGCAATGACTAGCTCAGTTATCGAGTCAGTCATTTCAGTGGTTAAGTTTTTAAAAATAGTTTTCTCTTGGAAGGCAAATAGACATTTCGCAAGGCTTCTACAGAGGCCGTTTTTGACCAACTTGACCATTAAAGGACTAACTAGTCTATTGCACAGAGACAAATTCTGACACATGCCTATGAACAGACTGGGCCTACTTTGTGTCACCTGTTGATGGCACTAATTTCTAAACACGTAGTCAATTAACTGTATATATATAATAACGAAAGCATATATTGTTATGCCAGTGATCTGGTCATGGAGGGAAACTCGATAAATTAAAAGGTGAAGTAGCCTTTATCAATTGAGTACATATCACGCTGTCAATCATATTAACATTTCATATGAAATTTTATGAAAGTGAAATGGAAATGGAATTGACCAATAAATTGTAATTTCAGTTAGAATTGGCCACAGCCGTACAGAAATGAGCTAAAAACTAAATTCAATGTAAGTACTGTTGAATATTTTAAACATACATGTAATTGGATTGGAAGATATTGCTGACTAAGCAATGCAACATCTTTCAATCCAGTTATTATCAATATATACTTACTAACCTACGTGCTTCTGTTTTTGTTTTGGAAACATAGTAACTTATTCATGAGCTGCACTGTAGCTTGTTAGGCGCATTTATTTAGTCTTTAATGGTCAAGCTGGCCAAAACCTGGCTCTGCAGTGGCCTTGAGGAATGCCCATTTACAGGTCAATAGAAGCCTAGATATGTAGACTATTTTGAAAATTTACCACTTGAATGACTGTCTTGATACCCAAGCCAGTCATTCCCGCATGTGCAGTGACAGTGATATATTTTCAAAAATAGTCTTCCCATGGCTTGTAAATTTGACATTGAATGAGCAAAGAGTTGATTTTCTTGCCCAAATTTGACCACTAACGCTGGAATTCAATAAACAGGTTTAAACCCGGTTTAACCTAAACCTGGTAAGAAATCACAAAGTAATTACAAGGGTAGTATTATAGATAGGGCGATAACAACTCCCAATTTTATTAGTTGATACCCAGACCCCACACCTTGAAGGGTGTGTGGTTTAAATACCGAAGTACGGGCACCTTTCAGAAGTGGGAAGGGTTATTTGATGCTCTGCCCACATAGAAGGAATGACCATATTTTGGCATTTAGGCTACACCTCTTGCTGGGGGCCTGTCCTAACTCTCAACTGGTGAAAATTGCGGGATATCGTACTATCTATACAAATAATCTTGCAATTACTTTGTGCTTTGTTACCAGATTTAGGTTAAAGCTGAGTTTAAACATCCTTATTGAATTCCAGCCTAAAGGTCTACTTATAAATTCCCCATATAAGAGAAAAATGAATGATGAACATGTACAACACAAATAAAGAGAACCAATACACCATTGAAGAATCATCTACATGTAGTCTATAAACTTTGAGTACATTTCAGTAACACATTGTACCACCACCTCAGGAGTGATTAACGATAGTGTGGGAATTCCAAAACCATCACAATATTTAGGGTAGCCTTCCACAGGCGGGCGCAACACAGATCTATTGAAAATAATTCTTATAAAAATTTTTAAATATGGCCATCCATTAACATCTAGAAATGTGGGCGATGCAGGATTTTAAATTTTATATCGGTATACACAGACTCCCAATCCCATCCATGCCAGTGCACCACACCCTAAATGCAACACCCTGTCCAAAAATACAAAATATTTAATTTAACCTTATTCATCAGCCAATCGTAGCCTTCTCCATCATTCCATATCACTATACAGAAAAACCACAATAACATCCCTAATGTCCCAAAAAGAGCCCATGCTCATTTTGGAAACAATGGGTACTCCATGTATGTAAGTTGTATCCTTCATCAACATTGTTTCTGAAATCATGTACACCAACCTTTTCCCTACGTGTTCATGAACATGGACAATTGTCCTTTAAGGCGTCTGACCAGCAGCGTGGTACTGGTGGAATTTGCTAAATTTACGAGGAAAGATGACATAAAAACATTAGAGAAAACCCACACCACAAGATACAGGGGTCGAAATGTTTGCCTATCTACCTGCCATTAACAGGTGGCTCACTGGAGATTTGTTAAATATTTTGAGAATAATTTGCCTGAAATCCATTACTGCCGAAGGGAGCAATGACTTCCAGTCAAATTATTTTCAAAATATTCAACAGCTTCCCCGAGCTCTTACTTTAAAATTGAAATAGCAATTCATCTGTAGCCTGGACACCAAAGTTGTTGAACAGGAAGTACTCTCAACGTGACAGGTACAATCAAATTCTACCTGTCACTTGGGACAGTTGAATATTTTTTAACATTTCGACCCCTTAAGATAAGCCACAGCCTGATATACCTCTACACGATAATGCGGTGAGTCATAATGTGGAAATTTAGATCTGGAAGGCATGGCATATGTGATGAATGTCAGAATTGTTAGTGATCAATTGATGGTCAGAACATGCTCCAAGCAGATTAGTAAGTACACCAGGTACACATTAATCACTGGTTACCTGAAATGCAAATTTGCTAAAAATTAAAATCTTTCAACTTATAGAATAGTAATTTCTCTTAATAGAAATGGTAAAAAGTAAAAGTCCCCTATGTATGGTGTATATGTCTTCATGTAACTTTCTCTCAAATTATTGCCTTGGACTAAAATATGTATATGTTAGTGTGAGAATGAGGAAATGTGTTTAACACTTACCGCACTGATGTCAGATTTTTAAATTTTCAAATTAAATTAAAAGATGAACTGGTGTACATTTGTCAACAAATTTGGTGGAAGACGGTGCTGTCGAAGACAGCAACATCATCCACCAAAATTGTTGAAAAATGTACACCCGATTCCTTGTTATTGGCATGTTAAAGATAGAACATTGACATCAGAGTGGCAAGGGTTAACGCTTTCAGAGACAAATTCCTGAAAGTACATTCTCTATGACATAAAGCCTATTCTGATGAATATTTTGAAATTAATTTGACTGGAAACTGCTGCTGCCAGTCAAATTAATTTCAAAATATTCAATAGTTTTACTGTATGATTAGCTTGAAAATGAGATATGCGAAATTCATAGGTGAAAGATATTCAAGATTATTTATTTCATGCTTAATATACAATATACAGACATTACAATTGGGCAGTCCATCAAAGGCAGAGCCTATGAGTCGATGGACCCCCTACACACAAAACAAAACATTACAATATATAGGGTGATAGTTAATTATACAAACATCCGTGAGTAAACACAGAACACAAGTTTTGTGTGAACATGAGTTGTATGTACATGTATATTCACACTTTTATATTTATGCATTTGATTAGGCCGTGCCTACATGCATGACATGTAGTAGCAGCTCACCAATCAACAGTCTGACAATAGAACTGGATCACATAGCTCCAGTCTACCATTGTTCCACACAGCTTATCGCACTAACCCTTTCACCAACAAATCCCTTTTTTTTAAAGTAACTTCTTTACGAAATAAAACTTACTAAGTAGAATATTTTAAAATTAATTTGACTGGAAGCCATTGCCTAAGGCAGCAGCGGTTTCCAGTCAAATCAATTTTAAAAAGTTTAACAGTTTTCTTGTATTGGTGCCTTGAAAACGAGATATGAGAAGTTCATTGGTAAAAGGGTTTAAAACACCTCTTGCGTACAACTACATGTTCATCATCCTTCTGAGTGGTTCTAGAAGAGGACAGTGGAGTCTTGCCGGAGGCCGTATTCTGTATGAGTACATGTACAGGAATGGGTCTGATAATACTGTATGTTGACTTTGGAAGAAAGGCTTAGCCTATCAGTCCATATCCTCATCTTCAATACTTGATAGTCAAACTGCTCCACTGTGTCTCGAAGCAGATATTTCCAGAGGTGCCTCGAAATTATAGACCATCTCCTGGAGAAACAATTGTCTATCAACACGTACTTCGAAGGCTTTCACAGACTGGGCTTTTATGACTTCCTCATGCAGACTTTATTCGATGCTTCAGCCACCCGAATACAGAAACTATTTTGTCTCTGCTTGACGATCTTAAGGTTGTCACCTCAGGTCGTACTAGACTCTGAGCGATATGTGTGGGCACATATCACTGTCATATAGACACACCCCTGTCAACATCTTGTATGTCTCTATCACCTGAGCCGACAGTACTGAGTAGGTGAGTGATGGTAGTGTCAGTCTCTTTAGTCTGTCCTCATAGCTCATATCCTTTAACCCTGGCATAATTTGGTCGCCCTCCTCTGTACATTCTCAATGCTGACTACGTCTTTTTTCCTAAGTGAGTGCCATACTGCGTTCGCATACTCGAGGTGCGGTCGCACCAGTGCCTTGTACAGCCTATTGAAGCTCTCTGCGGCTAGGTAGAGAAATGATTGCCAGATCATCACCATGGTTTGCGCCGAGACACGCACCTGGCACCCCGAGTCCATGTAGTCTCTATGAAGAGCCGCAGTCTACTCTAGCATCTGCCTATCGATTCCTGTCTGGATTTTCCGCCGAAACGGTCCATATTTAACACGCCTTTTTTATACGAAAAGTGGATATATGTGCGAAACGAACTATGCAGTCAATAAAAATATATCGGCAACATCAGAGTGCCGTAAATCGTTTAGTGAGTTATTCTCTTTAAACCATTCAGTCATCGTTTTATTCAAAGTAAACAACACGCACGTTTGTCTGCGCGTACATTTTGTTTTTTCATATCTTCTCGCTTCGGTTGATGACTCACATGACGAGCGAGTCCACGCTAAAACATGGATCCCGTATTGCGTTGCCGGACGGCGCACGATTGTAGATTGAACAATCTACGAGGTTGAATAGAAAAGCTCTGATTGAAATTATTTTATTTTAACATTTGTTAATAAATAAATGAATAATATTAATTATATTAATAATAATCATAATAATAATAATAATTCTGAATAATTTGATTTAAAAAAATAACTAATATTAATAAGAAGAAGAAGAAGAAGAAGAAGAAGAAGAAGAAGAAGAAGAAGACGACTTTTCATGTACTTTATTTTGGATTCATAAAAAACGCTTTAATTTAATACATCACTCATAAATTATTTTTAAAAACACGTCATAGACAATATAAATATATTCCTGAATCAGTCTGAGTATCATTTAAATAAACATTGTATTTATGAAGAATAACAAATATGTCAAAATATCACAGATCTACGTCAATTTTGTAAAAAAAAACCAATCCAATCCGTATAAAAATCAATGGGAATCAGTCATCAAAATCATCAGTCATTAAAATGTAAAATGATGAAAGTGGACAAAATAATACTGAAAGGTATAACTAAATACCATTAAATGTTAAAATATCGTCTTCAGTACTACAAACGAAGTGGTCAATTGCCCAAAAATTTTTAAAGTTTTCTAGTGACCCATTTTGCTGGTGGTATTTAAATTCAATAGTCACACGAGCTCGCATTCGAGAAATGCATTCTCGAAGGGCGTCCGTCTGACCATTGCGATCCATTAGACGCTGCCGCGTTACATAGGTAGCCATTTTAGCGTTTGCCATGATCCAATTGCATATACGATGTTTAATTTTACGTGCAGATTTAGACGAACAATGGGGGCATAGAAAGCCTTTGACATAATTCTCAGGCTTAAATTCATCAGCCAGTGTTAAAAATAGAACTGCTCGTCTAACAGCACACAAAAGTGGTTGGAGACGTGAACATGTTATAAAAAGATGTGCTAAATCTTCACGATCGCCACAGTAAACACATTTATCATTAATACAATATCCGGCCTTATATAGAAAAACACCAGTGTTGAGTGCCCCATGGAAAACCTTCCATGACAAATCTCCTTCGTAGTATGTACACGGATATTCATAAAAACAGAGACAATTATCTGTAAAATCAATATTTAGAGAAAGTAGATCTCTCCATATGTTACTTTTGGTATTATGTGAAATCATTGAGTAACATTTTAATAAAGACATCTTGTATAGTTCCTTCTTGCAAAGAGATGGTATCAATACAGTAAAAACCGAGTCATCATTAATATTGCATGATAATTCATAATTGTATACTGACCTGGGAATGTCAATAGGTCGATCTAATAGTTCGAACCATTCATTGGGTATGCTATCCCATAGAGTGTTCAAGTTTATTTGAAGCAATCGTCGAGACCTGTTGCCAATTTTAAGGAGTAAGTCTTCAAGTGCAATTCGTTTATCATTTACCAAAATATCAGCTAGAATGGTAGCATTCGCACTTATAAAATCTTCGTAGCAAAAAGTAAATCCAGTGGAGATATTCTTGATCAAAGGATTTAGAAACAGTGGTTCATTTAAAACATCGATTTTACAGCTTGGATGCGATGTTCGCATAACATTGAAGAAAAACCAAGAATTGAGCACACTCTTATAAAAGATAGGTATATTACGAATCATCTTTACATCTAATTGAATAGAGAAAATCTGATAATCGTAATTTAGTTTATGTATCTGTTTGAGAAAGTAGCTGCTAAAGCTGAAACACGGATGAAAAGCGAAATAGTTCATAAAGGATTGTGCATACTGAATACGGAATGTCCGTATCCGAGATTCTAAATGCACTAGTCCTTGCCCACCTTTGTCTAAAGGCAGAAACAGTAACTCTTTGGGAAGCCAGTGCTTTCCAGACCAGATGAAGTTAATTAACAGTTTTTGAATAGCATTTAAAATATTACCCGGGACATCGATAACAGCTAACCTATGCCAAAGCTTAGAAGCAGCAAGCAGATTAGTAATAGTGATCCTACCTCTAAACGATAGAGCTTTTGATAACGGGAGCCAGTTAAGAAGTTTTGTGCTGATTTCATTTTCAAGATTTTCCCAATTTTGTTTGCAAAAATCCAAAGAATTGCCAATATAAATACCGAGAATCTTTAATCCATTGCTATTCCATTTTAACCCCAAAGGCTCGTCAATACGCCATTTCCAGGAACCAACCCAAAAACCTTCTGACTTTGAGTGGTTAATTTTCGCGTTGGAAGCAGACTCATATACATGTATCAAATCTCGCAATTTAATAAAATCATCATTACACGTACACAAGGCAGTTATGTCATCAGCATAAGCTGAGCAAGAAACCCTTTCACCCGAGATATCAGGCAGGGCCACCCCCCTCAGTCCGTTATTTCAGCGTATCTTAACTAATAATGGTTCGATACAGATACTGTACAAAGCGCCTGATAGTGAGCAACCCTGTCTGATACCACGGCTAAAAGAAACAGGCATAGATAACAAATTATTTATTTTCAGTAAACACGAAGTGTCATTGTAAAGAAGCTGAATGCATTTAACAAAAAAATCACCAAAGCCAAATGCGCGCAAGGTATTCAATAAATACTGGTGACTTACCCTATCAAACGCCTTCTCCTGATCTAGGGATACAACGCCAAGAGGTAACGACATGAAATTTGAATACTCGACGACGTCTGTTATCAACCTAATGTTATTGGAGATCTTACGTCCTGGTACGCAATAGCTTTGGTCTATGTGAATAATTTCTGCGAGTACTGTACGTATACGATTATACAAGGCCTTGGAAAATATTTTCAAATCTACACATAAAAGTGATACAGGTCTCCAGTTCTTTAAATTGGTTAAATCACCTTTCTTAGGTAATAATGTCACAACCGCTCGCCTGCATGAAATAGGTAATAACATGTCTTCAATTGATTCATTAAAAACATCAAGAAGATCAGAACCGATAGTTTCCCAAAAGGTTTTGTAAAATTCCGATGGTAGTCCATCAATTCCAGGAGCTTTGTTGTTATTGAGATGGTTAACAGCGTCAGTAAGCTCTGGTAAACTCAGGGCCCGATCTAACTCAATTCTGGAAAGCTCACTTAGATTAGGAAGATCTGATAAAAGCAGGTTTTCAGACACTTTGCATGAGCTTGACTTCGCATATAATTCACCATAGAAATCAGAGGCGTGGCTCAGAATATCCGTATCAGAATTAACCATTTCACCGGTTGGGATCTTCAACTGCGAAATAGTTTTATTCATCACACGTTTATTCTCAAGATTAAAAAAATATGTAGTAGGTCTATCTGATTCATTTATATGCTGGAATCGCGATCGAATCCAAGCACCCCTATTTTGCTCTTTGAGGAGAGTTGTTAATTCAGATTGCTTTTGGTTAATTACCTCTAATAATTCATTTGTTTTTGGAATTTTGACCGATAACTGATCAATTTCAGCTTGTAAGTCTGATCGTCGCTCACGGAAAAGGACAGCTCGTTCTCGGGAATAACGCTGTGATAAAATACATATATGCTTTTTGGCCAAATCCCACCAATCCTGTAGACAATCAAAATCACATTTTTTCCCTTGCCAACCATTCCAGAAATCATTAATTAAAAGCACATAGTTTCTTTCACTCAACACAGCGGTATTCATGCACCAATATGCACTTTTCCGTTTTACACTTTTAAGCTGAAATATTGCTCTAACATAATCATGGTCAGAATTGGTGCAAGGAATTATGGAACAACTGCTTAAAAACTGTCTAAAATTACTATGAATGTAAAAACGATCAAGTCTGGATGCAGTCCCATCGGACCTGTGCCAGGTGAAAATTTCAGATTGTGGATAGAGGCAGCGATATGCATCAGTAAGACTATTGCTTGTAATTAAAGATTTAAGCGAATCCGCAGCTGGAGGGTGTGGTTCTGTTGCTGATGTTCTATCTAACTCATAATCAAGTGTACAGTTAAAATCACCACCTAATATTATAGGATATGGTTCGGACAATGTGGAAATATGAGTTTTTAGCATATCTATGCATTTCAATTTGTCATGAGACTCTGTGGGATTGTAAACATTAATCAGATAAAAATAGATGCCATGTATATTTGCTGGGACATGTAAGATTCTTCCCTGAGCAACTGTGATCGTTTCAATGATATTTACATTTAACTTGGGTTTAAATATTATAGCAACACCAGCTGTATTTGTATTAAAATGTGAAAAGACAGCTTGACCTCTCCATATAAGTCGCCATAGGGACTCATCCGGCTGAATTGTGTGAGTATCCTGGAGAAACACAATATCGGCAAATAAATCTTTGCGAAGTTCATTAAAAATACGAAATCTTTTAAAAGAGTCACGACAACCTCTCGTATTTAGTGTAACAATTGAGAGGGAAGCCATAATTAAAAATAATTGAATAAATCTTAGAACAAAGATACCCATAATTGTTTGGTGTAGAAAAGAAACTGTATTCAAGTCCGTTACTAGATTGACCATAGGCGGAAACAATTAATTCCGTAGGCTACGGTGTAGCTTAGTGACTATTTTGGTGACACGAGACTTGAACGCAGATTCTAAGCCAGGTTGTTTCTTCAATCGTATCAACTGATGTATCAGTAATTTTAAGTTGGGTTGAAAGGCTTTGCATTTATCTATTACCTTTTTACTATATTTTACACTTTCTATAAATAGTTTCACATCTTCAAGAGAGGGCATTACCTCCCTTGAATCAATAAAATCTGTCATGTCCGAAAGTTCTGAACCAATAGACATGCTGTCAGCGTCGCTGGTGTCCTCGTCCAGCAGTTCACCCTGCGATAAAGGCGGCATACCACCTGCTTCTATTCCAAGCCTGTCCGAATCACAAGGATCATGTCCAGGTTTGAAAACTATAGATGCATTATTAACACTGGTTGCTTTCGCCAATGAGATATTTACATCGAGTTCACTTAGGATTTCTTGTGTCGACATAACAGTTCTTTCAGCTACACAACCCTCGTCAGATAATGGAACAGGGTCGTGTAATTCCGATTCACGGTGAATTTGAATGACAGTGACAGCAGAGTCCCCATTGGCCGCCGTGTTGGAATTACCAGGTTCATCTGTGAACAGAGCTGAGTTTTGCTGAGTAGCCTGGTCCATTGAAGTAGCATCATCTACAACAGTGGAATTATCCGACGGTGCACTGGTAATGTCCGCCTCATTATCGGTTTCAGGATCAGTGACAATTAGATCATCGCTCAAGACGCTATAACGATTGGAAAACTGAGTCTTACGACGTTTATTCTGAGGTGATTTCTTAGGGGACGATTTACTGACTTTATCAACTGGTTTATCGATTTTTACTGTTGACCGGCTCGTCCGCAACATTGTTGTTACGGTTATCATGACCCACCGAATTGTCGTGAATGTCATTCAATGGGCAAAAGCGTTGAAAATGTCCTTTCTGAGCACATTTAAAACAGACAATCTCGTCCGTACTTATAAATAGTCTATGGGACCTTCCTATGTACGGGATGTCCACAAACTCCGGTAATGGGGACTTTTCCATTACAATCTGGATCTGCCGTCTAAAACTTTTCACGTCTTAACTCTGGTGACTTGCAGCCTAAAGGTATTGGCCGGCAATTTCCGAGCACCTTTCCTTGGCTTTCCAACGCTTGTTTAATAACAAAGTTCGGGATGTATGGTGGGACATTAGATATAATTAATCTCGTCGGCTCATTCTCCAAGGAATACACATTGTGGTAGCAGCCACCTACGTTTATACCGTCAAGACACAGTCTATTGACTTGTTGCTCCGTTTTGACATAAACCGCGATTCCTCCTTTAATTCGTGAAGCAGCTACAATATTCTCCGGCTTTACGACGGCGGCGGCGCCTTTCACGTAGGCCTCTACCGCCACACCAGCTAGACTATCAACGCGTACACCATGTTTCCTATCAATGCCCGCGAATGGTTCGTAATCTAAAGCAGGGGTGGTGACGGGGTCACTTCGAGTCTCTCTCAGGCGCTCCGCATAACTAACCTGTCTGGCCATTGTCCAAACACAATAGCCTAATCAAGCATCCACTTCGGCCAACAGGCCGACTACCCTATGCTATATGGCGCTATAAGTGTTACAAGTATATATAGAGTTACGAAAACCAGAGAAAAATCAAATTATGTATGAACACATTAATAAAACACAAAGTTATTAACACAAACATAAGCACATACGCGTTAGCGCATACAAAAGACAAAAAGTAAACACAACTGACAATTATAAACAGTCAACAAACGGACTAAACTGAGAGCTCTTCTAAAACACGTCTTTTCTCAAAGAAGAAGAAGAAGAAGAAGAAGAAGAAGAAGAAGAAGAAGAAGAAGACTTTTCATGGTACTTTATTAACAATTTATCAGGAAGATATCACATGTTCACATTAAATATACCAAATTTGAAATGTTATAGATTATGCTGTTAAGAAACAAAAATTAAAATACAACGTATCATATTGCTAAAGGAAAATGCACAATATAAATAAAAAATAAAATATCTTCATGACTAGATCTAATGGTTTTTAACAGAAAGAACCAATAAAATACATCAGCTTTAACAACTGTCATCATACTCCAAAACAAGGTACAAACAACGAATTAAAACACACGGTCAAACGAGTCCCTTGAGATTTAATTCATCATCTTGTACACTGCATAGAAGTTCATTTATAGCCCAGAAATTCAGAAAAGTTTCTATAGATCCTATGTTTTGCTGATGCTGAAATTCAATATGGATTCGTGATCGTAGCCTTGATATAAAGGCTTTAACTGGGTCTGTTTGTTCTTGGCCATCAAGAAGACGCTGCCGTGTTATATATGTGGCCATTTTTGCATTTGCCATTACCCAATTTGCGAGGCGATGCTTTACTTTTCGTTCATCCCAAGAAGGACAATTTGGACAAGTGAAACATTTTATGTAGTTTTCAGCTTTAAATTCACTAATATCTAACAATTTAAGGACAGTTCTACGAACGAGCAACAACAATGGTTGAAGACGAGGACAAGTTAAAAACATATGCGTAAGGTCCTCCCGCTCTGCACAGGACGGACAATCATCGTTAGGACGGTATCCTGCACGGTAAAGAAACACACCAGTATTTAGTGCCCCGTGCAAAATCTTCCATGATATATCACCTTCATAAGGTGTACAGGGGTATTCATAAAAGCAGCGACAGTGTTCCAATGGTGTGATACTTAAACTCCGAGATCTAACAATACTCACCATTCTATTACTTCTGATATACAGCTGGACCTGACAGCTGGCTCTAGGACTATAGACGTAGAAAGCTTTACCGACTCCTTGGAACCGGGTACTTGGCTCCCAACTGCCGAGTACCCGTCTACCATGAAGCTCATATTGTTTGCATAGCCACCAAACAAGAGAAACTCATAGCTTGCCTCCATGGGGCTGGGAGGCTGGGTCCGTAATAGAATGGTGAGTATTGTTAGATCTCGGAGAAAGGGAAATTGAAATTTCCTTCATTCTCCTTCGATCAATACTCACCATTCTATTACTTCTGATATACACCAGATTTGGTCAGTAACCTGGTGGGAAGGGGCAAGCTATAACTGCTACTTTTGCCCCTTGGAGAAAGAGCTATACTTAAACTCGACTAATGGAGACCTAAAAGGACCATCAAGTTAACGGAACCGAATCACATTCGCATCACTGGCCCCCCCCCTTTTTCTCCTAAGAAAAGGGAGAGAACTCACGAACATGCATCTCGCCTGAAAACACAAATATGCCAAGAGGGTTAACTGCTCTTTGCATATATTAGCCTGGGAATGAGCATGCATATATAAGATGAATGATCATGATATATAGACATAATACAAAACACTCTCAATCCTGAATTACCTCATGATATTTGGATTTCAGACCTGGAGCTTCCAACCATTCACTTGTCCGGCCATCAGTGACACAATCTGGTTGATATCCTCTCGCTCGACCATGTCTGCCTCTTAATCCTTTCTTACAAATGCCAAAAAAGGAAGAAGAGCAGTGTGGTCATATAGCTTTCGTCTCAAAGCAGCTAAAGCGAGTGGATTGGCGAAGTCTGACATCTCTCATATAGTAATCCGTGAAAGAGGACTCACAGTGCCATTGTGCAACAGCCATGATGTCCTTAAACGGAACACCATTGTAAAAGGGCGGAAGAGGCGGCTATTCCTCTAACATCGTGCCCTTGCGCATTGCACTTGGTGCCCCGTCGTAATCTCACGGGTAGTCTGAATGCATTCGACTACCCAACGAGAGATAGAATCCACGGATGCTGCGCCATATGGCTCCTTATGGCAGATCCACAGATGTCTATCATTCAACCGTAACGAGTCTGTCCATTTTGTACTTAGTCAAAGCACGGACCGGGCACCAGACACTGGCATCACGATCAAACCTAGTTAACTTCGGTATTATGATCGGTTTGCCGGGATATCTCAAAGATTGATTCTTTGACATAAACTCTGCTCTTGGCAGAAGACGCAGACCCTCTCCGGAGACAATAAATCGGTCCCTCTCTGCCGAAAGCGCATGGATCTCACTGCGCCTTCTAGCCGAGGAAGCTGCCAATAGAAAGACCGCCTTTAGAGTCAAATGCTTTAGACTAGCCGAATGCAACGGTTCGAAAGGGTGCTTGGCCAGTACATTAAGCACTAAAGATAGACTCCAGGCTGGAATGACTACCGGTTGTCTCGGCGGGAGCTAGTCCTGAAAAGAACAGCTCACAGAGAAAGTCTGCTATTTGCTGAATAGCGGATTGAAAGGTATCAATACCCTTTTCTTCACACCAGTTTGCAAATCTGTTAACCTTGTTGTTATATGACTTGAAGGTTGACCTCCTTCTCGCAGCCGCGATGAAATCAGGAGCGTGTCGAGAAAAGCCTTCCGACGTGGAACGTTGTTTGATAACATCCACGCAGTCAATTTGAACATTTCGGGACGCTCATGTAGGAAGCGTCCCTTGGCCTGTGAGATTATGTTCGGAATCTTGGGCAACTGCACTGGGTTTTCCACCTGCAGATCTAGCAGATCCGTGAACCACGCCCTGCTTGGCCAATACGGCGCTATTAGCAGGACCAGACACGGTTCCTCCCTGTTCTTCACCAATACCTTCGGCAGAAGGATGGTGGGTGGGTACGCGTAAGCGTGCATCCCTCTCCAGCTTTTCGCCAGAGCGTCTGTATCGACGGCATTTGGATCAGGAATCGGCGAGACATAAGTCATGATTTGAGCATTTTCCCTTGTGGCGAACAAGTCCACGTTGGGTTTGCCCCAATGCTCGAAGATCCTTCGTAGAACTGGAGGGTTGAGGGACCATTCTGTTGGCAGAATTCTCTGTCTGCGAGACAAAGCATCCGCCAGAATGTTCAATCGGCCAGGAATGTGAGCTGCTTTCAAAACAACCGAGTAATTCCTGCACCATTGAATCAAGTGCCACACTTTGATACAAAATGTGGGTGACCTGGTCCCCCCTTGGCGATTTATGTATGATACTACCCTCGAATTGTCCGACCGTATCAATATCACCGTGCCCCTGACCATCGGAAGAAACTCTTCCAACACCAGTTCCACTGCCATCATTTCCAACAGATTGATATGCAGCTGACTCTCCAGGAGAGTCCATGTGCCCGAGACCTGGTGTTCTCCCAGGCAGGCCCCCCACCCCTCCAGCGATGCATCCATGTACACGGACAGCTGGGGGTGGGGTAGGTGCAGCGAAACCCCTACTAGGAGATTCTGACGCTGTTTCCACCATACAAGATGCGACATTATCGGCTCCAAAACTGGCACCAGTTTTGACAGGGGTTCTGTTCTCTGTTTCCACAGAGACATCAGATACAACTGGATAGGTCTTCGCATTAGAGCAGCGTACGGGATCACTTGCTCCATGGAGACCATCATGCCCAGCATCTGAAGAAACCGCCTCGCCTGAATGTGGTTTCCCACTTGAAAACTCTTGAGGATGGCTAACAGAGACACCACTCTGGGCTCTGACGGGTAAACCCTGCCTTCCTCGAGATCGAATCACATCCCCAAATAAACGAAATGTTGAGTGGGTGTCAACTCGGATTTCTCCTTGTTGACTATCCAGCCTAGATCTGAAAGTAACTTCAGAGTCAGAGCAGTATCCACGTTCAACCTGGCTGCAGAGTCTTCTTTGAGCAGCCAGTCGTCTATGTAGGTGTGTAACGCCACGTTCTCTTTTCTGAGAAACGCTGTCACCGCAAGGACCACTCTTGTGAAAACCCTCGGAGCTGTCGACAGGCCAAACGGGAGCACAGTAAACTCCCATACTTGATTCTGAAACGCAAATCTCCGAAACCTGTGCCAACTCCGGTTCATAGGAATGTGGAAATATGCATCTTTCAGATCGATCGACACACACCACATTCCCCACCTCAATCCCGCCATTACCGACCTCGGTGTTTCCATCTGGAACCGAGGCGTATGGATAAACCAATTTAATGGCCTGAGATTGAGTATGGGTCTCCATCCACCCGTGCTCTTGGGGACATGTAACATATTTGAATAGAAGCCCGGAGTGTTCTGGTTCGCTGGTTTTATTGCTCCCTTCAGAATCAAACCCGACACTTCGTTTTGAACGGCTTCTAACTTGTCTGGGTCCCATGGTACGGGTGTCCAGACAGGTCCCAAAGACAGATTCTGCGGCGGAAAGTCCCACCACTCCGGCATGTACCCCTGGGATAACCATCCCAGGACCAGACTGTCTGACGTCATACCTCGCCAGGCCTCGACGAAACGCATGAGCCTTCCACCCACCATAGACACCTCGACGTCTAACGGGGTTGTCCGGCTCGCGGTCCGCTCCCCCCCCCCCTTTCTCAACGAGAGAGAGAGAACCATTTCCATCTCGGCTCGGCGGGTACAACTGGAACCGCTGTTCCTGTCGCACAGGTGCGGTCCAGGCGGATATGAAGGGAGCTTTCGTGCCCTCAGGTACGATCCGCTCCCTTCTTTCCGCCCTTGGAGGACTTACCCGTACCCTTCCCGCCTCTAGGGCGATCAGGAGCAACACTGGGGAGGGTAGGGGCCTCCACAACCTTCCTGGCTTTCTTAGCCTGCGGCGGCTGAGAAAACGCAGACGAAGCAGAAGTCGCAGTAGGCTTAGCTTTCGCCTTGCCTTTCTGCTTCTTCGAAGGTTGGCCAGCTAGCGGTTTCCCTACAGCCCCTAGTGCGTGCGCTTGCCGCACTAGCCCAAGCTGTAGGTTTACCGCCAACCGATTCTGCGCAATGCTGGCAGTGTCCTCTAAGATGGCCCGCGCCTGGCCACCGAAGATGCTAGGCCCTGTCAGGGGCATCCCAAGAAGACGCTCCCTGACTGCCGTAGCCGGACGCATATGGTCAAGAACCATTTGCCTCCTGGACTTTGTCACACGCGCTTGCACCCTTGCCAGTGCGTCCATAGACAGCACCAAGCCGTCATTGACGCACGAAAGCGCCACAGGGCGGCCTGCCCCCGCTTCAACCCACACCGACTGAAGAAGGCGATATGAATGGTTGACAGCACTCATAGCTGCCTGCACACCCTCATCGCATAGGGACAGGACTTCCTTGTGGTGTGCCTGGGACTTGTCCACAAGTGCCGGACCGGGGCCACCCGCTCCAGCACTCTGAATGCCCAGAACCCATCGGTCATCCTCGGTGACCGATGGTACCACACCATATCTGTCGTATTCCCCCCGTGGAATAGGACACCTCACCCGCAGTGAGCTGGCCCTAGGTCAGGAGCTGCTTGCTATAAATAGCATCCAGTAACTCTATAAACCGTGGATCCAGTCCAACTGACTGGATCCGGGCTGCAGGCAAGATCCCCGTCCGAATCGATGCAACCGACGGACGGGGCGCATCCTCCTCGGCCATGGCCGAAACCACAGACGGGTCAACCCTGGCTAGCCAAGCCAGAGCCTCCGACCAGTCTACTTCCGAGGAGGACACACCCGTGAACACGTCACCCGTTGACGCGTTCACGGGCCTGCCAGCCACGGCCTCCCGGCAAGGAGCCGCGGCTGACACGCCAGGCACTCCGGCACCAAACGGTTCCGCCGCCACGCCATGAACACCAGTCCATGGGGTAGGTCCGCACAGAAAACCATGCGGACCCATAGCAGACGCGGAACCGTGGCCAAACAGGGGCGCCAACGGCACCCCACCGGACCAGGCGAGATAGGTGAGTACCACGCCCGGCCCGGCACACCAGTCACCGTGTTGGCTGGCGTCAAACCAACCGTCACGGGACCGGTGCCTGGTACCAGATTGGCCTCAACCACGGGCGGAGCCGCTGCCCTGGCTTGCGCCAAGCCAGACAGATGGAGGACGGTTCCGTCCGGGACGGACCTCCATATTCTCCACCAGTGGCATCACAGGCCGCAGCAACCTCTCCTCTTCGGCCTCCTCATCTTCAGACTCCGAAGAGTCGTCACTAGATGAGGAAACCGTGGAGCCGTCCTGGTGGACGGCTCCCACACCTGACGGACCGGCCACCACTACTGGACCACCCGGAGGTGGCCGCAGAGAGACGGAACCCATCAGGCCGGAGCCCGACGGGACCGCCAGGGGGCCGTACAAGACGGCTCCCTCGGTAACCAGTCCAGAACCCTGTCCAAGGATAGGGTCCGTACCAGCCGTGGAGAGAAAGCATTCGGGGTATATTTACCAATTAATATAAATCATACTCCTAACGAAAGCCAAAACGATATGTGAAGAAAAAACAAAATGTAAACAAACTGCTGTAGCACACGGTAAAACCGCAGACCACACATCTAATCAAGAATTTTGAAACCACCGATCATTGCAAACAGATCGTGACAACACGTAAACTTGAACATTCCAAAGTTTCCGGCACCATTTTTAGTATGCAGCACCCAGAACAAGATGCGCGAATTAATGAAAAATTTTCTTCACATAAAGATCCGAGCACCACGGGTGTGACATCACCCGCTCGGATCCTACGGAGAACGACGTCAGCCGATATTCGTGTTAGAAATACCGTAGCAAACACCTATTTTCATATCTGCCGATCGCTTGTTGGGGTTTAAAGAAGGCGATCATCCGGCATATCTCGTTGTTAACACACGTCCCAGATTCTTTGGGGTCAGAAATTGGAATATGCGACACAACGAAATTTAGAGACCTAAGTCTTTTAACTATGGATAATAAGGAATTATACAACCTGGTTATCATCGGCGGTATCCATTATTATCCAAATTATCCTTTGCAAGAGATCACTAGCTATCACAATCACAGATTATAAAAGACTTAGATTTATCCACAATCTTTGTCCACTGCGAAAAGCATGTATTGCACTTGTTGCTATGCAAAAAAAAAGAATGAGCTCTATGGTAGACGGGTACTCGGCAGTTGGGAGCCGAGTACCCGGTTCCAAGGAGTCGGTAAAGCTTTCTAAGTCTATAGTCCTAGAGCCAGCTGTCAAGGCCAGCTGTATATCAGAAGTAACAGAATGGGGAGTATTGATCGAAGGAGAAACTAGCTTTTGGGCCCAGGCGATGGTAATTTGTTTAAATCTGTGTCCTTATGAAAATATACTTTAGCTAACCACCATCAATTGGGATAACAACAGATGTCCATTTTCATACCCATATGAACAGGTGGAAGTAAGTGGGGGCCTTTCCCCCCTCTCCCCACCCCGGTTTTTATCTCCTTCGTAGTGAATTGACATAGCCACATCAATATTTCATCCCTTAGGTACAAGTACGTTCCTACACCCCTGCTTTTAAGCAAACAATCATATTAATGACATATTATACATCCGTCTTGAAGCGATATTGGAACAGTAACACCCAGTCAATTCTTACAAAAATTCAACAGATACATGTATCTTTACTTTAAAATGGGATCAGGATAATTATGAGTTCAAAGTATATAAATCTATCATTACACACGCGAAAACCTTTAAAAAGTTTAGCTATAAATTTGAAGGAGATTATAATGTGGTAAATTGCAGATTTGAAGTGGTCAATGTTCGTATTGGGAATTAGCTTGATCCTCATAATTTTTTATTTGTGTACCAAAGTTATTTGACGTGCAAATTGACTAGAAAATGTATATATCCTAAGAGTTAAACAATCTTCTCATAAATGTATAGCAGATTCATGCTTTACATCAAGGCATTTGTGTAGTCATTTATCTAAATGAGTAATTATTAGATAAAACATATATTTTTTAAAGCAAAATAATTTAATTATGTATCCTTCATAATGTAGGAGATCACGCCTCAGAACATCAACATTTTTTAATTTCAGGAGAGGACGCCTGGATCCCCCATATGGTGAGAGGGGCCCGTTGACAACTGATTTTCATTTCTTATTAATGAGCGGCAGTCAGCTTTCTGTTCTAGATCCGCCCTTAGTAGTAGTAGTAGTAGTAGTAGCAGCAGCCGCCATAGAAATAGTTTATGTATTATTGTCAATCAGTAAATCAATGAACCCTGTCATGGACGACTTGCTGGCACTAGGATATAGCTTAGTTGTCATCTGGAATTTAATTTTTATCTTTTTAAATTTTCAACATGAAGGTGTTCAAACCCAGTCAAGTCTTCTGCACCTTTCACTTTGCGTTTTAGATGTGTGTGTTCTACACTGATCCACCTTCCACATGACCAAAATACGCTGCATTCAACCACCTGTATGACAACAACACGAGTTGACAGGAACTGATGGTGCACATTCCAGATATTGGCGGAGTCACGTGCAGCAGCAGCAGTGGTTTTTGTTGTTTTAATGATGATGATGATGATGATGGTTGTTGTTGTTGCTGTTGTTATTGTTTTGGTGGTGGTGGAGGAGTGTTGGTGGTGATGGTGGTGGTGGTTGTGGTGGTGCAGTATAGCATATAATTCCAACAGGGAACATGAGGACTTTTGGATAATAACAAGCAGCAATAATGTTAACGATAGACAAAAATGATTTAATCACTTTACAGGATTTGATATATGTGCTTTGTTACGTGTCTTAAAATATTAGAATTATTAGGCCACTTTATTATTTATTATTGCAGTCTCACCCAATTGGTAACAAGCACTTTATATATATATATATATATATATATATATATGTACAGGGTCTGTACACCTTTCAGCATTTGAAATTCCATGACTTTTCCATGACTAAAATTTAAAAATTCCATGACCTACAAGAATCAATAGCTAGGTCAAAGGCAGTCAAATTTGTTTCAAAATGTTCAACAGCACATAGTGAATCATATGGAATTCACTTTATCTAGGGTAAAGGGTTAACATGTGAGAATTTTTACATTTTTAATAAAATCTGAGGTTTTGATATAAAAAATTGACGAATAAAAATTCTGAATGGAAGTAGCATTCTTTCAGCCGAACTTGGTTGAAATCGGTCAAAATGGTAAGAAGCAATATAACCATTTCTAGTAAATTTTGAACAAAATCTAAGATTTTGACACAAAAAATTGCCTATTAATCATTTAACACTCGTATCAGCCAAAGACGGCTTCTGTAGTGGTCTTGAGAAATGTCCATTTGCAGGCGAAGAGAAGACTATTGTTGAACATTTTTCTAAAATAGTCTTCACTTGGTCTGTAAATTGACATTTTCTTTGAAATTTTCTCTGATTGGTTGGTTTGAAGCCAGAACCGTGATGTCAGCGGATTTTGACAACAAACCAGCCAATCAGCTTTCTGACAATGGTGCCCACAGATGAAGGTTTCATACCTTGTGTATATTATATATAGTAGGGGGAATATGTGGTAGAGGGATGGATGGATGAAAATTCAAAGGCCTGCGAGTGTGATTTGGCCAACTTAGGTGTTCAAGAAAAAAAATTGAAATCCATTCCTTAAAATGGTTACTTTCACAAAAATATTGCGCACTAATAGACAAGACACAGGGGAAAATTTGACAAAATATGAGCCAAAAGAGCTTTATACAGGTATATAACACACAGTCGTAGTTCAGAAATATTGCAAATCATATTTTTCCGACGAACGAAAATTGGTAACTTTACTGCTAGATTCAAAATAATAATAATAATAATAATAATCGCTTATCGGCTAAATATCTGGTTATTTTTATTAATATTAACAAGTTTATTTCATACTTTAACCGTAATAGAACGCATAAAACCATCTTTGAGCGAGAAATACATTCAATATTCAGGGCACTCCCCCTTATGCTAGCGAGATATCATCGCCATCTAATTATCATAATGTAACCAATTCGGCAATTTAGGATGAAACAAAAATCTCGCCAATAAATATACTGCTGAATGCATACGCTGAGTAGGAAATAGTGAATTTATTGCTCAAATTGTTTTAAAAACATCTTCTGTACATCTTTATTATTAATTTGGGATATTGGCATTCGCGGCGTTACAAACCTGTTTTTATTTTATTTCCAGTCCAGATATAGTTCAGTGGAATGCCTCCAATCACAAGAGTTTAATTTGGCGTTCCAACATAAGAAGCGATCTAACCTCATTTTAATTCTTACGTTGTCTTGGGTCATTTTATGTTGGTCGGACATATGGCTTTGATAATGAATGAAATCATGTGATCGCAGCGATAAAGAAATGAAATGTGTATTTCCAAGCTTTATTTCCTCATTTTACATTTGTATGCCTGCCATCAGATTTTATTTTTATTTAGGGAGATTATCATTTTCCATGACTTTTCCATGACTTTTATCAAAATGACAAATTTCCATGACTTTTCCAGGCCTGGAATTTAGATTTTCAAATTCCATGACTTTCCAGGATTTCCATGACCCGTACGAACCCTGTATATATAGTGATTTGAAATTAAAATGTCAAAATTGTATACTTTTAGTCTTAAATTGTCTGCGTAGATGTAAGGAAACGAAAATTTTCTTAACATAAGACAATTTCATTACATATTAATTAATCTAATTTTTCCGTTTTTGAAATTTAATTAGAGACAAGTCCCTAATTCAACTTTGCTATTAAAATTTTATAATAATCTTTACTGAAGGAAATCATCACATTTTAAGATTTGTCTTATTTCATTACATTGAGGTACACTAATTAAGCATATAAAAGTTTATTTTCACGCATTCTGATATGCACCATTGTGTAATTATAACAGTTTATAAAATAACAAATATGCATTAAGTGAATCAGTCTCTTCAACAGTAAATACGACATTTTAACAATAGTTTTAAATACATCTACTTTACATCTTGTTAGAGCTAAATCTGAGTAAGCAAATTGGGCAGACATATATCTTTTGCTTCAGTATAAACGTTACATTAAAAAAATATTTCCTGCAGAACTCGATATAAATATCATTAGTGCAATCTTGAAAATAGTCATTAGGTGGCCCACCAACTAATTAGACAACACATTTTATACACATTTGATAACATACATGTAAATAGACATATTGGTAAACGCAAATGCATTTGCATTTGAATACATACAAAATAGATAAAAATTGTTAATGATTTACTGAACAATTTGTATCTGTTTTGTGGTCCTGATAATTAAACTCTTGGAACACTAAATTTTCATTTTCTGAAATCCAATTACATTTCAGAGGTTATTTGGTGTGCAATCATGGACAACTTTTCTTTAGACTGTTTGCTGTCTAATATGACAGCAATAGATTAACCAAAAAAATTCTTAATGTACACCCGTCTTTCTTCTATTGACTTCTATTCACAAGTCTATTTGGCGTTAGTTTGATAAATGTCAATATAGTAGCTATAATATGTGTGATATTTTTAAAATCTAAATCAAAACAAACAATATTACATTCTATCTTTAAAAATTGTTATACTTTCTAATTTTGACTCTAGCAATTGGTGATTTGGCCTCAGCCTTGTCTATGTACAGTCTAATTCCCCTGTGTTAACTCTGCCTTGGACGGTCCCAAGTCCGGCTGTGAAAAGAGGAGGGTTTGGTGACGTCAGCAGCCCCAACTCCTAAAAAACAAATAACTACTACAGATACATGAACAGCGAATATAAAGCCCAATGACATGATGAGGAGGCGGCTTCTCTAAGAGGGTTTTGGAGTGTTGATATGAATCTAAAAAGTATAAGAAATGCCCATGCCTTCTGCAACAAGGCATTGTACTTCATTATGTGTCATAATGCCATTATGCATCTTCTTCAACCATTATTGTGTGTCCGTATGACTCTAGCAACTGGTGAATGCAGCTCAGCATTATTTATGTGCATCTTTGTGTAATTGCATTCAGCAACTCGTCTTTGTGACTCAAAAGACTAAGGTACCTCTTCTATTGATGGGTAAGTAAACTGTGACGCATGCCAGTTGTGTTCAACAGTAGAAGAAATGAAAAAGAACAATTCTGATAATGAGGTAAGCCATACAAATAATTCTAGCACACACACATGTATGTAGATACACACGCATACACTCACATAGTTTCACATGCACGGAACCATACACATATACATGAACTAATGCATGCACACACACATTTATGCACACTCACATGAACGATATGTAATGTTATGTTGTGTGAGGAACTTGTAAACTTTAGTACAGTGTTATATGTGTATAGATCCCTCATCTCCTAATCTGCAAGGATCGTCTAGTTTAAATCATCTTCATTATCATGATCATCATCATCTTTTACGAGGCATAGACCATTGGCTTGCTCTTATCTTAGCCTTTGGTTTTCTTGTATCATTATGATTACAAGACAAAAGTTATGGAAGACTAGACTGTTTATTCCATTTATTATTATAGTTGCAGCAGATTTCAAATGTATTTTTATCAAGAAAAACCAAGCAAATTGAGGCGAAATTCCGGGAATATGCTCTTGATCAGCACTAGCATCAAAATAGCTAAGGAGAACATGATTAGCTCAGTGGTTTTACGATCATCTTGAATGTGTCATAAATCAGTAAATTACATTCTCCTCTGGAACATCTTATCTGATCTAGATGAAGTTCAGGGAATATGTTGAGCCACTGTGGCCGATTGAAGATACATCGCAGGAATGTAATATATAAAAAAATGCCTGCATGGGACAAATCAATTTTGAACATTTGTCTGAAATTTCTAACTTTTATATTAAAGACATTTATATGTCAAAAATTATATTCATATGTTATTTTCGTGGTTATAAATTACAATCTCACATTTATCAAAACCATTTTGTAGAGGCTCAAATAACAATGATTAATGTAAAAGTTAATTGTCATGTCATATCTATTTAACACAGGGCAATAAACTGGATTTGCTACTGTCAATGTTCTACGCAAACAGATTTGTGTGATATGGATTGAATTGGCATTTAATACCAGCTGGCCAGGGGGCTAATTAACCCATGAACATATGAACTAAAATATAAAAACTTGCATTTATTGTAGATGCTACGGCTACATGCTAAATATTTTTAAAAACATATTGACTGGACTTTGTCAGCTGAAATATTTTATTTGTATTAACCTATATATGGTAGAACGCTAACTTTTACTTCACAGATTTTGTACTTATTTTCAAGTGCCCATTAAGCTTATTGGAACGATACAATTGTCATGTACTTCTAGACCTGTTTGATGCTGAATGGCCAATCCCTGATTTACCGATTTACTGCTGACTGACCAATCATCTAGCTGATTTTTGTGACCAGTTTTGTGTCTGTAGATCTTCTCCAAAGTCGCCTGGTCAAGTGATCTAAGTGACACAAAATATTACAAGCAAATATAGAAACATAATTTCACAACACCAATTGATTGAACATGAAGTACGAGCATCTAGTTCGAGTGCACATATTCGTGGAAACCGTATATATATATATCTGTTCATGGAACAGATCTATTTGTTATTATTATTAATTCTTTTCCCTCAAATTATTATTATTATTATTATTTATTTATTTAAATTATTAAAAAAATTAGATTTATTTATTCTTAATATTCTTATTATTATTTTCTTTTTTTGAATATTCATTAATATTATTATTATGGTGATTATTATTATGATTATTATTAATATAATTAATATTATTCATTTATTTATTAAAAAATGTTAAAATAAAATATTTTCAATCAAGCTTTTCTATTCAACCTCGTAGATTGTTCAATCTACAATCGGGCGCCGTCCGGCAACGCAATACGGGATCCGTATTTTAGCGCGGACTCGCTCGCCACGTGAGTCGTCAACCGAAGCGAGAAGATACGGAAAAACAAAATGTACGCGCAGACAAACGTGCTTGTTGTTTACTTTGAATAAAACGAAGACTGAATGGTTTAAAGAGAATAATTCACTAAACTATTTATGGCAATCTGATGTTGCCGATATATTTTTATTGACTGCATAGTTCGTTTCACACATATATCCAGTTTTCGTATAAAAAAGGCGTGTTAAATGTGGACCGTTTCGGCGGAAAATCCTGACAGGAATCGATAGGCAGATGTTAGAGACGCAGTTGTAGACTGCGGCTCTTCATAGAGACTAGAGTCCATGAAGACACAATATGATTATCTGAATGGCATATGATACTCATAGTAAACAGACATTCTCCACACAGCCGCTTGCGAGGTCAGAGAATGTCTCAATTACATAGTATATTGTGTGAGACTTATACATGGTGTAAAAGTAATACAGCGGCTCTGACAGGAGGAATAATCTTAAATTTAAATTCTTGAATCTTGATAATGGCCACACAATGACACATGCCACGAAAACACATTGATTAATTAATTTGATCAAGATGGAAATTTATATTTATATTTAATCTAACATAATTACCAAGTTAATCGGTTCGGCTATGCGGCCATGCATATGACCATGATTGTGAATGTTTGCCTGTTTATCCATATTTTAGATAGCTAACATGACAGGTGACAGATGTATGTTTGTAAGGGGTCCACCACGCAACATCACACTTCATAGCGACTGGTTACACGTTGAGAAACAAAGTGTTGCCAGATGGTAATTTCTAACCAATTCGCCCGCCTACCAAGTCGGTGAGATAAAACAACTCACGCACGCACGTTACAATCGTGAGTTAGTCACGGCTTTTACATCCCTCGGCGACCAACCTCTGTGGTTTCTCAGTGGAGAACCCGTGTGAATAACCTCCTACGTGTGGGACTGATGAAAATCATTCTACAGCACAACATCCACTCACACACACCTACCTACCCAACCCACCTAAGCATATCAATTCAGACTACGGAGCACACTTTACAGGCAAGATCATGCAGGCGTTATACTATGTCACATACTGGACATCGACCTGTCATGCACAACACTGTATCATCCCATGGGAAATTGCATGTTCAAGAGATTCAACTAAACTCTATTTGACATTCTCGGAACTCTGGACCCTGGCCGCAAGAAGAGTTGGAAAAAATATAATGGTCCCTTAGTGCATGCATACAACAACACACAGCAAGAAACGGTAAACACATCTCCATTCTTGTTGATGTTTAGGAGACAGCCATGACTACCCATTGATCTAGCATTTGGTGTCGACATAGAATTACAGAGCCAAATAATGTCAAGATCACAATACACCGATAGTTCAAAAGGTCTCCTGCCAAGAGTGGACAATCGAAACAGAAAGAGCAGTTTTATCGAAATGCCAGAGCTGTTGGCCTTGAAATTGGAGACAAGATACTAGTGCAGATAGCTTGCCTTTCGAGGACGCCACAAGCCGCAAGACAAATGAGAAGCGGATACTCTTGTAGCTCGCGGGGGTGGGGGGGGGGTGGTACGTACTGGTCCGCTATGACGTTTCCGCCCATCGCACCGCAAATGCATGATGAATGGGGTGGCTGGTTAGCTGCGGATCCTAGGGTTGTGGATCCCATATGATGTCTCTCCGAGAAATACAAAGACCGACTTCTAGAGCCAGTGGAACACTGATGTTCTTGAATCCACAGAGGTATCCCCGCAAGAGAAGCATCCGCAACGAAGTCACTAGGTAGTTTAATATAAACTATATATACCCCTAGCACACAAAGAAAATATTGTTGTTGCAAGAGGTAAGGGCCTAGCATGGGCCTCCATCACAGGAAAATGCCTTTAACGCCGAAATAAAGGAAAAGAGCTGGCAAAAAGGGCCACTCGTTTGTTCAACAGAAAAGTGCTAAGTGAAGATCCTAGTGAAACCATAATTAATGTGATGCATACTGGTTTACATGAAGATGGGGCGAACGATTTCCGAAGAATCCACAAGTCACCGTCTTATGCAGTTCCAAAGATACTGTATTGGTAGATGCTTTATTTATGCAGGCCTTCTGCTACCGTCTAACCTATCATTTAGTTATTAGAAACAGAAAGTTTTGGCCACAAGTGGCAGGGATTCCTACCTAACTTTAAATACAGTTGTCCAATGGGCGCAGACGCTTCACTCCCCGTGGGTCACCTGGACTAGCACCTACATCCAAGACCAGCATGCGTACATGTTACAACACAAGGCATCCGAATTAGATGAAAATCCGGCTACCTTGTCCCGCAACCACATAAAACATCACCTGGACAATGGCTACGTTTCACACAAGCAAGTTTTGATTCCTGACATGTCTTTATGGTTGGTGTGGAGAGATGGATATCCATCGTGAGCATCCTTCCTGTGAGGGCATGACGAGCTCCAATGCTTCATCCAGACACTGCAACGAATTGGATGGAGATCTGCATCTCGTCCGTCACCATGTGTTACGGATCTAACAGTTGACCTGTCATTAGGGTTAAACACAGGAATCTGCAGCGATTATTTTATTGTGAGACACAGCTATGCAAGAGTATTGCGCAGCTGTGTAGGACGACCATAGTCAGCCTAGGGACTGGGTTTCGATTTCCAGATGACCCACGGGGAGTAAAGCGTCTGCGCCCATTGGACAACTGTATTTAAAGTTAGGTAGGAATCCCTGCCACTTGTGGCCAAAACTTTCTGTTAAAACATATAATAATAAGAAAAATATTTAAAAAATAAACATAATAATAAAAGTTCTGCGTTCCACACAACTACTGATAAATCCTGCTGCAACCTCGGCAGTAGTGTTCCACAACCATACACGCTGAAGTTTCCCCCAGAGTGTCTGGGTACCCCGACTCGTACAGAACGGACGCGGTTGATGCTCCTCTGCTGCTGATATACCACTACTAAGTAGGCCCAGGTCGATAATGCTATAGCTGGACGATGGTGCAGATGTATCCATTGAAGCACTGGTGGCGGAAATGATGACTGGTGACGTGCGAACTGGTGGCGGTGTAGAGACTGCTGACATCACTGTTGTTGTTGTAGTGGTGGTCTGTGCTGCAGGTGGACTGAGTGCCGTAAATTGAATGAGTGGTCGCTGAAACGATGATTCTTTTGCAGATGCTGATGCGGTTGCTGATGCGGTTGCTGATGCGGTGCTGGCAGATAATTTCCAGATTTTGGTGGACATCAGAAAAGCGTGCTTGGTACTGCACAGATTTCTAATAAATGAGCGATGCGTTTCATTCCAGCGTAGCGACGATCCGGTGTAGTTACTTTCTGAACTGCTGGATCCGTAGGGGTGCTGCTGCGCAGTAGTGATGTGATGCTGGTTCGTGATGTGGTGGTGGTGGTCAGTGCTACTTCCGTACGGTGGATCTCCTCGTCGATAATAAGACTATAAGGAGATGTAGATCTGTCTGAAAGATTCTGTAATACCTGTTCCGATACGGTCATCAGTATTGAAATAACCACAGAAATTGGTCGGCCGACTACGGAGGCAGATGCGGATGCTGATGTCATGTGTGATGCAGATGGTGGAGTTGCTGCGGGTGCTGCCAGAGTGGAAACTGCATGTGATGCTGGTACCATTACTGCAGGTGTTGCCGCTGCTGGTCGTGCTGGTGACTCCATCGTGTCGCTGGCTGGCGTGATATAGTGACTTAATGCATGTCATGAGGGGGATGCAGTAGTTGCTGTTGCTGGACTGTAACACGGAAAGTCTGGCTGTCGCCATTTCGTACGCTTGGTCTTGGCCATCCTTCCTGTAGGAAGCACATTAAGCAGAAGTCTAGTTTCAAAACGATCGGCTAGCACTTCAACATTCTCACTGTGCTCACCAGGCTGTAATGTTACTACTAGCACACAATGTTTATCCATTAACGTGTGGGTCACACCGTAACGTGTTGCTGTATAAAGGCATTTGCAGTCCATACAGAATGTGCGTTGAAAAAGATGATCACGATTGACATGTAGCGTCAAGTCCGAATTGGGGGAAAAGCGCACTTACACGGCTGTCCACTGAGCTGTAATGCTGTACACGGATACTTCTTTCTGTGATGAGCTGGTGCCGACTCCTCCGAGCTGTCGGACAAGGCAAGGTCCTCGGCAAGTGACATCTTATTTCCACATTTTGATAACGGTGCAGACTACCTAACCTAATCTATTTTTCCTAACTCTTCATACTTTTCCTGGCCACATGATATATAGTAGTAATAAATAAATAAGAAAACAGCAAAATTTGGCTCGCGACACGAAAGTAGCCTAATGCTTGTTCTTCCCTTGTGTCGAATTTGACGGGAAGATGAAGTTTCAGTGTGTTCGCTCCTCCTTTTATTCTATTTGGTGACGTTACAGGAGGGCGGATGACCATACCCGAAAATTCTAGGGCGATTCGGCCACGCCCCATAGGTAAAGTTTGGATTTATTTAAACCTGGAGTCAGGCAAAATTTTCCTCCCGAATAAAAGGGAGTAATTATAAATATAAGAAGGATGATGTATGAGTTTTGTTTCCACTCAAAAGGAAACACTAGTCTCCGATCAATGTGCAAACTTGGAACTACTTATTCCCGTGGAAGCTCACATTTTAATTAGAGTGAAGCAGTTTTTCAGATTGGATGCTTATAAACTTGCCTGTTTTAATTTCAGGCTGGAGCACCCAATGGGGTGTGGGAGAGCGTGATGACGTTGGCGGCAATTGCCCCGACCAACCCCTCTTGCCTCTTCCACCACGCTGTGGTAGATGCACGTTTTGGATGGCTCTTGTTTTTAAAGCCTTTGATCAATTTTTTGGAAATAGAAGTGAAAGTCACGTGGTATCTTGTTGTGAAAGCATGTGGTTGATCGGAAACTTAGGCAATATTTACATAATGGTCGAGTATTGTTACTGCTAATTAGCTGTTGTTGATGTGGAAGACGGAAATATGTTTTTAAATCTGTTCCTTGAAACAGAGTTCCTGAATGCGTGTGATCTTATACATGCGTCTTCGGTTTGTTTGTAATAAGTGTATTCCAGCCCGTGTTGATCTCGTGCGGGAATATGTAGGTAAGAGAATATTTGAAATTCATTTGATATGATACTGTCGAAGTTTTGATGCCGCTTCATCGGCCCGTGGGTTAATGATTTGTATCCACGGTAGAACGATGGTGTTCTTAATCAAAATTAGGACAATATACCTGCCTATAATTATTGTCTGGTTTAAACAGCTCCATGTCTTGCGGAAATTAAGTTTACTAATTCCGCCAAGCTGGACCGTGTTTTCCCGGTGGGCGGACTACCGAGCATCCTCCTCTATGAGTAGGACTAGTCCCATCCCCACCTAGACCAAACTTAGTTTATTATAACACAGCTCGGAAAATGCGTGCCTCAGTTTACAATTACAATACCGTCGTATGGAGATTGTGAATTCAGTCAACCTGAGTGTCTATGTTTCTGTTGTGTTGATGATTTTCATTGATACGCATGGCTGCTTATCCGCGGATGACTCTTGTGCTGTTGCGAAGTGTGACGTTTTTATTACCGTTGGGCGGGGGTTGGGGGTGGGGGTGGAGGGGTGGTAAGTGAAGAGTTGTGTCAACTTTATCGGACATGATGTATTTCGCTCTGTAATGGCCGAGCCCGTAGGCGGGACAGAATTACTTTAGAGCATGGATGACGGAGAAGGGTCCTGTCGTGACATGACTCAATCCATTATCGAAATCAACTTTTCGGTACCAAAATCCTAAAATCGGGCATCTTGCTCTCTTAATAATATTGACTGTAATTAGGTGTGAATGATGTGTAATATTTTAGCTGTTTCCGTACGATGGTTCCGGGGGTGGGGTTAGCGGTGGATGGGGGGGGGTGTTGGGGTTGGGGGAGTGTGTGTGTGTGTGTGCGTGGGTGCGTGCGTGCGTGCGTGCGTGCGTGTGTGTTGGGGTGGGTGGCGGGGGCAGGGGAAGAGGGGGGGGGAGAGGGGGGGGGGGGCCCCCATAGCATGTACTGTAGATGGCTGCGGTGTGCTCCTTTCCGTATGATCAGTTTTCCGTAAACCGGATAAGAAGGTGATTGCAGAAAATGTTGACTGGTGTCGATGGCGGTAGTGGACTGTTGTAGGGAAGTCCGGACTTCTGTGTGACGCTTGTGTTTTGCGGATTGGGCATAACCAGGTTTCCACGCTGGTGAATGCCGAGTCTGTTGCAATTGCGGACAAGTCGGGATCGCGGAAAGTGATATAATTCCTGCATCTGTGCAAGAGGAATGTTGCGGAAAAGTATGTCTCTGACTTCTTCGATTTTAAAACGCTAGGTGATTGCTATATTTTATTGTTGCTGATGTTGAATGTCTCCATTACAACCTCCTTATAACCGGATGTGTATGGGATATTAGCACAACGGTGAATTGACGTATCCAGCGTTGCGGGTAAGTGTGTTCTGTATGCTTCCGGGTTTCTGTGTCTGGTGTGGTGTTCTGACTGCTCACAGGGGGGGGGGGGGAGTGGGTGGGGGTGGTGGATTTGGTCGAGCATATGTGGTCAGGGTTGCCCGTTGGAATTAAGAATTGGTCATCTCCCATTACACGATGGTTGGTACTTTGTCGTAGTTTTTAAGTACCGGGAAAATTCGAGCCGAGAGTCTGCGGAACAGGCTGCTTCCCTGCCCACTGCCTGCGGGGTGGGGGGCGTGGTGGGGGGAATGGTGGGGTGGGGTGGGTGGGTGGGTGTGTGATGGGGTGGGGGTGTTGTTGTTGCTGCGGTGCGGGATGCCACATCCTCTGTAACAGCTGACTCTCTCATATCTGAAGAGTGACGGTCTACAGATGACAAGTAGAGTGTGAAGTGGACAGGATGAATGATGTCCGAACTTGGTGCATAGAGAAGAGATGCATATTGGAGATGGGGTGGTGGTGGTGCATGTGGAGAGGGAGCACTTTGGGTTGGACGTGGTTGCACTATTTCGGGGAGTGGACAGGTACACCGAGTTGTGCGGTTTTGCTGTTCTTCAAAACGAGTGAAGGCCTCATCCGGCCTCTTCACATCCATGCTATTTATTACATGTTCCACCCCACAAGAAGCATGGCCCAGGCCAGCCTCAGCTTCTGCTTGAGGTAACTCTATAATGGGGGTAATAGCATGAAGTGGGTGGGAATGGGAAGAGGTCGGTGGAACAACTTTTCCGTCCTTCCACTTGGACAAAACAAACGAGAAAGTCTTCAGATCCGACTTCCCAGACCTCGTAGACCCGCTCTGATGATGGAGAGGGCGAGTACGCACCTCGTCATTGTCCTCAGCGTTAGTTATTTGTTCACCGGATTTTTCGCTTGGTAGAAGATGGGCCGAACTGGCACCGTGGTGCTCAGAACTAACGTCAGGAATACTTGTTTCCACAGAGACACTTGTCTGGGTGCTGGTGTCACGTAAAACGCCCAGCCCGAGCTCTGGCTCTGGGTCATCACTGACACAAGGTTTAAGTCGATCGAAGTGGATAACTGAAGTCAGGCCATCTGAAGCGCGGATATGGTAGGTCACGTCTGACGTCTTACCTGCTACCACATAGGGGCCTTTCCACTGGTAACTCAGTTTACTCGGCATGTTTGCAGAAAGTCACGAATCATGTACCCAAACCATGTTTCCTGCTTCATACGGGTCTCCAGGCACCCTCCAGTCATGCCATGTTTTCTGACGTCGTTTGCAATGGATAAAGTTGCTCTTACTGGCTCATAGGTCTGTTCTATCCACTGCCGCATGAGCTCTATGTAGAGAGATGGTGAATTTTTCTCCCCCGGAATCCTGGGAATGGCCAGATCCAGTGGTAAGGCTAATTCACGGCCTAACATTAACCATGCAGGGGTATAACCTGTGCTGGAATGCACTGAAGTGCGGTATGCCATGAGCACATATGGGAGTTGTATATCCCAATCTCGACAGTCAAGGCATGTTTCCTTCGTTAACATTTCTGCCAGCGTACAGTTGAATCTTTTGACCATACCGTCACTGTGCGGATGATATGGTGTAGTTCCTGTTTTGACAATATGGAACAACTTGCAGAGCTCGGAGATCAGCCAGCTATCAAAATTACTTCCCTGATCGGAGTGCAGCTCATAGGGCATTCCGAACCGGCAGAACACATTGCCTGCCAAGAACACCGCGATTGTAGATGCCTCTTGGTCCAGCAAAGCAAATGCTTCTCCCCACTTCGTAAAACAGTCTTGTAATACGAGGATGTATTTGTTTCTTTCATCGGTCGTATTCAAGAGTCCGAGCACATCAACAGCCACTCGCTCCCACGGTGCACCAACAATTTTTACTTGTAGTGGTGTGGAATGGTGCTGGCCAAGAGCGCGTCTTTGACATGGGATACATTTGGCGACCCATTCCGTTACACTATCGCGAATTCCGATCCAGTGGAATCTCTGTTTTATTAGAGTTAATGTCCGTTCAACAGCTAGATGTCCAGCGTTATCGTGTAGTTGTTGCAAAATGTCGTTGCGACAATGCTCAGGGATCACTATGGGATTATTGATGTAGAGAACGTCTTCATGCATATGGCATTCTCTGAACCGCTGGTAGTAGTATTTTGCTGTTGCAGATAATGGTGTAACAGATTCCCTGGGAGGACGTACTCCCTCCTGGATCCACGCGCATATATTTCGTGTCTGCGCATCTGTTGCTTGTTCGTGAGCGACTTTCTCCGTGTTCCACTCTGCGCACAACAATTCGGGGAACATCGGGGATGGCTGCGTTGTATGTATCACAGGTTCATCCTCAAGCCTGATTCTGCTCAAGCAGTAGCATTTCCATGCAGTTTTCCGGGGCTATGAACCACATTGAATTTAAAAGCCTGCAGGGACTCCTACCACCTCGCTACCTGGCGATTTTTTAGGCTTCTGAGCCATAGTAGTGAGGCGTGATCCATACGGAGAGTAAATGGGCGGCCGTACAGAAAGTGTTTGTAATACTTGACAAAGTAGATCGTGCCTAATAGTTCTCGCTTAGTGGTCGCGTAATGTTTCTCGGTTTTATTCAAAGTACGCGAACCATAATCCAATACCTGCTCCATTCCATCCTCCAATAGCATAAGCGGACGCATCAGTAGCGAGGTTGAAATCGAGGTTAGGGTTAGGATCAGCGAGAATTGGAGCTGTCATCAAGAGTTCCTTCAATGCCCGGAAGGAACCTTCACACTCACTCGTCCACTCGAATGGTCTGTCTTTTTCGGTGATCTTGAAGAGGGGTGATGCAATCTCACTGAAATGACGGATGTATTGTCGATAGTACTGACAGAGACCAAGGAAGCTCTGAGTTTCCGTGACAGACTCAGGGGTCTGCCACTCCACCACGGCTTTGGTTTTTGACGGTTGGTGGCCACTCCATCACCGGATATGACGTGTCCCAGGAACTCGACGCTCTGCCTGAAGAGATGACATTTCTTTGGTTTGAGTTTTAAGTTGGCCATATGAAAACGCATAAGTACTTTGTTTGCTCAAATGAACAGCCAATGACGATTACATCATCGATGTAACACAGACAGATTTCTGATTGCAGGGTAGTTAATACCTGTTCAATGAGACACTCGAACATTCCAGGCACGTTGCACAAGCCATAGGGCATCTTGCGGAACTAGAAAAGACTGTCTCTACATACATACAAATGCGGTCTTCTACCTGTCAGCCTCATCCATTGCTACCTGCCAGTATCCACTAGCTAAATCAAGGGTACAAAACCACTTGGCTCCGGACAAAGAATCTAATGCCTGATCTATCCTTGGAAGTGGATAGGCCTCCTTGACGATAAGTCTATACTAAACCGCAAAGATTCGTCCGTTTTGCCGGCTAGTACTATGGGACTGGCCCAGGGGATGCTGATGGCTCAACTATTCTGGTCCGCAACATGTCCTCTACCTGTTGGTGTGCCCCCACTTCCTTATGAATACGGAGACATCTAATGGGCTGACGGACAGGTCTGTTGTTTCTGGTGTCGATGGAGTGTCATACTAGATAGGTTTCTCCGAGGTCCATGTCCCTGCCAAGAAACTATCATGATGTTTATGTAGTAATCTCCATACTTGTTGTTTTGGGGATTGCATCAATCTTACTGTGGCATGCACATATAGGTCATGTATGTGTCCTGGCAAATCATCAGAAGTTGTTGTTGGTGTGATTGTGGATGGGGCTGTTTCCAGTGGTATCATATCCACCAGATGGCCACAAAAGACTCCTGATTCAAGGGTGATAGGGTCCACAGTGCCATTGAATGCGCGGAATGGGATATGTTCCTTGTTGGTTGTGTCCACGATGATGCGAGTACTGGCGTATTGTGAGGCGATCATGTATTCAGTGTCGGGTTCCAGCATGGTTGTGTGATTGTTGTTTCCTAACTGTGGTGCAGTGGCTCACAAGATCCTTTCCTGTAGTGTACTTTGTAGTGTATTCCTTTATCCGTCAGCTGTGTATGTTGAGTTCATGTTGTTTACAATGTATGACGGCTTCGCTGGCACTGAGGAAATCAGAGCCAAGCAGGGCATCATTTTAGATAGAGGCGGCAAAAAATCGCTGAATGAATTGCATCGCCTCTATCTATATTACGAGGTTTACTACGACAGCCACGGGTACATCTGCTCCCTTAGCAGTTTGCAAAATTATGGTTGTTGGCCTAAGGGGTGGCTTCTTATGAGCTGAGATGCTCTCATATAAGCGCTTGTTAAAGATGGTGATGAAAGCCCCAGTGTCCACAGTGGCACTGGTGAAAATTCTGCTAAACAGAAAGGCACATTTATATACCACCTTACGGTGAGCCTGCTGAAGAGTCTCCAATGATACCATTTGAGGAAGTGAAGGTGGTGTGGTATCATTCTGTATGCAGTTGGCTTGTTTCCGGATAGCTTCCGTGAGGACAGTTGGTGGCTGAGTGTGGAAGGGCCCGACTCATCATCGCTGCTGCTGTGATTGCTTAAGTGACGACGGAGTCGCGGGGTAGTAGCGGTGCTGGAATTGTTGCTGATTCCGTGTAGGCTGTGTTGGTGTATACTGCAGTGCGGATAGGATTTTCGCATTACCGGGTAAAGGCTACCTGTGTGAACCACTTTTTACACCACATCATTGGATGTTTAGTTGATGCGCAGAAGAAGCAATGGCATTGTGGAACATTTCTTTTCTTTGTACGATGTTTCTTCTTGCGGAACCATGATGTTGAACAGACGCTTTTTTCTGAATCACTGCTGATGGTGCATGTTGGTGATGTGGCTGCAAGAGGCTGTGAGTTGCAGACCACAAAAGGACACCAGATGTTAAGTGCCTTGGCAGTGGGACGTGGTGCTTGCAAAAACGTTGTTTCAGAGGAGGTGCTACAACCTACCACTGCCGTTTTACATAGGAAAGAAGGTTGTGTAGATGCGGATAGTGTTGGGTAACATTTTCCGCAGGGGGAAGATGGCAGTGCTGCGGATGCAGTGTGCACCATAGGCACTGACATAGAAGAAGCCGGGTGCGGGTGAATGTATGATGTTGTAGGAATATGTTGATGAGTAGGTGTGGCCACCTGACGTAGTTGTTCAGAGGCCGCAGTTGAGCCGGGTTGTAGGAATGGGCACCAAAGTGACTCTGTAATCGGTGCCCATGCTAGTTTAATGGATTCTCAGGCTGCGGGGTCCGTCGGTCATCGGTTGGAGTTGTACATGGAGGGAGATTTGGGCATCGTTCCCTCCAGTGGCCCGGCTGACCACATCCAAAGCATGTGTTTGGTGGCGGTGCTGATGCTGTGGTGGATTGCGGTCTAGTGGTGGATTGTGTTGCGCCTGTGGTGCTGAGTGTTGTCATGAGATGCAGATGCTGGTCGGCGTGTAGATGGTGGTGGTGGTGGTGGTGGTGGTGGTGGTGGTGGTGGTGGTGGTGGTGGTGGTGGTGTTGCTCGTCGATGTCCCTGTCGATGCTGTCACGTTCGTTAAGGTGATTCACGTTGATGATGTGTTGCATGGTACGTGGGTTCTGCTGAATACCAACCTGATGCGGGTGCATAGACAGGTGTAGGTCTATAGACTGGTGGAGGCGTGCTGTGTAGATGGCATGGACGTTCCTGATGCTGAGATGGAAGTTTCTCATACGGAGGTGGTGCAGGTGACTGATGCGGAAGGTGTATTGGGTGTGGGTGTCTCCTGATATATTGCGGGAATGGTGGAGCCGTATCCTCCGGTTCATACGGCGGTACTGTGGGATAGTACGGCGAAGATGCACGGACGGGAGGAGATACAGAATATGGTACATGAACATCCGGCCACTGATCACCCATTGATGACGTAGGTGAACATAATGGTCGTGAAGGTTGTGGTTGCCCCCGTGGGGGTCTTTGTCATGGTCGTCCATGATCCGGCGTAGATGGTGGTAGCCTATCGCGGAGATCTGATAATGTGATGTATTGAGTTCCCACCTGTGAGGCATCATGGAATATCCCCTCGCTGATCAGTGAAAACTTGTGTCGAGGCAGTGCTGGTCAAAGATACGGGGGAGATGTATGTAAATCAGCACTTTAACCATCACTGCTCGGAAACCTCTGATAGTTTCCCATGGTCGGATCAGATCAACATGCTGATAGGGAATCCAAACAATTATAAAGCCAGACTGTGGTCAAAAAGTTAATTAAACACACACGACATCCAGTGCAGAGATTGAAGTCCACTTTTCAGCGTGGCTGGCAGATCCGGTGAGTCATCCACCAAGAATCACCATAAGCTCTACATTCCATAGAATCACATCCAAGGCCCGCACGGCCTGCTTTCGTAAAGGCTCCCTTAGGAAAGTCCGGATGCAGAAGGTATATCTTTAAATTTAGTTATTACGGCCATCCGGGGGTGTCCAAAAACTGGCGGAAGCCGAGGACGTGGTACCACCGTGGATGTGCTGGGATCTGTAAGACACCGGTTGATGTGAGAATCACTTCTAGGTCAGCAGTTACATCCGTCCTCCTGATGGTTCAGAGGTCCTGCGTGGGCTGGCTTCCACACCGGTGATGCTCCTGATTCTCGATTTTTCACCCCTTTTATACTACTCCTGACATCAGAGGCAGATGCCTCAGCCAACCAGCGACCGAAGAGTAGCCAATCAGTGTGCAGCTAGATCAGTGACGTATTTACCACATTCTAGAACATTCTAGATCTATTTATGCATACACGCGATTACGACGTTAAAAGCAATATTTTGAAGATAATTCAAGGGGATTTTCGCGGATAACTCAGTCATTTCTGGGCTGGTTAACAGTTCTAGAAAGCTCGTTTTATTCTGGTACTGATCGATACCAAGAACAATGAGAACGGAATAATTAATGATTTTTTACGAGTACCCACTCGGTACACGATAGGCATGCACTCGCCTCCAATTCCATGACGTGTTGTCAGGGAAGCTCTGATGCACGCGCATGCTCACCACACGTTTTATCAGACTTAGCCAATTTTAACGAAAGCCTCTCTCATAGGGCCTATGTACGTGTACCATCCTACCCGGGTGGGTGTGTGTGTGTGTGGGGGGGGGGTGTGGTGGGGGTTGGGGGGGGGCGTGCTCAGAGCTAATCTGGGGTGGCCATTCCGTACCCAGCTTTGCTGGGATGGCCAGTACACATCTGGTCGGTTCACGCTACACTCTGTTCTTCATCATAATGCCTCAATACCAGTCTTTATTGTTGACAAGGTCAATTGAGAATGTAGAAAGAAAATGCTGCATAGAAATCTACTTTTGCCCATTGGCTATGTGCCCCATCAGCATTTGACTACAGCAGCTCTATGACGAGGTAAACTTAGCAACAAAAAGCCAGTACCAGGACCAAGACATACTCAACCACCAACTTCACAAAAACTTGCACTTCATTCAGATGCAAAACCGTGAGTTAAATTATGAGTATAGTCGAGATGAGTCTGCTGATGATTCCTTAATCGAGTATGTTAGCATCATTCTAAGCTCTGCAGCAACAAGTGAAGCACAAAGACATCAGCACCACAATATGATATGGAACCGAATATAATCCCATGTGTTAATGAAGTAGTAAATGAGCATCAGATGCCATAAGACCAACTAAATCAGCCCTGTCCACTCCCTCGGCGATCTAACCGGATATCCGGATGCGAATTCGAAGTGGATGACTGAAGGGCATGTATTATCAGCTGTCGGCCAGAATAACACAGATGGGTTAATCAGAGCAAATTATTTGTAGAGTCTTAAGGAACCTTGGTTGAAGGAACCTTGGCTGGAGGACCATATCCAGTATCAGATGCACTTTTGGACATCGTAACCGGCAAGTGTCAAGAGTTTAAGACAAGGACGTCTTTCCTTCATGGTGGGGAGAGTGTGACCAGTACAGCTATGCACTATATTGGGCCCAGAACCCATAACATTATAAAATATGTAATTAAATATATAAATATTTAATGCCATATAGCCTCAATAAGGTTGCCCATGCTATTCCTCAATGCATAGCATGTGTTTATCTGCATGGTGCAAATACATTGTATACAATCCATTTTTAATCCATTCTATTGTAATCATCATGGGCTAACTGCAGTTCGCCACACAAACCGTAATAAAGCTATTCTTTACTGATAATGAAATGGACTGTTTATCATTGTATTGGCTTGCCTCAAAGCCCAGCCACACCCCCATTCTACAGGTATCTAGAGTTCCACTAGTCATACAAGTAACTTAAAATCTCTAAGCCAATGGCACAGGTTATATACAGCAAATTATATTTTATTGCTTTTCTTAGCCTTGTTGGACGCACCTCAGTGCCACCCACTAGGGTTATAGATATTGTAGCCTCCGGGTGTGTGTGCTGGTCCACTGTATACTCTCGCACCATGGCACTGCATGTACACAATGCGTTGGGACGATGCTGCTGGTTAGCTGCAAATCTCTGGGTTGCGGATCTAGTGTTGCGTGTCTCCAGATTATACAAAGATTGACTTCGTGAGTTGGTGGAACATTCATGTTCCAGTGGGGCCATGCGACCATCGTCGCGGAAGTTGAATCACACTGTTTCGTCTTGGTTGTTTGTGTCACAGATGTGGCGGGCCATTTACTCAATTAAGAGTTAAGACAGTACAAAATACATCATTATTCAAAGTTATGCAGCTAAAACAATGGTACTCGTTTGCTGCTATGAGAGAGAAATTAAGTACATAGGACTGAGTTGGTGATTCGCCTAACATGGTCCTCGCCAGAGGTACCTCACCGATCTCTGATCTGTAAAATCCGTGAGGTATCCCCGCAAGGGAGGGTCCTAACGCGGCTCCTTAGCAAGTTTAATATAAACTAAATTAACCCCTAACACAAACATTATTTGTTCGCGAGAGGAAACTGCCTCACGCGGGCCTCCATCACAGGAAAATGCCCACAACATCAAAGCGGAGGAAGAGAGATGGCAAATAGGGCCACTCTCTTATTCGAACTATGTAAAATGAGTTAACCTAGTGAAATTATAAGTTATAGTGATGCACGCTGTATTACGTGAAGATGGGGTGGATGATTTCCACAGAATTCAACACCGTCACCGTATGTAAGTTAAAAGATACTGTATTGGTAGTTGCCGCTTTATTTATGCGCTCATTCTGCTAGATTATATTCTAACATTTAGTATTTATGTCCAAATCAAGTTTAAGCGTCTGTGTGTTCTAACTATCTTTAACACATGAGCATGACTTGCGAGCATGCCCGATGTGTCTCACGGCGCATCCCCCTCAGAGAGACAGTGTGCGGACATGTCACATGGTGGCAGCTTCAGAATCATGTGTAGCACGGATCGAATGGACGGGTATGGACCATCTCAGCTAAGCTGGGTACGGAACGGCCGTTCTGGATTCACTACAAGCTTGGCCCCCTGAGTAGGATAGTATGCGTGTATAAGCCCGATGAGAGAGGTTTTTGTTAAAAACAGCTAAGTCAGTAAGAACCCATAGCCCACGTCAGAGCTTGCCTGGCAACATGTTTCATGATTGGGAGACAGTGTGTGCGTATAGTGTACCGAGTTGGTACTCGTGATTTTCTTCAATCGCAGCATTCTCGTCGTTCTTGATACCGATCAGGACCAGAATGAAACGAGGATTTCAGAACTGTTTAAATTTATTAAAATCGGACCAGAAATGGCTGAGTTATCATTAAACTCCCGTTAAATTATTTTCAAAATATTGCTTTTGACGTCGTAATCGCGTTGTAGATATGGGACTGTCTTGTGGGGAGGTCATGACCCCGCTGGACATCTTATATGTACGAGGAGTAAGCCCGAGCACAATTCTTGTTTGAATACCAGGTGAGCTAAGAGACTATGTCACTGTGTATATTTAGATGCACTGATCATCGGCTAGAGCATCTTATTATTTGACTGGCAGCAGATACGTCAGCTAGTGCAGGTACAGTTTCACCGAAACTGAATCGAGCATAAAAGATAATGGTTGGCACCAGGTTGGAATCAATCAAGGGATTAGATATAACAAACGGACGTAGTTAGACGAGCATAAAAGATAACGGTTGGCACCAGGTTGGAATCAATCAAGTATTAGATACAACAAACGGACGTAGTTAGAGACGTAGCGGTCTGTGTTCCCACTGAAGCGTGGGACCAGATAAGCTGAGAATAACCCGGCTATGAGGAACGGTAACTCGTGTGCCGATTAACTCTAGCATTCTACAAGTTGTCGACTAATAGGCAATGAACATGACATGGACATTGTAGCGTCCTGTAGGCGGTAGGTACACAATCGAAAGTTATGATCAAAAACATATCAATTGTAGAGGCGTGCTAGGACACAATCGAAAGTTATTATCAAAAACATATAAATCGAGGGGCGTGCTAATCCACCAGCAAGCCTTGGTATCAAATCAGCATTCGTCATTTTGGGCAGGTCATTCGTCAGGAATGACATGGGAAGCCAGCTGGAATTCTAAAATAAAGTTAGGGGAACGACAGATCCCATCACTCAAGAACCAGCCAAACCGCAGGTGCTAGGTAGAAAGCACCCTCCCGGGGAGGGAGGGTCGGGGTCTTGATTGGTCAAAATGATGTCATAATCCAATGAGAATCAGAGCAACCTCCGGCGGTGCGAAACCAAGATGGAGGGAGAATAGAAACTGAGATAGTACATAAGGGTGACTTTAACTTTAATCGAGAGTTCGGTCTGCCTCGCACCTTGTGAAACTCTTGCTGAATGGTTTTAAGTAGGCAAGAGCTGGTCAAAGTGGGAAGCTTAGGAAACATTGCAGTGTAATATTTAATGCTTGTGAATAGATCGCTAGGTAACAGTAAAAGTTACCAACTTTGTAGGTTTATTGTATAGTTAAAGTTAGCAAGTAAAACGATCACCTTGTGATATATACAAGGCAAAAGTTTGTCACATATTTGTTGTTATTCTGGAGAACACGGAAGACCACCGTGTCGAACCAATCGTTCTGAAGCGCGCAGTTAGATCAGGCCCAGGCACTAATATAAATATCGTCAGGTCTCTGTACCTACGAGGCGAGCTAGTGTCACGCTCCAGCTTCATCGGTGGAACCGGTTGTCGCAGCAACCATCCGTACAAGGTTTCATCGAAGGGCGTAGAGCACACGTCATCAACAAGGGTAGACAACCCGAAATCTTCAGCGTGTATGCATTAACCGAATGGGGGATGTGCTTTTCACGTGATAGCGACGTCACCAATTCTGGTTGCACGCTGATTGGCTACTGCTCGCCCACTAATTGACTGGAGCACCTGCCTCTGACATCACGAGTAGTATAAAAGGGACGAAAAATCAAAGATCGAGAGCATCATCGGCGTGGAAGCCGACCCGTCAGGAAGACTGCTGGACCAGCACAGTGCTAGACGTGGGACAACTGTTAACCGACGGTGATTCCATTATCACTGCGGTGCCTCAAATAATTGAGTTCTCCTGCGCTGCTGGGCAGTCTTCAACTTTCCAGATACAACAATTTTGGATGCTCCCGGATGGCCATCTGGGAGCAAAAATAAATTAAAGTGGGACCTCCCACCTCCGGACTTTCCTAAGGGAGCTTTCCTGTTGATGGGCCTTGCGGGCCCGATCTGATTCTACAGAATGTAGAGCTGATGGTGATTCTTGGTGAATAACTCGCCAGATCTTCCGACCATGCTGAAAAGTGGATTCAAACTTCTTTGCTGCATGTCACGAGTGATAATTAATTTTTTGACAACTGTCTGGTGGGACTTTGCTCGGTGCGCGGCAAGAGCTATGCGACGTATCCCGCACAGTGTATCCAGTTATTGTACATGCATAATTATTCATAATAGTAGCCCTCTCTGTTAATGGGCAACTTTCAACTTTCAAACTACCGTCGCCATACGGCATCTTTACAACAAACTGTTTAAATAATGTATCAGTTAATTTGACTATCTAGTGGTCATCTTATTACCCGTTCTTCTTTACCGTCTTGAGAGTGAGCCGCATCAACAGTCTGCCTGCGGAAAACTGCCTGCAGAAACCTGCCTGCGGAAATCTTCCCTGCAGTCAAGATCATGCCATCTCACGCTATTTCATATTAGCTTATCAATTTCAGTGACTTATGAACTCTTACTGTACCGATGACCAATAGGTACTCAAATAGCTATACTATTGTGCATTTAATTATTTCCGTAATAGGCACTGATGACTAATAGGTGCAGTTCCGGTCCAAAGACCGCATTTTTATACTTTCTGTTTCATATTGTATATATTATCTTTATTTCCTGTGGGTGCCCTCAACTAACAGCATCGTAATGTCCTATGACCTGTGATATATCGTTAGCACTGTATTAGTTAGTTGTGTATATTGCAAGTAGCCATCCTAGTTAATATGTTTTGTTTATTTATATTAAAAAAACTCCAGGACGCAGTACGCTAGGTAATACTATACTGTAACAGTATATCCGCACAACTATATTCCCCCAGCATCAATTTTACACTGAGGTCGCTGATCTTGCTCCAATTACCCGAGTCTGACATATTACCGACTAAACCTGGCTATTCTAGCTCGATAGGATAGGCTTAAAGTGGTTAGGGACAATTCCTCCTCAAGAGACGCATAGTGTACGCCTCTTCTGGTTGTAGTGGAAATGTAGCACCACACACTGGCTAGGTTGTGTAAAATTGGCCAGTTACCTTAGGGCCTCTTATTAATATCTAGTTATTGTCTCCGTCCACGATCCACCAGCCGCAAGTCGTAATAATTGTCTAGATTCCCCATCGACGCGTTAGTAGGATCCGACTCTGGGAAACAATTGGAGGTTTCCGAGCGGTGATAAATAAAGTGCCGATTTACATGCACCCCCTCCCCACTGTATCCTCGGATGCTAGTTAGTTAACCTCTCCCGCCAATGTAGGAAGCACTGCGAGAAGAAATTAATTATATTGTGACACCGGCCTGCAGTGCATCTCTGGGAATTCTGGAACTTAACCCTAATGACAGGTAAAACGTTAATTCTGTAGCACGCGGTGACGGATGAGATACGGATCTCCATCCAATTCGTTGTAGTGTCTGGGTGAGGTCTTAGAACCCACCACGTCCTCACGTGAAGGACACTGGCGATGGATATCCGTCTCTTTCTCTCCACCATAAATGATATAACGCTTTGTAAAATTGCTTTCGTGAACTGTCCTAGTGATGTTATATGTGGTTGCGGGACAATCGTGACCAGATCGTTATTTTATTCGGGAGCTATTGCTCCATAACATGTACGCACGCTATCTTTCGGAGGTAGATGCTATTCAGGGCGACCTACGGGAAGCTGAGCATCTTCGCCCATTAGATAAATATGTCTAAAGTTGTGTAGGAATCCCTGCCACTTGCGACCAAAGCTTGTACTAGTATCTAATAACTAACTGGTAGGTTAGAAGGTAGCAGAAGGCCAGCATAAATAAAGTGGCAACTAGCAATACAGTAATTTTGGACCTACATAAGATGGTGACCCGTGAATTCTTCAGAAATCATTCGTCCCGTCTTCACGTAAACCAATGTGCATCACATTACTTATGGCTTCACTAGGATTGTTCAGCACTTAGCATTTTCTGTTTGAACAAAATAGTGGCCCTTTTGGCCAGCTCTTTTCCTCCGCTTCGGCGTTGAAGGTATTTTCCTGTGATGGAGGTCCACGCGAGGCACTTTCCTCTCGCAACAACAACATTTTTCGTGTGTGTGTGTTAGGGGTGTCATTAGTCTATTTTAAACTACCAAGTAGCCTCGACGTGATGCTCCATTATGGGGATACCTCTGCGGATTTAAGGATATGTGTAGCCAGACCACATAGAAAGAACACCGGACTGCTCTATGTACTCTAATATTTGCTCATTACTGTCAAACGAGTGATATTGTTTGCATAGTGAAATATTATTTGTGACTGTTTAATTATTACCATCATGTCTGTGTTTCTAAATTAGAATGAACCGTCATACTGGTGACACCAACAGCTGGGAGGCGACCATGCGGTTCAATCTCGGCGGTAATGGCTGCATGGCCCCCCTGGAACATAAACATTCCACCGGCTCTAGAGGCTGGTTTTTGTACCTTCCGGAGAGATGTGATATGGAATCCGCAACCCCGAGAACCACAGCTAACCAACCCTTCTGCGCATCATGTATATGCAGTGCAACGGAGGTGAGCGACATGGCAGACCAGCGCGTACCCCCTTGAGCTACAAGTGGTGCTCGATGTGGGGCCTGAATGAGAAGCGAACCAACGCCAACTCTCAAAACACGCGAGTTTCAGTCTCCTTCATCAGACAGTCAGCTCGACATGGAAGTAGCATCATATGATGGACGAACTGCTCGCGTGCTCACCGACAATGTAACTAATTTCCCCAGTGCGGGACAATCAGCACCGCCTTTACATGAGTTTTCACCGATCAGCAAGGGGACATTCCACGATGACTCGCAGGTGGGAACTCAATATATCACACTGTCGGATATCCATGATAGGCACTCACCATCTACGCCGGGTGGTGGACGACCATGACACAGACCCCTATGGGGGCAAAACTATCCTTCACGGCCATTTTGTTTGCCAACGTCATCAATGGGTTACCAGTGGCCTTATCCCGCATCTCTGCCACTTCATGCGTCATCACCATATTATCCGACGGTGCCACGTTATGAGCCCGAGGACCTTTTCATCAATATATCAGAAGACCAACACATCACGCACATCATCCCTGTCAGTCACCTGCACTGCCACCGTACGAAGAACATCTATCACATCTACCAGAAGAACGTCTGCATCGTTTACATAGTATGCCTCCACCAGTTTATAGACCAATACCTGTCTATGGACCCGCATCAGGGTGGTATTCAGTGGAACCTACATATCACGCACAACATCAACGACGGGAATGGCCTTCACTGACACGGCATCACCATCATCATCAGGGACATCGACGGAAACACCACCAACACCGACACCACCACCAACACGCAGACCAGCATCCACGTTTTCATCAGTCTCCCAAGCACCACCACCTGGATTCGCGCCAATCACTTCGCCCAGTCGACATTGCCATATCATTCTCTCCCCCCCTCCCCCGAATTTAGTGGGGAGAATTATTGGGCCAATCACAAAGTTCAATCCGAAATAATAAGTCGCACGAACCGGTGGACAAATCGTCAAATAGGAGAGTATCTGGCTGTAAGGCTGTCCGGGAAAGCATTACAGGTCATGGCAGACTTAGGCACAGATTACACACCAACATACATGGAGTTGGACAACGCGTTGTCTGAGAGATTCGTCAACGTTCGGGAGAGACATTACTAGTTGGCTAGTCGTATTCGGCGACTAGTTACCCACGCATATCCCAGCACGAATCTCGAGGGCATTACCCACTTACATCTAGACACCTTCATCGACGCATTGAGCATTGAGCCCACTCAAGAAAAATTATTCCTTACGGAGCACAGCGCCGGCAACAACTCCCAGCCACCGTGGTTCGTAGTGAGGGTGGGAAAAGAGTAATCGCCGACAACTGCACCCTATAAACGAAGTGAACGATGCCAATCTCGCCACCACCACCGACAACAACACTGCATCAGCACCCACATCAGCATCAGACCCGCAAACACAACCAGATCAACCCACCGGTCAGAATCACACGTCTAGAGGAAGGGGGCATGGTTGATCCCATCGTGGGGGCCACAACAATGCCCCAGGACGCGGGAACCAGCACAACAACAGCAATAGGCAAAACATGCACGATAGGTTAGAGGAGATTACTAAACAAATCTCAGCACTCACTAATTTAGTCACCACCCTCAGGACAACAGTCGCAACCCAATCCCCCACCCGACCAGCAACCACAATGATTTCCGTACCGCCACCGAACACATGTTTTGGATGTGGTCAGCCAGGCCACTGGAAGGAGCAATGTCCTAATCGCCCTCCGTCGACAACTCCAACCACTGACCGACAAACCCCACAACCTGAGACACCATCGAACTAACAAGGGCACCGATTACAGAGTCACCTCTGTGACCATTCTCACAACCCGGCTCAACTGTGGCCTCTGAATGACATCGTCAGCTGGCCAACACTACTACTCATTCTCATACGACATCATGCATGCACACGCACCCGGCTTCTTATATGTCGGTATCAATGATGCACACCACATCCGCAGCACTAACATCTCCCCCTGCCGGAAATTGCGACCCCACAATTTCCGCATCTACCAAACCTTCTTTTCTATGTAAAACGGCAGTGGGAGGTTGTAGCACCTCCGCTGAAACAAAGTTTATACAAACACCACGACCCACCGCCAAGGCACTTAACACCCAGTATCCATTGGTGGTTTGCAATTCACAAGTCCTTACAGCATCATCCACTACATCCAGCAGCAGCAGCAGCAGCAGTGATTCGGATGAAAGCACACATTCGGCTTCATGGACCCGCAAGAAGAAGCGTCGTATGAAGGATGAGAAACTACCACGCCGTCATTTCTTCTTCTGTGCATCAACTAAACATCTCTTGATGCATTGTCAAAAGTGGCTCACACAGGTAGCCCTCATGCGTTATCATGACAGTCCTATCCACACTGCTGTTTACACCAACTCAAAATACAGCCAAACGCCATCAAGACCACCGCCGCTGCTACCCCCAGCTCCGCCATCGCCTAAGCAATCACAGCAGCAGCGACGACGGGTTAGCCCTTTCCTCACTCAGCTATCCGGAAACAAGCCGACTATATACAGGATGATACCGCACCAAACACACTCCCTCAGATGGTATCATTGGAAACTTTTCCGCAGGCACACCGTAAAGTGATATATAAGTGTACTTGTCTGTTTAGCGGTATTTCTACCAGTGCCACTGTTGACTCTGGAGCTTCCATCACCGTTTTCAACAAGCGCTTGTATGAGAGCATCCCACCTCATAAAAAGCCACCCCTTAAACCTTCAAATATATTTTTGCAAACAGCTACGGGAGCCGATATTCCCGTGGCTGGTACAGTAAACTTCGTAATACAGATAGAGGAGATGCAATTCATCCAGCGAGTTGTTATCGCCTCTATTCAAAACGCTGCCCTGCTTGGCTCTGATTTCCTCAGCGCCAGCGAAGCCGTCATGCATTGCAGACAACAGGAACTAGACATAAACGGCTGACGTATACACCTTGGACCGGAGTCATCGCTGTACTACACATGTGCAGTGATTTTAGCATCAACAGCCACAGTTGAGCCGGGACAGGAAAAAATATTATGGGCCACTGCACCACAGTTAGGAAACAACACCCACATAGCCATGCTGGAACCCGACCCCGAGTATATAATCACCTCACAATGCGCCAGTACCCGAATGATCATGGACACCACCAACAAGGATCACATAGCATCTCGGGTATTCAATAGCACAACGGACCCAATAAGTCTTGAACTGTGGCCATCTGGTGGATGTGATATCACTGGAGACACCCCCTACTACGCTTCCACCAGCAACAGCTTCTGATGATTTGCCAGAACACCTACATGACATATATATGCGAATCACAGTTGGATTGATGCAATCCCAATCCCACAAGAAAGACATACGGAAAATACTATACAAATATCGCGATAGTTTCTCGGCCGGAGATATGGACCTCGGCTACAAAAGACAGCCCTAGACAGGCTCGATGCCTGCCACCGCAGCATCACTGGACACCGTAATAAAAATAGTAGTATGTATGTATGTATGTATGTCGGATTTATATAGCGCCAATTCCAAACTGAATTGCTCAAAAGCGCTTTACAAAATTTAGAATGCTCTTTGGAAAAGATATGTTTTTAGTAGTGGTAGTAGTAGTAGCAGTAGCAGTAGCAGTAGCAGTAGCAGTAGCAGTAGCAGTAGCAGTAGCAGTAGCAGTAGCAGTAGCAGCAGTTCAAATATCGCCTGTCGCCACATTATGTTCCGAATTTGTTTCAAATCTGCTTACTCTAACACAAGTTATTTCCCAAAAGGCAGTTCTTGATAAGCTTGATGCATGTCAAGCAAATACTTTCGAACATCGACCGTCAGACATGATGAGCATGCAGATTAACCCATGCGCAATATGGTCGCGGTATCTGTGAAAGTGGCCCAGTATAGATGTTCCGTGTTTACTCATATTCTGTGAATGCCACCAGAAACCACTGCCTTGGAATGTCATGCAATCGGCGCTAACGCCTATGAAGCTAGCCAAGGACGCCAATGCGCAAATCCGTTAAAAGCGCTACATGCCGACCTAAAAGAAGAAAGATTGGATACATTGAGAATTAGGAAAACCCTGAGGCAACTAGGGACTCTGGTTGAGAACAAGACGCAGTGGCCGAGAAGTACTGATTCTAGCAGCAGGATGTTTTCAAACTACAGTCCGTCGTCGTCGTCGTCGTCGTCGTCATCGTCGTCTTCGTTGTGGGATGGGGCGGGGTGTGGGGGTGGGGGGGGGGGGCGAAATTGAAAACTAGATATCCTAGCTGCTTAATTCTGCTATGCGTGATTAAATAGCGGAATTATATTATATTATAAAAATAGAATCCTAAAGATGCCGTAAAACCTAGCTATAACGAACACCTCATAGGCCATCAAAAAGCGGACACTAAAGACAGAGGCTTAATGCAACTAGGTTTGCTTGATGATAAATATCTTTTGAGACCAAATAATGACGGTTCATTAAAATGGGTTGTCTTATGACCACCCGTCTTGAAGAACCACCATATATTGGTACCAAAAGTAAATGCCTGCTAGAGACAGGTAACCTGAGCATTCAAGCTGAATACATATCGATTCTATATGTAGCATCCTGCCAACTGGGCCACGGAAAGGCGTCGCCTGGATGCCAAAAGCACACTTCTTTTAATTTCGTTGACACCAGGCTTTGGCAAATGGCTTCAAATAAAATCTCGGCACTTGTATTCTTTTTTTCATCCATTGATGTTCTTCACGCGACTCTGGTGATAAAAATGCTCTATCCAAGCTAGGAAGTGAAACTGGCTTGAAGACAAATCGATGAGTAGTCCGTCACTAGATGAGTAGTCCGTCACTATATTGATTATTGGCTCATATTGGATCATGTCAATGCCATGTCTTCTAAGCAACAGCTGCGGATGAAATCTGAATGGAAAGATCTGGTCTTCCTCTCAAATATACTACGTCATAATCAATTACGCCACGGGTTGATTGACGTCCCAATGATAATATATAATCGATAAAGTATCTAGCTCTGTCGTGAACTTGGAAAAAACCGTCAAGTGTACGAATTGTATGTATTTACTATTTAATAAACACTCTGTTGAATATTTTGAATTTAATTTGACTGGGAGATGTTGCTGCCATACAGCATCCGGTTAAATTAGTTTCAAAATATTCAACAACATATATGTATAGTTAAATTGAAATTGGGATTCTGGGAATTCAGGATTTAAGGTATAAAAATGTAATTGATTAAAACATGTGGAAAAAGTCGGCGGCTCTTAGCTAGAAATGGACGTTGAATAGCTAGAAATAGCTCAGATCCCTTTATTACCTCACTGATTATCTCATGTTTGAATTAACATTCAATGCCACATGTTCGTCCTTTTTCTTAAGTAGGCTATGTGATTTAGTAGCGTATTCGCTGCCACTTCCCTGATCAAACTAGATTTATCTTACTATCAGCACTAATAGGAGTTGTAATGTTGCGCGAGTTGGGTTGGTGAAATACGCGCCCAGTCAAATTAGTTTCAAAATATTAACAGCTTTTCTGTACAGTTTTCTGGAAATTGATAGCCAGTGAGTTCAGAGATCGATCGATCCCAACACGGACGTGGTGTGGGTGGAGCCTAAAACTGGAACGGTAGCTTTATACGATCATCAATGGAGGGATGTATTCTAAAGGACGTTTGTTTTGGGGTCACAACAGGTGGTGCTTTTGGGCGAGTGCTTGTAAAACCAACAGTCTTAAAGGCAAATCATCATCGAGTGACCCCCACCCTTATGAGCCACCCCAACCTGATAGGCGGTGAGCCCAAATAAGTTAAGTCTAAAGCCTTGAGTATTACATTACTGTCGTATTATCTGAATGATCGTGTCAATCTATGTGATAGTATATGTGGAATCGTATTCAATGCCACGAGACTGCCACGACGTGCATATATTGCCGGTTCCAGTGGCACAATATAGTAGTCTACCATGGTCTACAATGGCTGATGTTGAAAAGTGCCAAGATATTACTATCCTACAATGACCTGGCAAGGAACAAATAAACAGAACGATAAATTTACTAAAACTTTATTTTGAGATTAAATTAAAAACGGTGACAATATCTTTCTCGTAAACTGCCAATACTTTGGCATGTCGATGTACATCTGAAGAACGAAATACACAGTATTTCATGTTCAACAGACAGTTGCAAAGAACAAATGACATTAATAACAATATAATACTGACAATATTACCACATAATGGCTGAGCGTACGTGCATGCGTTCGCGCTCGTGTAAGCGTGCGCGCGTAGAGACGGTACGGTTCCATGCGTGTGCGCATGCGTGCATGCGCGCTTCCGTGCGTGCCAGTGTGCGGGTATGGGGTTGGGGTGGGGGCGGTGCGTGCGTGGGGGGGGGGGGGCGAAGGCGCACATGTATCGCGACAATATTATTACATTACACATATTCCTAGTCCATATTATTTTACATTCATCTTTATATAATTATATATATTGGACTTAATACCAATTCCGCGATTAATATTAGTATAACGTTAGTATCCTTTCTGGGCCATTGATCCTAGCAGTACATATCTTTGAGGACTGCCGTTGTCACCCAGGGCATACTTGTGGTCATGACTAGCCACCTTGGTCAGCTGTCCTTGCGTCAGGTGACATCATGGACTGTTAGACTGCTGGTATACGGTAACAAGATGCTAGATCGGTGATTAATTCACCTTTCCAGAGTACCCACCCATCATATGACGTCATAATGAACTGCGTGGTGTGTACAATAACATCATAATGAATGACGTCATGAATGACGTCATGAATGACGTCGATAAGTACGTCACGAACGCATATTTGATGACGGTCTATGGGCTGTTGTACAAATTGTTTGCTTTTACTATTTAATAAATAAACCAGATACCATTCACCCGCATCGGTATTGATCATGCTCAAGAACATGTAAACAAAAATCTCAAAGGTCAGGGTGCTATTGGTGGCATCACTTAGTCTCCTGCTACTCTTCTGAAGTTTTGTATGTGCGCACCAGAATTAGCACGGATTGCCAATGGAACAGAGGGCATGGCTGACTTAAAGAAACAGAGTAAAATGGATCACCATGAACTCAATAAGTTAACAACACTCAGGCAAGAACAAGCTATTAAAAAGCTATTTGATGTTCTAGCACCTTGTGGCATATTCAAGAGTAGCAATACAGCAATGGTTAAGCTTGTTACTAATGCGATAGTTCCTAAAGCTGTTGAGGAAAGGATCCTGTCCTGTGAGCTCATGGGAAAATCTGCAATGCAGAAATTTGTTGATGAAAGAATATGTGGAAATACAAATCTTTGGGACAAGATGACGAAATGTAAGTCGTTTACATGGACTTCTACAACCAAGGAGGTTAAAGTACAGGCAAAGTCTGATGTTTTAACCCTCCAGGCAAGGTCTGGTCTAATGTCTCGACTACTTGTTGTAGCGTGCTCATCTCGTGAAATAGATATTGAAGAGGTGATTGGCAATTATGAATTTACAACTGTTAATCGGACATTAATGAGACCAGATGGTTCTGTGCACCCAACATTAAATAAAGGCTCATTGATAACTGTCTTAGAGAATCTTCCAGTGTCACCGATGGTGGATTGCCAAGACAATCTCATTTCAGATGGTGCATACGGTTCCACAGTTGCACAGCTCTGTCTAATTGTAGACGGTATGGCCGTAGTACAAGAACTCATGGCTGTGAAGTCATTTGGAAATGGTAAAGCCCTTACCAAAGCTTATGTTGAGCTCATTGATATCAAATCACGTAATTACAATTCTGTAGCGGTAATTTTTGACAATTACGCTGTCGTTGGCTCATTAAAGGAATCAACACGTGAACGACGCAGGGGTGGAAAGGCACAGCCAAAAGATTATAATGTAGAAGACAATACCAAAATTCCTGAATTAAAAGTATTCCTTGGAAGTGTAGCTACAAAAGATTCGTTGACACTTTATCTTGCACAGAGATTAATAGACCATTCTAAAATGTGTATGATAACAGCCACACAAAGAAGTGATGTCCAACTACACCAATAATGTCACTTCTGGTGTCAGTACACAAGAAGAAGCCGATACCTTAATGATCTTGCATGCAGTGGAAGCAAATAAAGCTGGATATACTGTTCACATTTACAGTCAGGATGCAGATGTTTTGATTCTTGCGCTGAGACGTACAGCTCTTCTTGGCAAGAAATCTGCCCTGGTGATGGGCACGGGTGATCGACGACGACTAGTTCTACTTCAACCTATTTATGATGCTCTTGGACCGGAGAGAGCAAATGCTCTCTGTAAATGGCATGCTCTCACTGGTTGTGATACCACAGGCTACAAAAGAGGAAAGTATAAGAAAGCGTGCTTAGAAGCCTTCCTAAAAGCAGATACCAAGATTGTAACTTTAATATCCTGCCTCAGCTGTGACACCCAGCCTTCTAATGATACATTAAATGGGTGCATTTCCTTTTTATGTAGTTTATTCTGTAAGAAGAATGTTCACATTACTGAGCCGTATCACCTCAGATGGCACCTATCCAAACAACAAGGCCAAGCTTCGGTGTGGGAACAAGACCTTGTTGTCAGTCCACTACCACCAGATCCCTTACAGCATGGCTGGGTGAAGGAAGAGCACATGCTTGTACCTCTGTTTTCCAAGGTTGCACCAGCCCCTGCAGCGGTGGTTGAGTTAGTGAGGTGTACGTGTGATACCACTAACCCAAGCTCAACAAATAAGTGCGCTTCAGGTAGATGTTCATGTCGATTAAAGGGTCTAGTGTGTACAGAACTGTGCCGGTGTGAAGGAGAGGAAGACCATTGCCAGAACTTAAGTAGTTATGTTGACCCAGATGATGCAAACTGATCTCAAAATTAGGACTTCAGTGTATTATATTTACAATAAGCGAATTTGAATTGTTGTTTAATCATCAGTTTTGGTCAAAGAAATAGTAGCAAATTTGCAGTATGGGACGAGGTGGCAAACGGCTGTCGTAACCAAAAGATCAAAAGATTATTTTTAAAATGTTAAAAATGGTTTAAAAAAAAGGTATCTACTTTGGATATATTACAAGTGAGTAATGTGTATTCCAGTGGCGTAGCGATGCCGTTTGGGGGCCCCTGGTCAGAACGTGTGTGGGCCCCAGTTCTGGATGTCCTCCCCAGACGTTTTTTTTAAATTTAGATGCTCTCAGAGGTATATATATATATATATATATATATATATATATATATATATATATATATATATATATATATATATATATATATATATATATATATATATATATATATATATATATATATATATATAGACTCTCATTTGGTTGATTGTGCAGAATTGAAAAATATTTGCCAAAGTCTTTAGGGCTTAAGCCCCTACACAAGCCACATTTGTCTACGCCATTGCAGTATGGAGAGGTTCTGAGTGCTACTCACCATTAAAATTGGGAAAGTAGATGATCTGAGAAGTCATCTACTGCAAGGCTGAATTCTGATAAAAAGGTTTTATCAGAATGCAGGAGATGGAGGGGGTATTTCTTGTCGCATTATTATTAGAGAAAGAAGGTTAAAAACTTCTACATAAAATAATATTGCAGGCTGGTTGGGCCCCTAATGGTCAGGGGCCCATGTTCCTTGAACCTGCTATTGCTACACTACTGGTGTATACAATGTATATATGTATATATGTTCTTTTTTTTCTCTAAACATATACCAATTAATGTAGTCTTACTCATTTTAAGGCAAGGCCCAGTTGGATAATTTTTGTGTAATTTAATAGGGTTTTTTTCATATCGGCGGCTATTTTGAAATCCAATATGGCCATTCTAGGGGACACTGTTGTTTGTTATCTTATTTTCTATCATTTTACATGAATCCCTAATGCAAACACATGCTATAGAGTATGGCATGTACGTTGATATCATGTATGCCAATAAACAGCGGGCGATATAAGTAGAAAACTAACTTGAATATGGCGGCCATTTTGAAATCCAAGATGGCGGCTTATCGATAGATAGGAAAAATTGGTATCAAGTGGTTTCATGTATCTTGATATCATGAACATAGTTCCTGAAAGTTTCAGCTACTATACCCAAAAATGCATAGACGGTACACAAGCTGACAGACTATTACAAAATTATATTAATTTACATGTAATGGAATCATCATATGTTAAGATTTATTTCGTTTCATTACACATAGGCACATAGTTTAAGCCTCTAAAAGTAAACATTTTAAACAATTTTATTTTCAGTCATTTTGCTGTGAATATGCACCTTTAACTAAGATGTTGCTTGACAATTTTAAACATTTTGGAGTGCGTAAAAAAGTCGGAATAAAGATGAATGTAAAATAATATAGACTAGGCCTAGGTGTAGCCTATAATGTTATAATATTTTCGCGGTAACAAGTGCGCCCCACACGTACGCACACGGTCACCCGCACACACGCATACCAAGGCATACGCTTAATTTCTTTAATAAAGTGGGCAATTATCATTCTTTCCTGTAATAACTCTATGCTTCTAGAGATTTAAAATTAGATCTAAAATGTGTCCTTGATTTCCCCAGAAAATGGCATTAATTTCTCAGTGATTACAAAGATTGATATATATATATATATATATCCTGTCAAATAAGCTTCAGAATATTGAAAGGCTGTTGCGTTTCTAGCTTTTTACCACTAAATTAGAATAAGTGGTAGAGTTTAAAATGAAATTATGGAACTTCCGGGTTCACTGTCATTTCTAGTTTTGCTAGCCCCGTCCATCTCGAGCTAAGATCAACCCACACTTTGCCCGTGTTGAGATCGATAGATTCCTGAACTCCCTGACCATCAATTTCCAGAAAACTATACAGGTAAACTGCTGAATATTTTGAAACTAATTTGACTGAGTGCTACGGCTGCCCATTGCAGCAACAGCGCCCAGTCAAATTAGTTTCAAAATATTCAACAGCATCTTCAGTAAATAGTAAATACATACAATTCGTACAGCAACGCTTAGTCCGTCATCAATTATGCGTTCGTGACGTACTTATCTACGGCATTCATGACGTAATTGATGATTACGCCAGCATCCACGTCACATACTTGATTATGACGTTATATGATGAATGGATAAACTGGAAAGGTCTATTGGTTAATATATGAAGGTATTAGATTAGCACATGCAGGCTCAGGATATATTGCCACATCTTGATGAAAACAATACGAAAACTTAATCAGCCATGCCATCTTTAACCAGAATGGATTGTTTATCAAACGGAAAATGTGTTCAATAATCGCGTCGTTGACATATTATCTCAATCGGGCGGCCGTGAGGCTGACTATGTTTATTTTGGATACAATGTTGCTGAAATCTGCTGCTGTTGCGATTTAGCTTTTGCCCGAAAATTAGAATACGTCTTCTGGACCGAGGGACATTCGAGTTTGGAGACGATCGTTCCAGTAGAACCGGCGTTATTGCAAAATGTATCAAAATATCTATTTTGAAAACAATGTTGTTGAAAGCTAATGCTGTTGTGATTTAGATGCTCGCGACAAAATTGGCACTTGCCTTATGAAACCTACGGACAAACATCCACCGAAGACTGGAAAAGATCGCTCCAGTAAAAGTCGAGTTATTGAAAAATGTGTGAAAAATCTATATTTTGAAAACTATTTCGTTTAAAGATGTTGCGTTTCAGCTTTTGAACACAAAATAGGAGTACCTTTTCGGGACCCGACAGGCATGCTTTCCAGCAGATTTGGAGAAGATTTCTCCAGTAGAACCAGATTTATTTTTAAAAGTCTTAAAACAACAACAACAACAACAACAACAACAACAACAACAACATCAACAAAAACAAAAACAAAAACAACAACAACAACAACAACCACAACGAGAAACACCCCACGTCCGCAGTTACCCTTGCGTCTAGCGACGCTGGTAACAAAAGTACTGTGTCGTCGGTGTAATTAATCACTTGCGAGCTGGCTTTTGAGCAGTTGAGCTGTCTGAGTCTGATCTGACCATGGACCTGTCATGTGACAGATATTTGGATAGACTGACGAACCCTATCCTGGCCCGAACCCTATCCTGGCCCGGACCCTATCCTGACTCGGACGCTATCCCGGCCCATCGGTCTATCTAAATATCTATCATAGGACCGGCTCATGGTCAGAGCAGACTCGGACTAGCTTTTGAGGTGTAGACTGTTCGAACCCTATATGGATATACGTCAGAAATAATATGATCATAGCCATATAAGTTAACAACACATCCAAGTAGAATCGATGTTAAATCCGTGCTTGTCAAAGGTGCAGAAGTGTGATAGCCGACATTCCAGTCATGACATGGGCAGTTATATGTTAATCACATGAATATCATACATGTATATGCAATTACAATCCATATGGAAAACGTCCCTCACTGTGATCCACCTTCGAGAAGTGCTTATGATAAGATCGGACCGTGCACATTAACGGTCATTCAATTCATGGAATACACACGCACAGTCTAGGAATGAGAATCAGCATTACAATAGGGACCATAGTTCAAAATCCTTAAATACGGCGAAATCTTCCTAAAGCGACGACGTACATAGACAATTAGTCAAGAACAACGAGTGGTTAACAGGGTATATGTTCCTTTTGGGGCCAAAAGATGGTGATTATTTAAGACATGTGGCTCTACGCCCACCTGTCTTAAAGACCCACCATCTTCTGGCTGTAAAAGAAAGCTGCATGTTCTCTCAGACAAGTTTGCCTCTAATCCACCTTTTTCTATTAACGCATAGGCCCAATACTTAGTTTTTCGTGTTATCACTCCGCGCCATCTTTAACGCTGTTCTGTCTGCCTTTCCTATTCTTTCTTTTCATTTTTCTATTTAACCGCTTCTTCATCCGGTTCTGCTTTCTCTGCTGTCGTTTCCGGTTAACACGTTTCTGCTTCCGATTTGTTTTGCGACCCGAGACGTTCACCTGCTCGTCGGCGGCACTGCTCGGATTGTAATCCACGGTGAAGAAATACCAACGTCCGATTTTTGTAGATTCTTTTTCAGTGAACATCATTTGCGTCTTTCGCCGATTAAGTCGTGCCTTTCTGCTGAAGAGCAACGATCCGTTGGTAGGGTCACTAGATCGACCGCACAGCACGTCTTCTACTATAGTTTGAACTACGAGATAGCGCTTTCTCAGCCATTGAACCTGGCCACTAAACGCTTTCTGCCATTTCCGAGTGAATTTCGGTTTCATAGCGAACTTAAAAGCTTTCGCCATCTTACCATTCTTTCTGCTCCACTGGTAATTCACTACCTCATCAGTATTGTTGGGGAAATACGGACTAAGAACCCGGTTGTTTATGACGTGTGCCACGGCAGTTGCCACTTCGGGTCCATCTTTGTTGAAGGCGAATGCAATGCGGGTGGCATTTGCGACGTCAGTTTCCGAAACATTGTCACATCTGAAACATAACACAAACACGATCAATGGCGGTATAGAGGGATCTATTTCTAGCCCCGCCCATTTCTAGCCGTTTTGTGCGTGTTGTGATCCATGTGTATACTTTGAACTCGGAATTCTCAGAATCCCATTTCAAGGTAATTATACAGGTAAACTGCCGAATACTGTTGGAGCTAATGGTGGCAACAATGCCCAGTCAAATTTGTGTCAAACTATTCACCAGAATGTATGTTAAATAGTAAGGCCATCACAAACATACATTTGGTACACTTTACTGACTTCAAAATAGTCACAACGAATCTAGATAGCTATTTATTATGCATTTTGATTGTGGCGTCAGCCTATATGAAACGTGACTGGTTATGATGTCATATACTTGAGTGACAGATCTGATCCATCGATTGTGCAAACATGTTGGAAAATGGTGTGTTCAACTTGCAAAAACTCGACAACAGTCAACAACCATTCGTTAGTCGAACCTGAACCTGTTTACACGATCAAGGCATGTAGGCAGGTTGGGGCGCGCTTGCCACCCCACCAACACAATTTTAGATTTGCCCTCTCCCAATCTAGCTACCACCATGCACTAACTGTCATAACTTAACTCTCCCGGTAAATTATTTACTTTAATTCTCAATAATAGGTTAAAGAAATATGCGGAACTTCATGATAATATTACTGAAGCACAAACAGGATTCAGGAAGGGTGGATCAACCACGGATAATATATTTTCTTTTCATGCAATAATCAAATGATTTCAGTTTCAGAAAAAACAAGAAAACACACTTTTGACACGGTTTGGCGAATAGGGTTATGGCAAAAATTGATCAAAGCAAACCTCAACGGGAAATGCTATCGTGTTATTAAAAGTATACATAAAACATGAAGTCATTTGTAGCACGCACTAATCTAGTTTCTGCCATTTCTCCTGTACAACTGGAGTGAGGCAGGGAGAAATCCTCTCCCCGTTGTTACTCTCAATCTTTAAAAATGACATAGAAGAATGGTTGCCTGATAATAATATGTTGTGTCTGCTTAGCGTTAGCACATTGGCAGACACCAATTTACATTTCCTACCTTATCTAACAATATTACTGTATGCCCAAAACACACAGATTCTGCAAACAAGCTACAGAGTGCATTAAAAGCTTTCAATGAGTATTGTAATCAGTGGAAATTAGTAGTAAATTTAAACAAAACAAAAGTGATCATCTCCAAAAATAAACGATTAAAACAATGGATACTTTACCTCAGAGATGAACAGATTGAAACTGTGGATGAGCATTTATTATTAGGAACAGGTTTCAAAAGTAGTAGCAGTTTTTACTTATGCGAAGCGAAATATTAAACTAGGTAATAAAACTATGTTCCAATTACTCAGAAAAATCAAAGAACACGATATACCATTTGACCGCCAATGCAGACTTCGACAGCATGATACGCCAGTCCGAAGTATGGGGTTCGAAAATCTAGATATGTTCGAAGATGGCCAAATTCAATTTATAAAATATGCGCTACATGCAAAGAAAAGCACTCCAAATGTGATGATGTAATGCAAAACGGGTCGCTATCCGTTGAGTATAATGATCAAAACTAACGGGTTTGGGCTGATCTGGTTAACGCCGATTATGGCAAATTGTCATCGATAATTTATTTTATCTGCCTAGAACTAGAAAATTACCAAAGCCTAAAATCGACACTTCGGGAAGTAGGAGAAGAAGACTGAATTAATGCAGACTTCATCTAAAAATCGCTTAGTGAAACTTACAAAGGAAAAGTTACAAACGCAGCATGTCTAAACCTGAAAAATCAGCTTCAAGCATCTCCAGCTTAGTTTTCTATAAAGAAATCAAGGAGGGGCTTCTATTTGAAAAAAAATATCTAATTGTATTATTTGCTAAGGACATCATTACACTTTTTGACTTTAGGACCGTAAACCTTAAATTGACAATTGTGACTGGACGATAGACAAGCACCGACAGAAATGACCGACTATAAACTGTCTGTAATAAACTGGACGACGAAAAACACTTTCTCTACAACTGCAGTAAATACAATGACGTAAGAACAACATATATGCCATAGCACTATATCATAAGTACAAATGCATGAAACAAAGGGTCTTCTTCTTAGAATATGCAATGAACCTATCCTCAGAAATTTATGCAAATTGCTTAAATTTGCTAAGAAACCCATCACACAATAAGGTAATTACCGCAACTACTGTTTTAATTGTCAAATAACTACATGACCTGTATTTAAAATGCAATGTATTCAATACCGTAAATATCTGCCCATGTGCCCTTGGTGGGGCCTAGGTGTGATAAAGTGAACTTGAACTTGAACTTTGTCAGCCCCTCCCCAGTTTGCACAGCACCCCAAATTGGTTTGCCCCCTCCAGATTCGTCTACGAATCTGTCTACGATACAGATATGATCGACCAAATACGGACGTAGGGTCTACATGGACGGGCTATGGATTTGACACCGGAAATAGGATGCGGTGCTTGGCATATCATATATCATGTATATATATGCATAGCTCGACGGATGTGTGGAAATAAGCTTAAGTAGAAACATTGCAGGATTCCAGTTTATCAACCAATCATATAACGTCATAATCAACTAAGTGACGTGTAAGTTGACGTCATAATCAATTACGCCATGAATGACGTGGCTAGGGTCGTCACGAACGCTTAATTCATGATGGACTAAACATGTTGTACGAATTGTATGTCTTTACTATTTAATGAACATTCTATTGAATATTTTGAAACTAATTTGTCTGGGCGTTGTTGCTGCGATAGGCATCAACAACACCCAGTCAAATTAGTTTAAAAAATATTCAACAGCTCACCTATATAGTTTTCTGGAAATTGACAGTCTGGGTCAAGTTCAAGGATCGCTCGATCCCAACACGGGCGAAACGTGGGTGGAACTTAGCTAAAGATGGGCAGGCATAGCTAAAACTGGATTCCTCTTTTGTGACCCTGAGGACTTGTGGCATACACGCCTTTGTTAGAAATGTAAACATGTGACAGACCGCTGGACAGACTGATGAACGAATCAATCAATCAATTAAACAAACAAACAGACAAGCAAACAACCAACCAACAAATCAATCAATCAATCAATCAATCAATCAATCAATCAATCAATCAATCAAACAAACAAACAAACAAACAAACAAACAAACAGACAAGCAAACAACCAACCAACCAACAAATCAATCAATCAATCAATCAATCAATCAATCAATCAATCAATCAATCAATCAATCAATCAATCAACAGGCAATACAGTTCAAACAGTTCTCTGTACTGACCTCTCAGCTGAGACATGTACTGCTAATGCTCCAAATAGCAACCAGAGTAATCCTAACGAGTTCATCTTCTGTGGAAGAAAAATAAACGAGCTTTAATATCAAGCTAATAAACTTCGAATGGCGCAAGAATACAATCCGCGTCAGATTATCGTCCGCGCGTACTTGTGTTCGTTTTGTGTGAGTGTATGAGTTGATATATCTACGTTGCACAATTACTCATTAACCCTCCCATGGCGAAGACAGCCAAAGTCGGCCGCTACAGGGGTCTCTGAGGAATGTGCATCTTCAGGCCAAGAGACTATCTTTATAAAAAATTACCACTGAAATGTCTGGCTCGAAAACAGAGCCAGTCATTCCAGTAGTAAATACCCAAGGATAGTCTTCTTGTGGCCTGCAAATGAATATCCACTATGCAAATATTTTGAGTTTTGGACCTAATTTAGCCAGTAAATGGAGCATCGGAGCTACAGCTGACATTTCATGGGTAATGCCTATAATGATAGGGTGTTAGACTTTAGTGTGCAACTATACACTGCCGTATGTTAGTAGTTCATATTTCAATATCCGGTTTGGGAGGATGCTTAGGGGGTGATTGACTACTTAGTCTCCTAATGGGAAGGAACATGCAAATATCACACGCGTACTACCGAGAGCCAATAAGATAGTTTATGTATACGATGTACATCTTCCATCACCCACACATCCACCGTAGTATTACACACGATACGCTTTTAGGAATATGAACAGTGACTATAGAGGCCTGAATACATCCCAGATACATATTCGTGCTGTGCAACACTTATTGTATGCTATAGGAGAGATTACCGTATTTACAGCTTGTGTGATCAATCAATGACATTTATTACACATAAAACACCACAATGTCAAAAATTTCATTATTACATAAAGAAAAGACTGGTGTATATTTAGGAATCAGTGTCTCTGAAGCTTTGATTGTGGCGTCCACGGCAGAACAATATGCGGTGAAGGAAGTGCATTTCCACAACCGCGCCCCCACCCCACCCGCCCCAGGCAACACATAACAGTTTTAAATGCATATCGTTGGGGGCCTGGTTAAATTCACGTTATCTGGATTGGTGTCGTATCTATACGGCAGGCATGGAGAATCACACTGCTAGTACAAATACAAACGTTGATAATGTTACAAATTACTAATGCTCAAGATTTCAAGGAAACTAAAATAATAACCTGTAGTGAATCATCTTTGCATGTACACTCTACCACCCAATTCTAATTGCATTGGTTTCAATGACATATAGCAAGCAGTACCGAGAAGGAAACCTAAAAAATTATTTCTGTGCTGTGCAACGCACTATGTAGAACGCACTAACGCCATTGACCAATGGCCGAATAGACTCAAAAAAGCGATTAGGTAAAGTTACATAATCAGTGCCATAAACTGCTTTCTGAGAGTGGCGTGGCACCTAAAGGTGACAACCAAACCAAAACTTTATTTGCATATTTGCAACTGACTATGGCTTTTGGAAGCCATTGCAGAATGAAGAATATAACGAGTTTCTGGCCCACCACATCTACACGCAAGCTGACCAACGCACTGAACATACAGATTGCCTATTGTGCATATTTGTGAAAGGTTGATTGCAATTATTGGTCGTGTTAGTTGATCACATACATACAGCAAGATACTATCATATAACAGTCAACCCACATAATGATAATGTTAACGTCGACCAACTTAAGAACACAAGGGAACAGATGTATGCAATCTGTCACTCAAGCATATAACGTCATAATCAATTACGTCACATTTAGGATGACGTAATAAGCATAATGCACAATCAATGACATCTAGCTTTGTAATGAGCATGTAAATGCATGTACGTGTATGAATTTTATGTTTGTATGAAGTTATTATTTAATAAACATACTGTTGAATATTTTGAAACTGATTTGACTGGGTGCTGTTGATGCAACAGCACCAGTCATTTTAGTTTCAAAATATGCAATAGCTTACCTGCATCGTTACCTTGAAATTGGGATCCTAAGAATTCTGAGTTTAAAGTATATAAATCGATCCCAAAATGTGGGCGAAGCGTAGCTCGATATGGGCGGGCAGAGCTAGCAATTAATCCCTCTATTCTACGACAAACCAGTTGATGATAATGCTCACATTGACCCACTACAGAACGCAGTAACTTGCACCTATGGCAGCTGTAGGGATGAACATGTTTGATAAGCTGGTACCCGACTCCAATTGCTCATAATCGCATATCCTGAGCCAGAGAATCGTCAGCGAGGGTATGAGGAGTCGGGTACCAGCCTACATGTTTGACGTCTGTGGCCAGTAATAATATGACGTCAGCAGCATCTCCGGATGGTATCAGAATATGCAGATCAGATTACATGACGTTACCAGGTTTGCAACATGTATTGCGTTCTTTATCAAGTTACCTGGATAAGTGCCATATTTATGCGGCTGGCATAGACGCTCCTACAGATTAGGCCACTTGTAGTAATACAGAGTCACTACCTGTGAGAGTAGCGCAACAGCGATGGTCTGTGTTCGGACGTGTTCTTTTCATGCCAAAAAACCACACCTGCTCAGAAAGCACTAGCATTTGCAGTGGTAATAGGTATCATGCACGCAAAAGACGCTACAAATAAACTTGCTAAGTGTTTTGCGAGCAGATCTCAAAGAACGTAATCTAGATCAAATAAAGACGAGAAAAAAGCTAAAGGAGCTGAAGACGGTCACAGTGAACACGACACAGTGGTAAATGTTGAAGAAAAACTGAACGGAACTGAAACACGTTTTAATTTCTTCAGCTACAGAATACAGTCAATCACCATTGTCGTCATTTCTTGCTTTGGCCATTCTCTGAACTTAACTGACAATGGCGCAGATTTATATTACTGTATGTACTGACACCGTTACTTTCATTCTTTCACTCTGCGCAGGTATAGACCTTTTTCGGAGTAATGGCGTCATATGACGTCATAATCAGCTAAGCGGCGTGTAGGATGGCGTCATAACTATTACGTCATAAATGATTCTTTACGGCCCGGCCCGTCTTTAACTCTTAAAAGTTCGACACGTTGTAAGAATTGTATATCTCTACTATTTAATAAACATGCTGTTGAATATTTTGAAACTAATTTGCCATAGGCAGCAACAGCACCCAGTCAAATTAGTTTCAAAATATTCAACAGCTTACCTGTACAGCTTTCTGGAAATTGATAGTCAGGAAGTTAGGAGATCGATCGATACCAACACGAGCAAGGTCTGGGTGGAGCTTAACTAGAGATGGGCGGGGCATGGCTAAAAATAGAAAGGTCCATTGTAAGTTTTCTTTACAGCATAAGTCCATAAAAAGCGCCAACATTGTCTCTAAAATCAACAAAGCCAGCGATACTTGATGGTCATGTTGCGCAGATGCAGCCATGGCTCTCACCAAAGTCTATGCTGATATCGTGGCCATACTGTTAGTTATACAGGTGTTTTCTGAGCAATGCGGTTTAAGTAAACGAGACGTGGGATCGCAAAAGTTGGTTCATAAATTGGATTGATATCGCGTTGAGATAATGATAATGATAAGTATGATGGTTCTGTGGTGGTAATGATTATGATTGTAAAATATGTATGCCTAAAGACTGTCCATTGTCTTTATATTGTTTGATAACAACAGCCGATTGGCATTTGAACTAGGATAAATGCGATTTCATCTACATAGCATTAGATCACTATGTGGTGACTATGGTAACGGGCATATACTACCCAAAAGTTGTTTAGGATAACGTACAATAACAGGAAATATTGAACATAGGGATACAATTTATCAGAATCCATTCAGCCTTAACTACATTTATTCTGCAATTATCAACACAGAAACGTAATGTCAGGTATTGTGCAACCGAGCGTAACAAGCGTAGTGACAGCTGTCATCCTGCTGCGTACTGTCCACGAGCTACAGTCACGTGTGGATATGTCTGCCAAGTGCCACAGTCATGTGTGGATATGTCTGCCAAGTGCCACAGTCAGGGTCTCCCGGATACTCAGTAGCCGCGTATGGCCACCCCTACCACCGATTACAGCCCAATGCATTCTTTGTGTGTTGTCAATCAATGATCGGAATCGAACTTGCTGTATATTGGCTCACTTCTCTGGCGAAGCCTTCTAAGCTACTGGAGGCTGGTGGGTTGGACTAGTTGCGTTGAAATGGCTGTCTGCAGAAAGTGCCCAATGGGATTCAAGTCTGGAGACAGAGCTGGCCACGTCATTCGCTAGCTACCCTTGTTTTCTAGATAGAGGTTCAAACATATCGTGACTTGTCTCTGAACAAGACAACTTAACTTCGCATTGAGCAGGAATCCAGGTGAAATGTTACCTACTACACTCCAATGCCATTGGAAAGTTCCTAATTATTCAGATGCTGTCTGCTTGACATTATTTCACAAAAAGAAGCGGTAAATTCCTTCAAATGTAATGAAAAAAGAATTTCTACCGCATTCCGTGGGAAAACATGTCAGCGGAGTACACTTTTCGGGCTAAATCCTGGCGAGCGTGAGAAGACCACCAGTGCGTGACAGCACAATGCCCATTTCTCTTGCACAACCTCCATGTTACTGCCAGCTTCTTCAACAACATTAATATTAGGCAAGGATGCCTCACCGATAGGAAAATCTTGCGTTTTCTGGTATTTTGTGTTTATTTAGAATATCCTTAGCAAGTCTTAAAACGTATATATGTTCGACAGGTGAAGCACAGGCTAGTCGACCCTTTACTAGTTGGATTTACAAAGGACATTTCCAGTTTATCCATCCATCATATGACGCCATAATCAACTACGTGACGTGTGTAGATAAGTACATCACGAACGCATAAATGAAGATGGACTAAGCGTTATTGTATGAATTCTATGGTTCTGTTGAATATTTTGAAACTAATTTGACTGGGCTATGGTGGCAACAGCACCCAGTCAAATTAGTTTCAAAACATTCAACAGCTTATCTGTATAGTTTTCTGGAAATTGATAGTCAGGGCGCTCGGGGATCGATCAGTCCCAACACGGGCGAAGCGTGGGTGGAGCTTAACTATGGATGTGCGGGGTGAAGCTTAACTATGGATGGGCGGGGCATAGCTAAAACTGGAAAGGTCCATTATCAGAGAATCTATACTGACAATAGCACGTGTTACCGGCACATACTCGTGCATGGAAATGGTTAATTATGGTTCACGTCTAATCGGAACAGTTCTAATATTATAATTTTCCTTGACATCCGGTAATCTTGAGATGTGACTGAGTATGTTTTCTGTAAAATGCATATATGTCTCATGATACACAATCATATACAAACATGTAATATACGCATTGGTCTTTGTTTCGATAGCTGATATGTTCTTGCATATTTCTTACCTTGAATTGACTGTCTAGATGCAGCTGAATTCAATGTAGTCCTGTGACAGGGAGAGTCGAAATATAGACGGTTTATATAATGCGATGTATAAACGGATCAAGAATGCGCTATCAGACAGGAGGTCAGATAACGTATACGGTACAGCTTAGAAATAACATACAGTGTCTAAAAGAAACAAAATAAAAACGCACTCTTGAATCTTTTGAACATAATTGAATTGAATGTAACAATGTCTTCCAATCAAATTATGTTCAAAAGATTCAACAACACATTTCTTAGAACGAGTTAAAAATTGTACTAACGAACATGTTTCTGTTTTCATTGTGTTATTTCTGAACTGTACTGTAGAAGATATTAACTGGCAGATTAGGCTACAGTTCAGAGAATGCGCCAAGTAGGCTAGCTAAGGATAACCTTGCCTGCCATATCATACGCCGCTCATACTCGCTTGATAACAATTCAACCTGTACACTGAGGACCTTATTAGTAACATATTTCTACCTATATACTAGTGAATCCTAGACTATTGTCGATTATGTGATGATGTAAGACCAGTTGACAATTCTGAGAATACATTGACTGAATGATGGTATTGCCAAAGCACCAATGCCTTTCAGTCCCATTGCCTTAAAAAATATTAGGCTTATATAGTTTAAATTAAAGTATCCCCGCGAAATTCATTGTTTGTCGCAATATTGAGTGAAGATGGTTGGATTTGTTTGACAAAGCTAACGCGAAGATAAGCGGGACTCGCTGATTACATAATCTATAAGCCAATCAATGTGCACATATTTCTGTGCAAATACAACACACGGTAAATGATTAGAGACAGAACGCCGCGTGCACACGCGTTGTGCGCACACGCACGCACGTACGCTCACACGTGCACGTCTATGCGTAAACACTCAACCATACACGCTCAAAAGCAAGGACGTATTTAATGTATAACACGCATATACACAAACAGATACGGATGCACTCAGAAGTGAAGCATGCACATTCGCTCCTTGTATTTTAATAGGCACAACTCGTTGTTAATTTTGTTAGAAATGTGTGTGGAAAGGTGACGTCAATTTTGAACAATTAACTATTTTTTACATATTGACAACTACTGAATGCACTGATAGCGAAAGAAATCGAAGAATATGCCGAAACGTTACAAATGACTTGCATTCGCTTATGTCACGATCTCCCATGACCGTCTTGGTCACCCGATTTGCTTAAACTAATATGGCTTACTATAACGTGGATTTACTTTACCGGTAATAATACTGTATTACTTAAAGCGACTACAATAGATTCCAGCTCGGAACACTCTCCAAACATACACTATAGTGTGAACTAAATCGTTGCAGCCTCCCTTTTGAAGGAAACAAAGATGAATCATTCTATTAGATATTGTATTCTAAATCACATTGCGCTTAGATAAGTCTAATTGTGTAGTTAATGTCTTGTCAAGGATTGTAAATTATCTAAGGTAGTATATACATACAATAAGCGGGGAATTTACAGTAGGCCTAACTAATGTCAATGTATGCTTCTATTGGAGCTACGGTATATGATATACGTTTAGCAAGGGTATATGATGAAAGCGATATTCATCATAATGCAACGAAAGTAGACGACACAAGAAACAATGGTGAGTTATTGAGTACTCCGACACCACATTAAGATTTCCACGGTACGATCTCCACTGACCGTCTTGGATAAACACTGTTCGGTTAAACTAATACTAACGAAGATTTACTATACCGGTAACAATACTGTATTACGTAAAACCACTACAATACAATCCAGTTCGGAGCACTCTCCAAACATACATAATAGTGTGAGTTATATCGTTACAGCTTAGATCTAAAGCGATTTTATTTATACCGTCAAAATGGGATTTTTCAAACTTCATACATATCTGGAATATTTTGGAAATATCCATATCTAGCTATATAGTCTCGTCACGAAATGCGGATAAACAAGTGTTCGCACCTACATACATACAGACGGACAGAAGCCAGATTATTGGTCACGGACACACATCTAAATCATATTAAACGTTGTCTGACACTGGAGCTGTGGAATCACGTTTAACGTGTACATTGCAGCACGTTAGCGTTCAGGTCAATTCAAAATTATATAGTCTAGAAAAACCGGCCGCCTTCACGAACCCCTCCCCCACCCCTCCCTCCACTCTGTGGCGCCACCCATTAAGTGAGATTGACTTGAATTGAAGCCATCACCATCACCCTAACTCAATAAATGTTTTGATCGCGAGCAATATAGTATAACAACGCATCAATAATTCAATAAGTTGCGCCATAACCGCGCCAGTTAATGTCTTATGAACTCTTTCCGTGGCTAGCTGACAAGGACAGATTTTCTTTATACATCGATACGAGTATTAAAGCGGTGTACAAACTAGATCGATGGCACGTTATTATATTCCACGAGCAGGTTAATTATACGAGATATGTATTACATAAAACTACGACTTATTTTTGAAAAAAAAAATTGACTGAAAGTTGTTGCTGTTGTTTTAGTATCCAACACGCTTATTATATATCTCATTTACAAGCCAGTTTCTATGTAGTTTTTATTTCCAGCGAGATAGAGCCTGTCTTGTACGCCGCTCACGTCTGAGGCAAGACGCTCGCAATAGCGGTTAGCAGCGGGAATTAACTTAGCATACCAAATTAGATCAGCTAGCCATTCTTTCTATCGACATTACCATAGGCTATGTGGTATAATTTATTAGATGGTATAGTCAAAATCTAACTGATAATTTTGGAACTGATTTGACTGAGTGTCGTTTTGTCAACAGCAATATCCATTCAAAGGTTATTATCAAAAGAATAAGATAATTAACCCTTTTGAACTAATGAATTACCAGAATCTCACGCTAACCAGCCTACAGTACAGCTCAGTAATAACTTTAGGCGGTTCCAAAACAAAATAAAGCGTTCTGTGAAATATTCCGAAGTCAATGGACCTTTCCAGTTTTAGCTATGTCCCGCCCATCCCTAGTTAAGCTCCACCCGACCTCGCTCGTGTTGGGATCGACCGATCTCCGAATGCCCCTGGCTATAAATTTTCAGAGAACCATTCATATAAGCTGTTGAATATTTTGAAACTAATTTGACTGGGCGCTGTTGCTGCCTATGGCAGCAACAGCGCCCAGTCAAATTAGTTTCAAAATATTCAACGTAATATTTATTAAATAGTAAATACATAGAATTCTTACAACAACACTTACTCCGTCTTCAATTATGCGTTCGTGACGTACTTATCTACGTCATTCATGACATCATTGATTATGCCGTCATCCTACACGTCTCGTAGTTGATTACCGTGACGTCAAATGATGAATAGATAAACTGGAAAGGTCCGTTGTATTGGATGACATTGTTGCCTAAGGCAGCAATGATTTCCAATCCAATTATGTGCAAAATATTCAACAGAATATTTCTTACGTCATTTTCAAAATTGTACTGACTAACATGTTTCTGTTTTGAAAATAAAGTAACTTATTTAGGAGCTGTACTGTATACGGCGCAGCGTTAAACGAGCAACGCCAGAGTCCAGTGATCAAATTAGTTTTAAATACTGGTTAATTAAATTGTGAATGATTTCTCGAATTTGGCATTTCGTTTTGAAAGGGTTAAGAAGTTGCCAACCAGGTTTCGACGTAGAATGTTCTTGTTCAGAATGGGATCTCTTGCATGCTACACACGTAAATATACAATACGCCCACCGCGTTGATCCGATATATCTCTCAAGTATATGACGTCATATTCAATTATTTCCCATGTGGGTTAACGTAACAATACATAGTGACGTGTCTAGCTCCGTCACGAACATTGAAACGTCCGTAAAATGTACGAATTGTGTCTTTGACAGGTCTACAATTTAATACATATTTGTTTAATATTTTGAAATTAATTTGACAAGGACCTGTTGCTGTCAACAGTAATAGGTTCCAGTCACATTAGTTTCAATATCTTCAACAGCTGTCCTTTACATGGCTTTGAGCCAGGGAAATTCAAGAGTTAAATGATTAGCAAACATGTGGATCCGGAAGTACGTAATCAATGGATGCATTCGAGCTGTCGATTGTGTATATGCCGTCTCAATCAATTACGTCACAGTAGGCTGACGTCACAATCATAATCAACATAAATATTCTGTCCCGAGGCTTGAAGAAATGTATGTCTTTGATGAATTTACTATTTCATAAACATTCTGTTTAAAGTTTTGAAAACAGCTTCCATTCAAATTAGTTTCAAAATATTCAACAGCTTATCTGTATAATAATACCTTGGTATTGGGATTCTGGGAATTCAGAGTTCGTTCGCCCCCCATTACTAGAACTATGAATCCTGGTACATATCACATTTATGACGTTTTATTCTTCCCTCAGTTTTTTGCTGAAACTCAGCTTGTAATCGCGAGGTTATGCATAAAAGCTGGACGCGAGCGCGACTTACTGGCTATATCCGAGTCAACCTATATAGTCCAGTCAATATAGGGATATACCTAGAACAAATTGCAACATAAGCTTTTTTGGTTTTATGTAATGCTACTGGTCCTCACCTACCAGAAAATAAAAAACTCCTAAAAATTCTATCCCGATAAAGGACTATTTCACAGAATTTAATAGGACCACTTAAAACCAATTATTAAGCTGAATATCTTACGTATCTTTGACTGGAGACCCATAAAATGTCTTAACTACATAAATAAAAGTGATAGCAAAGAACTGTCATTTCGTGATATGATCGCTATATGACATCCCGCTAACAGTAGATCTGTTACTACGTCTCTTGATGACGTCATCATGACGTCAATTATCAATCTTCCAATATTCAAGTAAATTTAATCCAAGTTTTATGATTTGTTGAATCAGTATGATGAATTTAGTAATGGTTTATTATATACAAACAGTTACATCCGTCATTTTCTCAATGGACGGCAAGGTCCAACATACTCATATTATCTTTACACAAGACCAACGTCTATGTCGTCAAATTCTGCAAGATCTACAGCTTGACAACTTGGAATGTTGCTGCAGTTGGTACCCTTGCATTCGCCACATGCATATGTACAATGTAGGCTATGCTTTCTGCAGCTGCATCGCAATGTCGCACATTCTCCTCGGCACTGGCATCGAATAACTTTCAGAATGCAATCAGGAGCTGGTAGCTTATCCATTGTTCTGGGAATAAATTTCCCCTGGTGAATCTGCCATCCGAAATCCTCTGGCTTTAAGATCTCTTGCTCCTTCGTCCATAACTTTACTTGGAAGTAAACGCGAAAACTATGAAACTTGGCTCCATCAGACGTTGGTGGCAGATTTTGAATCTGCAGAGATGAAATACTCTTAACCACTTTTTCTCGAAATTTTCGAAGTCTCAATGCGTCCAATGTATCAGTTTCACTACCACCATACATACATACCAATAGCTTTTCACCAGACACCTGAATTCCGACCTTAGCAGATGTGTGGCAAAATTCCTTTGCATGATTCATGAATGAAGAATTGGACTGCATCTTTCTAAGAGGAACACCTTTGCCTATGCCAAATAAACGTGATGTTGTGTCACATCCACCTATTGCATGAATTAAAGGTAGGTATCGAGCAACATCATCGCCAATTTCAGCTCGCAGAAAATTTATGTCCCAAACGATGCATTTTCCAACCATGTCTGGCTTCCCTGGCTTATCCGATCTGTAGATAAGTTTGTGGAGACCAGGATCAGCGAAATGGCACAACAACACTAATATGTCTGTGTCTTCCCCAATAACGTGAGCTATGCCTGATTTGGCACACTCAACCCCCGTCAATGCAATCAGAACATCTGCATCATCGACAGCAATCAAAGTTTTAACATTATTTTCTTGGAGTTTTTTGGACAACATATCAATGAAGTTTTGTTTATTGGCTGAATTTGCCAGGAAATGATCCTTCTTTGACTTGAGTGTCATGTTACTTGAGAAAATAACTATTGGCCCCACTGCACCTTTTGTCCGTCTTAGATGAGTCATATCCTTAATCGATGGTCCTGAAATATATCCATCAAACACAACAGTTGGCTGGTTGAATGTTTTTACATACTCCACGTACATCGCGGCAATGTCATTGAAGCTGCTACCTTTCTTCCAAAGAAATCGGTGGATTAATGATCCGCCATCAAAAACAGTGTATTCTGGTGTTATTTCTTGGCATTTGGTGCTGCTCGTAGTAGAGGTTGCAGAATTCAATGCCTCTGCTAGCTGCGGCTTATTCGCTTCTCGGAGATGTCCATGTTTGTCAAATAGAGATGGTGGATATGTAGACAGCTCGTGCATTAAAGCAGTGTCTAGATTGCATTCACTATTATTTGCTACAATTAAAAGGCGCTGAAAAAGGAGCTGTGGGTCAAGAGAAAGCTTATCACCATCACTCGATACGACATGTCCTCCCATACATACCACTTGATCTTTTTTCCTGAATGAAAACTCGAATGCATCGTGGCCTTCCATTTTCTGTATTATGGCATTTCCAACTTCCAATGCCTTGTGTTGATTACAAGTGGGATCAGCTGTAATTCCAGTGGCAGTATTATATAATTCATCATTTGACATAAATGGACAGTAATCCTGAAAATATTTTAAAATAGTCAAACAATCTGTGTGATCCCGAACTTTCCTGGCTTCAGACATGTCTTTATGTTGCTCCGAGACTTGGTATTCTGCTTCTGTTAGCTCCTGCATGGCCTCGTTGATTTCTGAACACACAGGGTGTGCTAAAAGCCAACGTCTCCTTTGTAACATCTGGACGACCGTTAATATTAGTTCTTACTATGCTTTCCCCTACATGATTCTCAAGCTTTTGTCGCATACATTTTATACTGTAAGGTTCAGTGCAGAATTCTGACATTTTGTTAACCAGGTCAACTACAGTTGTCTGTTCATCATCGATTTCCCTCAGATAATTGACTACCTTCAGGAAAGCGTCCTCCCTCGATGTATCTAATATTCTGCCCAAACGTGGAATTTTGGGTTCATCTACTGGGGTTCTTCTATATCGCATGGGAATCTGTTTGCCAGTTCTAAAATTAACGCTGCACACTTGGTGGTATACAGCTTCCACCGCAAAAAGATCCCTAGCATATATGACCCGTCCTCGAACCTCTTCTGTTCAACTATCGTCTTCAGGCCTTTCATCACATGCAGCAATAATTGATTTCTGGCAATCCCATGTGCGTACCTTGAAAACATCATCATTCTCATCACACCTACTATTTGTCTCAACTGCCGTCCCACATAGAAAGCAGTGGTCCTTGAATCGGAATTCAGGTACCTGTGAGCGGAGAATGGGTGATGGGGTATTTCGCCGGTTGCTTTCTAATTTTCTTTTTCTGGCTGCTTCGATCTTAGGTCTATCAATGTGATCTCTCCTACAGGAAACATGTAATCTTTGCCCATTTACAATAGTCATAAGTGCAATCTCACGGGTCAAACTGGCTTCATTTATTCCAGCTATACCTTTTGATGATATCACAAATGTGGGTTTGCCATTGTCAAGACTCTCCCCACAAATTGCACAGCATGCTACATTTGCTGTTTCATCCATGACGTTGAAATGGTGAAGTAAAACAATGTAATTAATGATTAATTATCATGGGACACAATGACATACATATTTCAAGAGTAATTCATATATGGTAATGGGTAAAGTGTTGTGAATTAATGTATGTGTAGGGTTTTCATATATACATGCGCTCTGGACACCAGGTCCTTGAAAGCGCTCTATAGCGGTTCTGTGTGCATAAAGTAAACAAACACTGTTTGTTTCAGCCGATTTGATGAAGAATGACTTGATAAAGTCAAAGCTTGACAAAGAAAAGCTTGACGAAGTGAAAACTTTACAAAATGTGTGGAGAAAACAGAAATGAATACGGAAAACAAGTTTATAAAAAGTTCCGCCCGGAACGTACATTCACGGAAAATAATAGTCAGAAAGTGTTAAATGTCCCTCTGCTCGTTATAAAGGACCTGCTGACAATAAAGAGCACATATGAGACATTCTGCGCATAAATTCCGCCGTTAGCTACAATTTAGCCATAGACTTCCTACAAATGGATGCTTCTAGCGTAATGTATAAATACTTCAATGCCTCCTGTCTACATGTGACGTCACCATTAAGGGCTGGTGACGTAAATACACTAGCAATGAGACAGCACAACACTTTTACTAGTAGATTCAATCACTTAGCATCACATTCTACCATTTCTTACTTTTTAGAAATACATTATATGCGTCTAAAATTAATAGGAAATGTAATCCTTAGCTTGCAACAAAAATGTGGCAGCCATTTTTAATCACATTAATTAGGACCTTTCCCGGTGTGGGATTTTTAAGAATTTTTTATTTTGTGGTACTTGAAGACCAGTAGTATCAAATAAAACCAAAAAAGCTTCTGTTGCAATTTGTTCTAGGTTAACCTTATTTAAGCGTAGATTGACTGGACTAATAAGCCTCTTGCAGTTCTCACAGACCGATTTTACAACATATTTTCCTGCTGAAGGGTCATAAATGACATGAACGGAATAGAAAGGCATGCGTTTCAATCTAAAAATAGAGCCATGGCTTCGTGCCGAGAATACGATTCTCGATCTGGTATCGAAGGGAATCTCGCGAGACACGAATGGCATGCATTTATATATGTAACCATTTATCAGAAACAATGAAAGATTAGAGAAATGATGACAAGTATTTATTACGAGCTGATGAAAACGTAGGCGCTATACATGAATAAAGATGATACATTTCTCCGTATGAATTGACTGTACGGATAAAGGAACCACCCCAGGTTTGACTGACCCTAAAGTGAGAAATTGGTAAGCAACAGCCTTGGCAGTAATTCAAATCACATGTAGATTTAGTCACAGCCGGCCACTGAACGAGCGATCTCCTTCGAGATCTCCTTCATATGAGTTCGAGAAAAGAGTGTAATGATTGGCCATTGGCGTAGTAATTTCAACGAGAATATGGTGATAAAGAGAAATGAATAATGAAAGAACACGAGAACTACCCTATTCATACCAGATAATATACGTCACACGAACGAGATGATATACAGCTCATAATCCTCTGTATGAAGAATCGCTAACGGAGCCTAATGAGCGGGTCCCAGCTATGAGGTTTCCGATGTTGAAGCTGAGCCGGTTGCCATGATTAGGTGGGATGTCCCTGCACCCGAGGTGGTGACGGCCCTTGAGTGCCGACTCGAGGTCGTCGCTTTCACTGGTCGCAGAAGTGCATATGACTTAGTTCTCTGTCTGTAGAGTTGGCAATCAGCCAGTTCGCGTACCTCACCAAGAACATTGGTCCCATCAACCACAAGCTTGAAGTCGTCTAGCGTATCCACCTGCTGGATGACTCCTCCCTTCTGAACCGGGACCGCAACAGCGACACAGTCCGATATACCACAATGCACTGTCTGCTCTAGCCGTTGGTTAGCAGTGGATTGGACCTGCTGGTGTTCTCGCTCCACATCACGATCCACTGTTTGGAACCCGTTTGCTTCAGCTCCTGGTCATTCTCGTCATGCCAGACATGAAGTCTTGGAGCATTAATCGTCACATCTGCGAGCCACTCAGTGTACACCCGGAGGAACAGCCTATCCTGCATGGCAGCTGGATTCACGTGTGTGTTCTCGAGGAGGATTAAGAGTGGAGCTGCCACGGGCATCTCGACACCTACCTGTAGTTTGAATTCCGTGAACCCATCAAGGTTGGTCCACGAGCCAGTGAACCTAGGACCCAGTACTCATCGTTCACATGGGTGGTGTTCATGGTGCTGTTGCGCTGCACGATCTCCCACCTGTTCAGACCCTGCGGGAGCTCTACCGTCAATTCTGTTGTGCTCTGAAGCTTGAACTCGAGTGTCATGCTCTTGATCTCGTGGATCTGTGCCGAGATTGCAAAGTCGATGTACTTCCCAGCAGCAGACAACGGGTTCTCATCATGTATACTGGGTTGAATGACCATCAGGCGGTCCTTCCGAGATCAGTGCGGTGCGATGTCGCGGTTTCAATGGCCCCATCTGGATGTTGCACATACTGCAGCATGTTTAAGGTCTGGGTATATAGAGGTTTTAAATGGCTGCCATGTTCGGTTCATGACATCAACATTATCTACGAGCGAGCCAAGGTCACACCTCCATCTGATGCGGAGATACTGGCCGCCATAGAGGAAGGAGCGCCAGCTCATAGTACAAAAGAACTCCTGACTCGGATACTCTACAGGAAGTTTGACAGCACCCAGGGCAGGGCACTCAACCTACCTGTGGCCCAAACCAACAGCCCTGTTATTCTAGCTCTCCGAAGGGTGAGGGTCGAACCCAAAGTTCTACTAACGGTCGGGAAGTGGGCTGCCGTATTTAGCCTCCATAGCCAGGAAGAGCGAGATATGTTGGATAGCCTCCAGTCTGGAGCAAATAACTACTTCAGGGAGGAGGTCAGTGCCACTGTAGCGGAGAGCCATGACACGGGTCATGCAGAAGGTGGTCAGGAGGGATTCACTGTTGGCTGCAAGGAGGGGGGTCACTGTTGGCCGCAAGCAGCGGGTCACTGTTGGGCGCAAGGAGGCTCTTAAGCACATCTTCAACGAAAGAGGGTGCATGAGATTGACCAGTAATCTGCCAGCATTTACGAAATTCCCAGATAACTATCAGGACTAGCTCATCAAATCCCCTCGCAGTCAGATGCTAAGCACGCATGGCTAAAGTGGGTCTTCCGTGAGAAGTTCCAGAAGATGAGAGCCCCAGCTGATGACCCTCAGTGAGTTGAGTTTGAGCGACAGTATATGTGACGGGCCACACCAGCACTGGCTCCAATCACACCCGCAGCAGTGTTTGTATGTGCGAGGACGCTGTAGGCTGTCTTATATCGCCTGCACGTTCTGCTGTACTTTTCTGCCTCATGGACGAGATTCTGCTTGATGGCATCTATCTGCTGGAGTCGCCAGCCGTGTGCTGTACCACCCTCGTCGGTCATGGAGGAGTATAGTTCTGGTTGCTTACGTCACTCTGATTTTGCCATGGTATACCTGGAGATTAAACCTGCATCACCTGCAGAATCTGCTCATGAGTCATAGAAGGGTTCTTTTTGGAGAGCGTGGCGAACCATGCCAGCTTTTTAGTGTCGAGACAGACGTCTCTTATAAAGTGGTCATCCAGCACTATGTCGGGTGCCAGTAGCATTCGGAGACATGACATCTGGAATGTCACCTTATGACCAAGATAGTAGGTCCGCCGCTGGATGGCTTTCTTGGTCTTACACTTCTGTGCCATCCCCTCTTCCCACTGTATGACATCTGGCCCATCCTCGTCTGTGAAAACACCTGGCTCATCGTCATATGTGAAGACATCTGGCTCATCGTCATATGTGAAGACATCTGGCTCATCGTCGTCAGTCAAGACTCCTGCATCCTGCTTACTCTCATCCAGGAGGGCCTGCCAGTATCGGGAACCTTCACTGTTCCTTTGCCTCCTTGCCTTGCTGGCAGCCTGTTGATACCACTGTAGTCACTCTCCTTCTTGTTGACAGATCTGTTGCTGCGCGAGCATCTGTGCAGCCTTTGGGCAACCCTCTATCGGGGTCATCATCTCGGCAAAGGTAAGATATTCCTGGTGTGATATCATGTTGTCGTCAGGTCAATGAGTAATAAGAGTGTAAACTCTAATTGGGCATCCGATATCCCATCCATGCTCGCATATATGTTAATGGAGGGGCTGTTAAACAGGTGATTTACAGGTGTGAACAGGCTAGGACTGATAGCTTTCCATAGGTTACTGTTGGCACCTGGGAGATACTCTATCACGCCCCGGCGGACTTCTACCAGTGATCTGCTGTGTGCACTGCCCGGAGGTGTATGTATGTTGTGCCCCGCTGGGGCACCTCGAAGAGGACCCATTCTACACGGTACTGTACCACCTGTCTCCCCACTAGAGATGGTGAGATTAGGTTCTCACCATTGGAGAGTAGCAGTCGGGAAATCGTCATGGTTATATCTCCTGTTTAAACCCCTCCTATAGCATGTTATGGAACCCATATTTGCTCACTCGACTGGTCTTGCTAACCTGGCAGATGTGTACGCAGTTGATGCTGCCAAGCGATGGCAAGTCATTCGCCCTACAGTACGAAGCAAACTCAAAGGCATTCTCCCTCCACCCCATTGGTGGTAATGGGGTGGAGTTGCTCACAGTCCTCAAGGATGTGTCGAAGGAGCGCCTGGGTCGTAACATAGATGGCCACAAGATCGTGTTTCGGTACAATTTCCTGAAGAGGAAATACATCCTCGAGCCGTTGATTGAGCTCTCAGATACAGGGGTGACAGACATCAACACCCTAATTGACGACCTCAGATTTCATCTGGTCAAGCCCTATTCGAGTGGTGCCCTGCCGATGACCCATGATGGTCTGCTATTGACCCTGGCAAAAACCGGCAGTTCATGTTTGAGAAGAATGAAGTGTTGTCCCGCGCTGGACCTGGTGGTGACTGGCAAACATGGTTGCCACTATATAGGCCTTCCGCAGTCATTGACATAGAGGTTACTCCCCTCTCCAATGTTGTGAAAAGGGATGGGACAGTTCGAAAGCTCTACAGTCGGGGATCATCCTACCTCACCTACATAGGTGAAGGTGTCTTGCTGACGAGGGTGAGTCACCGGATCGGGGTTACAGGTGGAAAGCTCCTGCTGCGTCATCCATTTGATGGACCAGAAGAAGCTGTTAACCTCCAGGAGGGCACCCTACGGGTAGATGGTGTGTCGCATGTCTCCAAAGCCAAGGGTGCTGTTAAACTGCTTCAGTGAGTCAGACTCACTAGCCCGCAAATGACTCATATAGTCCTAGCACTACGTTTCTGAGCAGGCGGCAGAGTGAAGCAGCTGAGACTGCCATGATATTGGATGCCAAGTGGGCCCACTTCCAGGATGACCCCCAGTACAATCCTTGGATCGACCCCTTGGGGAGAAACATTTACGACCGCTTTCACCCACGTGAAGAGATCGAGTCTGTCTGCCACTTCTATGGGGTGGAGAGGGTAGGACGTGCTTGTCTGCTGGAGACACCTGCTCAGCACCAGATTCTCTGCGTAACATGTGAACATGCCAGAGTCTGCCGTGGTTCACATGCTAATCACTTTAGCCTCCTACCAGGTGAGCATTGTCAAGGTAGATGGAAGACACTATGGGTGGTCCTATTATGTTGATGCGACTCTGGCACAGACTACGTGTTTGTCTGAGCCTACACAGAATAGAGAGAGAGAGAGAGAGGCTGGCCACTGGCCGGTATCCTGAGGCGGTTCTCCTGGACATGGGGTCCGCACGGGAGTTTCATATTCGCCACGGCCGTCCATGTCCGGGAGAACAACAACTCCCCCCCACATGTCCCCTCTGCCCCAGCTAGAGCGTGTCGAAGAAGTCCTGGATCTGGCCCTCGGTCACAGAGCTGGGCGGCGAGATCTTGTCGCATCGTGTCCGTTGCTCCAGTGCGCGCATCTGGCAAATGGCCTCGTAGGCAGCATGCAGGTTGGGCGACTTGTGGATCTGCACGGCAAGTGTCGTGAGCTCGTCGATGCGGGCTGGTTTTCAGCCAGGCACCGGGGGTTGCATTCGATGGGAACGTAGTTGATCTCAAAGACCTTCCAGGGGATGACGCCCAGCGGGTAGTGGCAGTCGGGCCCGACTGCCGCCAGGGCGTCTATAATGCTGTGGTCGAAGAGGTTGCCACGGCCATCCACGAAGTGTGGGTCAACGTGCTGCATCAGGTCCTCGCGTCGGTCCACAAAGCCCATCATCTTGTCGAATGTCTTGGAGGGGCAGCTGCCGAAGTCGGCTGGGTCGTCTATCTTGGCATCAGGCACTACCCCGAAGTAGCTGAACTGCATCAGCCAGGCCTCATAGTCCGGCTCGCCGTCATGGTCGATGGACTGCGAGTCGTCGCTGCTAGTTGAGCACCAGCCTAGCCGCATGGCATAGATGGCGGTCATGCCCCAGGCCACAGGTCGGCCTCAGCCCTTTTTGTTATGTTAGTGGTAGTCCTCGTTGTACTCAGGGCTGTCGCCGAGGTCTTCGAGCGCACATATGCGGTAGACCATGCCGACGTAGAGTCCGAACTTGGCCACCGGCGACAGCTCAAGGCCCGACCAGACCTGCGGCAGGTAGTAGCGGGGTATGTCTCCCTTGGGGCGCCGGCTGTAGGGGGCCTTGAACTCCAAAAGTACCACCATTGTTTGGACTTCGTACTCCTTGTCGTCGACCTCCAGGTTGGTGTACAGGATTTGCCACCCCTCGTCGGAGTCACGTTGCCGCACCAGGTTGAGTAGACAGTAACCATCGCGGCTGTTGGCATGTCCCCAGTAGCCCAGCCACCCGCCATCGACGTGGATGTCGGTGCCCCGCGCACACGTCCTGCAGTCGATCTCCAGCAGGCGCGCGCTCATGGCCTCAAAGAGAGTTCCCCACCAGCACGCCATGCTGCCGCCGCTCCAAGTCTTGACCCCGCACTTCTGGCCCAAAACCTCCTCGAAGCTCGAGTAGGCGTTCCACCCCATGATGGCGACCAGTTCGGAGCTGCCTACCGTTGTTGCCTTGTTCTGCAGCCATCCCAGGCTGCGCTGTCGTGGGGCGTCCAAAAACAGTTGGATAAACTGATCAAGGTTCTGTTCCATCTTTGTCTGGATGGCGTCTTCCTTCTGGTGTGGTTGATCGGCGATCGGTGGTGTATATCACTGTGGAGGCTTGTCTCTAAATGGGCGTTCAGCCCCTATTATGTGTGGTAGTAGTAGGGTCGGAAATGATACTACCTCCCTCAACTGGCCGCCGTTCGGTGATCCGTGGTGGTCCCCACCGCCCTCTCAATCCCTGGGGGCCTCCACACCAACCACATGTCTCAACAACCCTATGTCCCAGGGATTGAGAGGGCGGTGGGGGCTACGGATCGCCGAACGGGTGCCAGTTGAGGGAGGTGGTATCATTTTAATTCCGACCCTACTACTGTCCTGGAATTGAGTAAACTTTAGTATGTCGCCAATTTAAATATGCATTCGGACTTATTTATTAATTATCTAATTATCTTATCGTATTAATATTAACTAAACGTATCTATCCATGTTCGGTATAGTTGATTATAATTTAAAGCGCCTACATAACTCATTCCTCAAGCACTCATGTCCGCCATTACTGGTGCGAGCTCTGATACAAGCATAGCCTAATTAGAAGATCCACACATAGCCCAGCGCGAAATTCCTGCAATCAAATCAATGTTCGCCAATTCTTCGCAGTCACACCTCGATTCCTGGAACTGAAAACAGGGATCACTCTGCACGCGCTCTGCTAACTGACGTATTAGCGATATGTTGTCTTTAGGTCTTTAACCCTAGAAGTTCAACTGTCTCCAATTCAGGGCATCTACACAGGAAAGTTGTTACATAGTTTGAGGCTAAGTTGACAGGATACTGCTACTGGCATATTTAGTTCAAATTAGGTTCAATGTATTCAACAGAATACTCCCTGCATCTTAAAGAATTCTCATTTTGTTCCGCTAAGGACTAACAGTTAATGGATTATGAGCTTCGCCGAACGACCCACTAACCGACCGACTGACCAACATATCTATGGGCTTCGAATGGTGGCCAATCATAGAGCTATAATCAAACCTCTCTACAAGGGACACTGTATGGATCGTCAAAATGTGGTCACTAAAGACAGGTGGTCACAGTAAATGTTCCGTATGGCTTTCTACCGTGTGTCCCCCAAAGCATGTGCCCGTTATAGAAAGGTTCTTCTGTATATATCATGAGCATACTATTCAGCTTATCTTCCCAAGACTCGTGAGCAATAGAGCAGCTACAGAATATCCGTATGCCTTTGCTGACATTGGAGGAATCTGATCTGCCGCACAAGTATCTGAGTCATAATCAAAATACATCACTTGTTAGCTGACGTCACAATCAAGTGACGCACGTTCGACACGAAATGGGCAAAGGTTCTACAGTAATTGTCTGAATTGTTTATGTCTTTGGTGAATTTACAATTTAATAAATATTCTTCTGAAGATTTTGAAACCAATTTTACTGGTAGACATTCCTGTCATATGTAGCCATAGCCATCAACACCTCCCAGTCAAAATAATTTCAAAATATTCAACACGCCAAGCCTACATGCATAGTTACCTTGAAATTGAGTTTCTGTGAAATCATGGTTCGGTGTTAAAATTGATTAAAGCTCTCGTACAAAACTGGGCGGAGTTTAGCTAGAAATGGCCGGGGCATATGTAGAAATAACTCCCACTATTAATACGGCTATGATTGTCATTCAGATTAATGTAAAAATCGGAAGTAAAGGTTTAACTTACCCATCAACTAGTACTGCTCGGGTACACGTGTACATATCATATGATATATAGAACGGAATGGACCAGCTAACTGAGCGGTGCAGTTGCCACTTGTGATAGATACGCGCTATCTCGTCTCTATCGTTCGTAAAATCGATGACGCTATCTCGCCGAGATTGCACTGGAATATCGTATAATCACTTATTTTTTGGTAAACCCGTACACGATGCCACAGACAACTTCTGATGAACAAATCAAATCTTAAATAATTTATTATCAAACGGGCGAGAAAGTATGTTCTACGAATATAGAGGTTATGGAGATGGCTGGAGATGGATGGGACGGTCGAACGCCAGTGTATGCATGAATTGCTAGGATAATGAACCTTGACTGGGCTTATGCCTCGTAAAATTATGATGATGATGATTATGATGATCAATGTACATGTCCTATGGGGCATTAAGATAATTAAGTGATGCATGCAATTCTGCATTACACACCGTAGCAATAGAGAGATCCGAGCTGTCACCCAATTATCTGATGTCAAAATCAAAATACGTCACGATCGAACGGACATAAATCCATCACGATGTAGAAAAGCAGTTAGGAAAATGTCTACTTTTGGTGAAGTTACAACTTAATAAACATTCTGGTGAATATCTTTGAAACTAATTTGACTGCGAGCTGTTGCCCCGGACTTGCTGCTATTCAACAACTTACCCGTATGGTTGGGCCACTTTGAAGTTCAGATTTGTGAAACTTTGATTGAAAGTTTCTAATCAATTGTTACTGTCGTAAGACGTGGACGAAGCCTCGCTAGAAATGGGTGGGCAGAGATTTATCTTTCTATTACCCTGTATAAATCAATGCTGTGGAAACACAATCACGGGAATTGTTATTGTTATCAAATGCACCATTATTCATTTCTATCGCAGCACAAGCATGATTTTCTACTTTTCTAATAACAAAGTAAACATGCTGAATGGACAATTCCAGTTTTAGCTATGCCCCCGCTCATCTCTACCTAAGCTCGTGTTGGGATCGATCGATCCCTGAACTCCATGACTATCAATTTCCAGCAAACTATACAGGCAAACTGTTGAATATTTTGAAACTAATTTGATTTGGGGCTTTTGCTGCCTATGGCAGGAACAGCGCCCAGTCAAATTAATTTCAAAATATTCAACAACATGTTTTTAAAATGGGAAAGGCATACAATTCATACACCGACGCATAGCCCGTCTTCAATTAAGCGTCCGTTACGTACTTATCTGCGTCATTCATGCCGTAATTGATTCTGAGGCCATGTGAGTGGGGGCCTTTGCTGCCTATGGAATACACAGTGCCCAGTTAAATCAATTTCAAAATATTCAACAGCATGTTTATTAAATAGCAAATACATTACAATTCGTACAACGTGTCGGACTATGAAGCGGCATTTAAGACGGACTAAATCGAGCCATTCATGACGTAATGATTATAACGTCATCATAGGCGTCACTTAGTTGACTATGGCATCATATGATTGACTGATGAGAACTACAGATATCTTATTCAGTGATACAAATCAATTCATTGTCCCCCTTATTCCCACACTGCCCCAGCCACCACAAATGGTTTCGTCTGCAACTGAAGCCGGCGATGCGTGCGTGCGTGCGTGTGTGCGTGCGAGCGTGTATATGCGTGCGTGTGTGCGTGCGTGCGTGCGTGCGTGCGTGCGCGCGTGCGTGCGTGCGTGTATGTGTGTTGGGGTGGGGTGGGTGGTAATAGACTTTGACTAGGTAATTGGTTTTCCTATGGCTATCATGATAGCGAATCAATAATTCAGTAACCTATGCCGCAGTAGCATCATTCAATGTCTTATGGGCGCTATTAGTGGCCAACTGACAGATTTACGCCGTGTTCAAAATTGTACTAACTAACGTGTTTCTGTTTTCGTTTCGGAAACAATATTAAGTAATTTCTGAGCTGTGCTGTGGTTCCTACTATTTCCTAGGAATGGCATGGCTAGGATTCGACGTGTACGGCGATCAAGGTTGAAACCAAAATATATCCATTATTGCATCTATATGATTAACATAAGCATCCAATATTGACCTAAGATTTCATTATGGGAAACCTTTATGACGAATACATTGGCACCTATAAACATTTAATGGCCAACTAGGCTAAAGAAAATCAAAATATTTGCTTATTAAATGTTCATTTGCAGGTCAAGAGGTGAATATCTTTGAAAATTTAACAATAGATTGACTGGTTCTGTTATCAAGAACTGCAGAAAACCACAGATTTCATCTTGAGAACGGCTCTCCAAGTGTGATACCAGCGATCGAAAAGAAGAAGAAGAAGAAGAAGCCTGCCATTACAGTGGTAAATTTTTGAAAATAGTTCTCTCTTGGCCTGCAAATGAGCATTCCACAAGACCACAGCAGTTGCCTTTTTTGACCGTTTTCGCCATCGAAGGGTTAATGACTATTGGTACTGTGAACGTAATTCTGACAGATGTTGTGAAAGCTAAGTACTTAGCAATATGATAATATAAATATCAGTGGCTTTGTCCTAGTGATGGGTATAGCTCTGTATATATGTTGAGGAACCAATACCACAATATATTTCATAAATAGGTTAATGTTTGCAAAATAGAAATAAGGTAGTTAGTACAATTATGATGTAAATATGTTCTGTTCAATATTTTGGATTTAATTTGCTTGGAAGCCATGGCTGCCTTAGGCTGGCTGAAATGACTTGTAATCAAAGTAAGTTTAAAATCCATAACAGTACGTTTTATTTTATTTTGGTAACATTTTAAGGTATTTTTGAGCTGTACTATATGTCCATAGCGGCGTTTCCCCGCAACAACCAGTCATCAAAGATCATAATCATTGCACCAACTCTCACAGAGAATGGATACGCACATACATAGGTAACTCACTGCTTACACTCATTCTAATTCATACACGAAGCCGCAGTTGGAAATTAAACTACATTCTCTACACATCTCACAAACTCTGGAGTGAGAGATTAACCTAATACTAGGTCTTCTTTCTGTTAGCAGGGATAGTTGGAGGCGATGGCCGCAAGTTCATTAGTAATTAGGATAGTTGGAGTGTGAAATGGAGTGTCTCGTCACTATCTTTGTTTATTATTTAAAAAACCTAGCATATTACATCAGACTCGCTTGGATACATTGCTTATTAAGGTCAGTAACTTGATTCCTTCACTGTACGATCTACTCCACCTCCTGCTAGTCATTTGCAGCATTACCTATTCTTTTTATAATTGTGACAATTCTACCTTAGTCACTTTGGATTGTCTTATCATAATTGCACAGAATAATCTTTTAATTCTGGTGTTTAGTTTCATACAGGCATCCGTGCAGATGATAGACAACAATACTTCTAATGTGTACCAGCATCATGCACCTCTTGATCGTTCTCTACTGGCTAGGAAGATGAGATCCAATCTGAGGATGGTCCTTATAGCTCGCCACTTGACGATGAAACTTATATACTGACGGTTAAGTAAATATCCAAAGAAAGTATGTCTATATCTGCTTATTGTTTTTAGTCACTATAAATTTGCTTTAGTGTGGCTAAAATATTGAAGACTATTGTGGTTTTCATGAAACTGTATTGCCTATTCCTAAATCGCTTGATGCTGCAGGAATGAGATCAGGAGTCTAGTTTATGTATTCATGTTTGTATAATGAGCCATAATCTACCGTTCTAAAGTGGCCACCTGATTATGTGAGGATCGCGGTGGCATTTTAGGAATTGCACTGTTGGATTATTTTTATGTGGTTCTTTTTGACCGAGACAGAACAGCAGTAGGTTACATATACCATTATAAGGCATACTAGCAAGACAAATTAAGACTTACAAGCCTGACCTCATATGGAACAAGACAGAATTAAACTGGCAAAACAGCAATGGGTTTTCTAACTATGCTACACTAAACAACGAAATAAAATGGGGAGAATTCGCTGTGATTCTCAAGTCTCTTGAATTTTATCACTATCACAAATGTGCAATGGAAGGATCAGATCTGTTACTCTGGTATCTGATACTATAATCAAACATGCCGGTAACGACATAGTCACAATCACATAGACCCGTTAGTCACGATAGTAGTAAACGCCCACAAGGAAAGTGTCTGAATTGCATGTTTTTGATGAAGCTACAATTTACTAAACATTTTGTTGAATTTTTTGCAAGTAATTTGACTTTGAGCTGCTGTTGCCATATGTAACAGCAGCTCCTAGTCAAATAAGTTCCAAACTGTTCAACAGCTTACTTTTTATAGTTACCTTGAAATTTAGATGTTGGGAATTTAGTTTTAGAGGTTTCAAATCGATTCTAACATGCCCACAAAGTGGGCGTGGCGTATCTTAACATGGGCGTGGCATTGCTAGAAATGGATGACTCTGTTGGATAAGCAGCAAGTACAGTTTATTAACCCAATGATACGAATGTCAGTGTCGATGCATAAAGTGTGTCATTAACGCTTTCAACCCGAGAAAATGCAACAAAAATTCGTTTGAATATATCTACCAGAATTGTTGCCTCTTACGCCAGGACCATGCTCCTGTCAAATTAGTTTCAAAATATTCAATGAGTTAACTGTATAGTTGCCTTGAAATATAGATTACAGATTCACGGAATCTGGGTTTCAAAGTGTTAATAAATATATAGGTAGTTCTTTATTCTGTAGAAAATAGAGAAATGATAGCGGTATGTGAATACTATACCTTTGTGGCGCGCTGTTCTATAAAATCCGGGTTTTAAAAGACAATGTCCTGAAAATTTTCCCCGCGGTCAAATTTATCATTAATTTTAATAACTTTTACATTTTAATCTGCATTTATTAGTTATATATGTTTAATTCACATTGAAAATAAATCTTCCTTTATAATTAAAAGTACGTCATTTAAATATCTTTATGTAATCGTTGTTAGAATCCCGATTGTAAGTCAGATCTGACTGCTACACAAGTACCCCATCTTCAGTAGTCACGTAGAATTTCCTGGCACCGAACACTCACTCCGTCAATGTGGCGGCAACGTACGTGCTTAAGTGCATCACCAACTGGTCGATAGATCCACGGGCTTAAAAGGACGGCTTCTCATAGAGCTATTTGGCACTACTAGACAATTGATTCCGTCTTTTCACGAAGCGCGTTTCAGAGGAAATGAATAAATATATCCAATGTGAATTTGAGAACAGTTTGACTAAACTCGTTGTTGCCATTGCCATTGGTGGTGGCATAATCGGCATGCGTTTATATATAGCAAAGCCCCCCCCCCCCCCACTCACACCCCACCCCCACCCCTACATCAAATATATGTTATAAAGGATATGATGAAATGGAACATATTCCTGAGTGTTCTAGCCGATGATGTGGAGAATATATTGAATAAGTATTTTCTGATTTCTTTTATCTGGAAAATCAATGATTGTATCAGGTCAAAATGCTGCGCAATGTCAGATAAAGATCCTGCATGCTCGGATATCTCAGTTAATCATTCGGCTAAACAACAACAGTGGTAGGATTTCCCTAGCAAACATGAGTCCATCAATTGGTGATAATTTATTACCAAGCCAGTTAAAACACATAGTCGCTGGGACCATTGACGAGTGATGGGTGAGCCGAGTGGGATCATCAGACACCACTGCACTAGTGAATTGTGTGGATAATGAGCCGTGGCTTTATAAGAATTACATATGGATATTGAGAGAATTGATTGAAGCATGCATTTTCCTTTACAAATCGCAGCGATTACTGAGATGTGAATCATAGTCGGTTAAACAGTGTCAAGTGCCATGCCTATGCAATCAATTATTATCCAGTGGTAGCGCTATTCAAACATCATTTATCTTGGAGATATCGGAAAGGTTATCGTGGAAACTACTACCAATACACGAAACCAAACAAATGGAGTAATTTCTAGCTATACCCGTCCAGTTTCAGCCATGGGCCGCAACATTTTATACATCTTCTACTCGATTTAAAACTTGGAAACCTTAATTAGCAGCTAAACATGTAAGCTGTTGAATATTATGAAACAGGTTCCAGTCACATTAGTTTGAAAATATTCTACAAGACATTTATTAAATTGCAATTTACCAAAGACATATAAGTCGTATACTTAATGCATCCCCTTCAGAAAACTGATGTTCTAACTAACGATTGTTCTATTATGAATATTTCACTCAATTTACTAATACTATAATTGATTAACATTTCAATTAAGAAATATTGTAAATTTTAAATAACGCATCTAAAGAAAATAAGTTTTCAAAATAGATACGTTGTATATTGCGATGGAGTGAACAATAAGATGCTTAAGGGCTATCTGTATATAAGCCACCAGCGGCATTTGGTACCGTTGTCCTCAAGCGCTAAAACAATAATTCACTTGGAAGGGAGGATACAAATTAGTTTTAGACTCTCCTCTGTTTATGCAGTGTGCGTATAGTAATCAAGAGGAAGATAGTTCTGAACATCAATCACTTACTATGATCTAGCCTCATAGATTATCAATCAATCATTCACGCCCTGCCTCTCAATCTACCTGACATTCAGTTAACACGCCTCTACTCAAGAAGATCATACACATTGTGAATTCTCCAAGCTTTCTACAATTGTATGTGTTCGCGGAAGCTAGTCTATGTAAGTGGTTAACTTGGGATACACAGATTATTGAAGAACAAACAATGTGCACATAAGATGGAACTGAGACAGAACGGGCCTCACCAGTAACCTGGCAACCAATTTAATTTGGACAATACATGAACGAACTGTACAGAACTACAGATATGTTGCCGGTGGAGAGTAATGCTTGCGATCAGGTTACACGCTACACGCACATTCATAATACAGACAGTATATAAAGTTGAAATATGTTGAAATGGAAAAATTAAAGGAGAGAGAGAGAGAGAGAGAGAGAGAGAGAGAGAGAGAGAGAGATTGGTTGTGTTGAGACCATTTGGCAGTTGATTCTGGCAGCTGTGTCCCAGGATTCCATGCCATTTTCTAGGGCTGGTCGCACGTATCCAGTATACACTCAGTGTACCGTGGTTCACTTATGTTCCTGTTTTGTTCTCTGCAATGTCGCAGATTTTGGCAGTATTCTATGTGGCGTTTCCATGTAACATTTAGGGTCAAGTATAGGAAACTAAGTTGCCTTTTATAGCTCTTGGTACATGAACTGATTTCTATATAATGCTTGATTACATTGTCATGCCACATCGCTTGACACGGCTTTCAACAACAAGACTCTCCCATTCATCGTCAATGATCCTAATAACATATGCCTCATCAAGACCATGCATTCACATGTAGTTGATAATGAATAATCGACTACTGATTGGCTCATATTTGTTTGGAAAGAACATGTCATGCTCGTTGTGGCATCACATATCATTTGTATTATCTGACTTTGCTAAGCATTTAACGTCATTTGCATTATTGGTTTTAAAATTGACGATATGATTTCTTCCGCATACCTTTATTTATGGCATCTACCATGCCAAGTTCGTTGCTCCATTCCATTCTACATAGTATTCTGAAATGTTTGTTAGCTGATTACAACAGCAAGTCGTATCTAAGTTGATCTCAAATCATTCATCTTTGGAAACATACTCCTGAGATAGATTGTGTATTGGTGCCAGATAGCTTTTACAAATGTGCGCCGCAACCTTCAGTGGCAGTATAGTGGTGAGCATTGTATTGGGATTAGAACACGCACGTGTAGAGAGTACCTATAAAGTGCGTAGCTGTCTGTTTGAGATTTGGACGTAATTACTATAGGGAATTTACCAATGACTATAAATATGTACTTAAGTACAATACACAATATTATAAAATGACATGCCCATTTCTTAAAGCATGGGGAGCTATGCGTGCATGTTTTTCCAATGATTGTTCAAAGACATACAATTCGTACACTTTAGTTACAGACTTCTAGATTTTCGTGACGAAGCTACAATAGCTAACTTGTGACGTAATTGATTTTGATGTCAGATATTTGAGTGACAGATCGGATTTGCCCATTGAGTCATCATACGCTATCCATATATGATAAATACAGAAATGAAATTCCAGTTTACACTTGTCAGCAATAGACTTCATTTGAAATCCATGAACATCAAACAGTCATCCTGAATTCACCAATCAGTATCCATCCAGCTACTGACAAAACCTTTCAAGGTACGTGGGGTAACAACAATATGTGGAGCATGTGACAGGAAAGAATATATTTAGATGGCCAATACGATCTTAAAATGCGGCGTCTGTGGACTATTTATGAGAGCATAACTTTCTGAAAATTTTTTCTTGTTCACTTCCGCACAATTACTGAACACCGATGGCCGGAGAGCGGAATTTCTAGCGATCCAATATGTAAGATGTGTAAGATGTGCAAGATGTGTAATACACGCTGCTGTCCGCTAAATTTAACCAGCAAAGATGGTCCATATTTGGCCATGTGCTGAGGATTCCAGAAGACACACCAACACAGAGAGCATTCATCATCATCATCATCATCATCGTCATCATCATCATCATCATCATCATCATCAGCATCATCATCCTCATACCAACTACCACCACCGCCACCGCCACCGCCACCGCCACCGCCACCACCACCACCACCACCACCACCACTACTGACACCACCACAATCACCAGCACTCTACCTACACCAGCAGCATCAGCACCACTAACACCACAACTACCATCGCCACGACTACACCACCACCACCACCACCACCACCACCACCACCACCACCACCACCACCACCATTATTGATTACCACCTACAACCAATTGCGAATAGACATTTCAGCTTTTTGAACAACACTGAGGATTTCCTATCCGAGGTCTCCAAAATTTCTGTTCCTCCAAACTCACTCTTGGTCACCCTCGACATCGATGCTATGTACACACACACACACACACACACATTGACATCGAAAAGTGTTTTACTTCTGCTCGCAGAGCATTTGATAAATATCCTGATAACAATAGGCCCACTAGCGGAATATTACCTCTCCTGGAGCTGAGTTTAAAGGGCAATGATCTCGAAATCTACCAACAAATCTGTGGATGCGCTATGGGTAAACGTTTTAGTCCTAGTTTTGCCAACATTTATGTAGCTGAGTGGGAAGAAGATGCGCTTAACAAATGTCCTAAGCAGCCCCTGTTTTACCGCCGGTACGTCGATGATATTTTTATGATCTGGAATCATTCGAGGGAAGAGTTTGATGAAATTTTCGTTATTTTGAACAATTACGATCCTAACATCAAACTTAAAGCCAAGATCGACCAGTCTCGTCCGTAGACTTTTTAGAGGTTACTCTCTACAAAGGTGTAAATTATAACACGAGTGGGCTTCTTGATTACAAATTATTCTTTAAGCTCACCGATTCCCATCAACTACTGCATAAGAAATCTTTTCATCCACCTCATACTTTTAAAGGTATTGTCAAATCACAGATTATCCGATTTCACCGAGATAGAAAGAATTTTGAATCTGCGTGTTCCACCTTATTTAAAGCCCTCAAACCGAGGGGATATTCAACACGATTTTTGCGCAAAATAAAGTCCGAAACTTTACATGATTTGGAAACTATTACTGATAAGGCTGCCGATCAAAAGCCTACCAAAAATCGTCACAATCGTCCAATTATAGGCATAGGACAATCTCAGAAATGTGGAGAGAAGAGGTGTAAATTAGACCTCCATCTACCTAATCAGAAAACATTTGTCAGTTATCAGAACAAAAGCAAATTTCAACTTCAGTCTAATTTGGATTACGATTCTAAAAATGTTATCTATTTAATATCTTGCAAATTATGCCAAAAGCAGTATGTCGGTGAAACAAAATGCCCTTTAAGATGGCGAGCAACTAGACACCTTTGCGATATTAGACACGACGAGGACACCAACGTAGCTCAACATTTCAATCTTCCTGGTCATTCTGTTGATAGACACTTTGAAATTATGCCTATTGAGCAACTGCCTCTTTCTGCTACGGCCGAAGAAACTGATAAACAAAGAAAACTTCGAGAATCATTTTGGATTAAGCAACTGAAAACAAAATGGCCGAGTGGCATAAACGTGGACCCTGGTCTTGCTGATCAACGTGAAATTATTCCATTCAGTTTAACATACAATCGAAAAAATGTTGAAATTTCAGAAATTTTGAAAGATGGATATCATAAATTGTAGCCAGGATAAAATGAAAGAACCTCTCAATTTGCGTGCAGTGATAGCCTTTAAGAAAAATTCCAATCTACGTGACATAGGTTAAATCGAAATTAACTCGTCAAAAACCTTCAGAATGAATGGTATATATTATTTATATTTTATAGGCCATAACGCCTCTATCAAACAAACATAACAAATCTCAGACAATAAAATAAATAAAAAATATCTCCCAACCTTGGGAGATCCTGAGCCAGTGCGTTTAATCATATAACCAACACCACCAACCCCACCACCAACATAACCATCACCACTACCACTGCAACCAGCAGCAGCACCATCACCACCACCACCACCACCACCACCCCCACTAACACCACCACCACCACCACCACCACCACAACAACAACTGGCATTCTTACATATGTACTTCTCTCTCGATACCTCACCCTCCACGCACCTCATTTTCGATCTCTCGTCCTCTTAGCCACATTTCATATATATTTGACTTTCTCACACCGTGACATTAATATTAGGCAAATATGTCGCTGTGCATCAATGCCGCCCGAAGGACACCCAAAATGTCATTTCATGATTGTAATATCCATTATATTGTAGCTATATGGCAGGCGAAATACCGGTCTTCTATATGAATAGAAAATCATTGACTCTGTTCGTTGTACAATATTCTACCATGCTAGGAGGATAACCATCTATTTGTTTTATTGATTGAAATCAATATTCCTTCCCTGGTGTCCTATTATACCAATCTTGGATTCAATTGCTGGCAGCCAAATAATCCCCGAGTCCAGGACGGTATGCATTGTGTGTACGTTCTGCCATTAATTGAACTTGAATTTGTCAGAAAAATAGCAGAATATCATACATATCCCAATGATTGGATTATGGATAAATTATATTAGTGAGAGATGCAGAGACAGAGAGATGGAACGACCGAGAAACAGAGACTGAACGATGGAGGAATGGATGGGTGTGTGGCTGGGTGTGTATGTGGCTGGGTGTGTTGGTGGATGGATGGCTAGATGAACCAACGGATGGCTGTACTGACAGAGAGATGAACTTATAATAGGAAATCAGGAAATTATAGCAATTATGATTTCATCAAGTTTCTGGTTAATCGGTCAAAAATTATTTTGGCCTCTATTTTGGAAATTAATTTTTGGTTTTCCACTTCTCCCTGTAAGATTGTACTCTTCTGTCTCGGCACCAATATCGGTTATACAGTATCTTCTAATATCACCATTGAACTACATTTCTACTGAAATCCAAATTTCTAACTTCGATGACATAAATTGTTATCTTGACACTAAGAAATGACCTTGATTTTCGATCCGAAAGTCAGCCTGCTTGATTGGGATAGAAACCATGGTCGTAGTCAGAGTTCGAACACTTTCTTTAAAAATATATGTTTTAGTGTCATGGCATCACTTCTAATATGTCCATAGAACTGTTACCTGGGGAGCAAGGTACCAAAATTTTAGGATTTTGGGACCGGTCTGCTGTCAAAGGATTGCATATACCAAAATGATCCTCGATCCATGTAGAATAACATCTCACTAGACATCCATAATACATGAATACATGCTGAAAACTATGTTTTGTTCTTTGTTATTGCAAAATACAAATTCATAGATTATGTTTAAAACTTGTGTATGTTCTTGTTTTTAGGTTGCCATGAAGCGATCAAGGGATTCCACTAATCTGCAAGCAGAAACACGGGAACTGGCAGGCGAACAACAACAGAAATCGCAACAGAGAAATACAAAAGGCAATACAGTGTCACTGAGCAAAAGCCCGATAAAGAAAGGTAAGCTCTCCAAACCAAAAATCGATTGTGAAAAGTGTATAGTATGTCAAACACAGCTCAAATCTGAAGCGCTATATCATGTTAAATCGGCAGATAAGCTTAAAACGGCAACACATTTCCGTCAAGATAATACAGCGAACCGCCTGGAATGTGATATAAATTGTGACACATGGGTAGAAAGCAGGATGCCAAAGTGGCATACTAAGTGTCGCAATACATACACATAGGAAAAACATTATAATCTTGCGGCAAAAAGGCAACAACACCAAAATCTTACACCCTCTAGCCAATCTACGGAATGCGAAGCATCTACCTCCTCTAGCTTTACTAGTGAAATGATAACACGATCGTCTACACCAGATTTTGACTGAAAAGATATGTGTATTATTTGTGGGAAAACTTGATTTCAGGGAAATTTACCATGTTGTAAAGTTACTGTTCATAGCATAAAACAAACACTTATTGACAGATCACTTGGAAGAGATGAACTATTACATAGACTTGAATCTTGTAGCCATGATTTATTTGGAAATGACATTTGTTATCACCGAACTTGTATGAACAGATTTGGGGCAAGCCGCTCATCAGCAAACCAGCCATGCTCAACACATATATTTGATGCAGCATTTTCCAAACTCGTTTTGCATATAGACAAACGGCTTTTCAAGGAGCATAAAGGGCTTTCTATGAAAGATGCTAATGACATGTACAACAGCTTTCTTCACGAATTAAATGGCAACAATATTGGAGGCATTTCGTACAAACCCCACAGGTTACAGACCAGACTAACTGCTTATTATGGTAACCGTGTGTCGAGTCTTCATCAAACGGGTTGCTCCGGATTTATGTGCGCATCAGAGATTCCTCTAGGCGATGCAGTGGCAACGTTACAAAAGCTTCCTAAACGGGCAAGTGACACGAATATGATGCTGCTGGATACGGCCATGTTAATGGCGCGAATATGCAAAAAAGTACAAAGCTGACACACACTGTAATGATATTACAATCTCACACAAAGGTGCATGTGAAATGATACCAGACTCATTCTATAACTTTTGCTGTAGAATCCTAGATGACACTGTGAGTTCCTTACAAACGGATTAAATCGTGTTGTAGTTGTTAAATTCACGGACGAAAAGGCGGTTATAATGGCGCAGCAGATGTTGCATCATGTAACATCTATAAACACACCTTTCTCCATCAGTACAGCTTATTGTTTATATAACCAAAGTTGACTTCCACGTGTGAGGATATTATGATAACACTCGATACGACGGGTGTATATATTCCACAGAACATAACTGCTAACACGCTACATCCTCCTGTTAATGCAGTAGACAACCTAGACTGGAAAAGAAATACACATGAAGGCGGATCATTTAATACAACGACTTCGGTTATAATCCAAAATGTGATTGAAGAAGACAATCCTGTAGACATCAGTTCATTCAGGATGCTGGCGGGGAGAACTTGCTCGTTGAAGCTGGACCTTTCAGTGAAGATACACCCAGAAAGGTTTTCAGTGAAAAGGCAGATTATTATCAAACATATGCAATTAACATATTAAGTGGGGTATTTCGTTCTTTGTATTTCGAGGCTTTCGAAGAGTGGTTACAAGAAAATGGTAGATTTTTGTATAATGAGGATATTGAGTGTGTTCTGAGGCAGTTTGTATTATAATGTCAAATGAGTTTCTGGACAAGTTAGGTGGTATACAAACTAACACAATGAGCTGAAATCATCCGTGCTTTCATTTGAAGACAGTTTCATGGATAAACATATCTTTAGGTTAACATTTTAGAAAATGACTGATAAGCTGCTGAAATTCTTGTTCTATGAACGGGAAGCAAACTGCAAAGGTCATCTTTCTGAAGCTGCCAAGATGCTGCAATTTCTTACAGCAGCGGGACACCATAAGTACGGCCAGCAGTCTCTCCCTATTTACTTACACGAAATGAAGCAGCTACCAACAATTGCACCTATAGTTCATGAAGCAATGATGAATGGGGCCTTTCGTGGGGGAGACGGACAGATGGAATTCACAGCAGTGTCTCTCCAGACATGCTTTTAGAGCAGACATATAATGCAGATGCTAAGGAAGAAAGTGGTCTGGATGGCATAACTCTGAATGAGGCAGTAAGCGCAAAGTGGATATGCACAAAGCCTATCACAGCTTCAATTACAGCTCAGGTGAAAGATATGCTCCATGTTAAACATGGCACAGAGAGACATCACGGTAGTGGCGAGACCACAAAATTCAGAGAAAAGACTTACATTGAACAGGTGATAACGGCTGTTGAAACCGATCGATTCATGGAACCTTTAATACATCTAATAAATATTAGTACTGGTGTAAATGCTGACTACAAAATGACATCATCAATGTTGAAGCCACTGACCACACAGCTCTTCAGGAAACACTTGGTAGAAACACAGACCATGGAAAGAAAATCGTGAAGCTAAATACGTTTCACACACAGCAAATGAAGAGGAAAAAGTCTCTAAAGCCATTGCAAAACACATATGCCAGAGCCTTGATACGAATGACGCAGATTGTAGCATGGGGTGGGCGAGTTGATGTCATTGGCGTAATTGGAGAACATGAATGTAATGAGTTTCCACCTTCGCTCTTCACAAACGATGGTCAGATGCGCAGCCATGGAGCTAAAGAAAGCCTTGTTAAATACTACTGAAAAAAGCAGAATCTCCTGTGCTGCATGAATTACCCAATAAGGACGGAAAAACAGTGGTAGTTATAGATGCTATGCATCTAATTCGGAAATGGTCATTCCATAAGGGCGAATTGTATGACACAATTGCAAATAGGTATAAATCCTAACTTCTCAGTGTAATTCCACGTTACACAACAAGCATTCATTTATGTGGTGACAGATATGCACAGATCAGTTTGTAAGAAAGTGAGAGACAACACCGAATTCGAAACCGTGTCTTGAAAACGTACGATGTCATGGATGGTTTTTCGGCTCCTGATTCAGATGATTTCTTTGCAGTCTCCACACACAAGGAACACCTTCTACAATAATTGTCTGACAAATGGTCAACTGAGTTGACTCTGATATTGTTCTGTACCTGGCTGGTGGCTTCCGGAAGAAAACTAAAACTGTTAAAGTCACACACGAGGAGGAAGATTAACGTGTCATTCTACATACACTTTATGTTGCAAGGGAAGAACACGCGGAGAGAATCCTTATATACAGCAATGATACTGATGTTATATGCATGGCAATCGACTACACATCATCTAGAGACCTACAAAACGTGTGGGTGCGTATAGATCAAGACAGCTATCTTGCGATTCATGAAATATAAAATAGTCTCGGTCCTGAATTATGCAACCTGATTCCAGTTCTCCATAGTATCTGTGGCAGAGACACAACCAGCTTTCCATATGGAATTGGAGAACGCTCATGGATTGCACACAGTGGGGAAATAAGTATGCATGCCACAGCATCATTTGGGGGGAAGATTCGGGGGAGACCCAGATCAGCCAAGAAATAATTGATGAAGCTTCAAACCTAGTAAAGGCAGTGTATGGTTCAAGCGTAGACCAAGATATAAGCATACCAGAATTGAGAGCGCATACGTTTCCTAATTCCAGATCTGCCCATCTGAAAATGCTCCCACCAACTCGATCCGCATTTGAGCAGCACTTGAAGCGTACTCTATACGCCACACTTGTTGGCAAATGTGCCCACATACCGCAACCGGATTTACCATCGTTTACTGAGTATGGTTGGAAACTTCACAACAACAAAGTGGTTCCTGTTGCGACAATATCGGCTGCATGGCCAGCAAAGATGGAAAAGACTTTCGCCTGTAAGTGTGTCAAAGGCGGCAAAACAAACTGTTCTTGTAAAAAACGTGGCATTTCCTGTTATATTGCATGTAAATGCACAGGATCCATTGTTAAATGCAGCCGTGTCCGGATAATGGAAACACTTGTTGATGAACCCGACTGGAATGATTAGATTTTTCCAGTTGATCTTTTACATAGATTTTTACATAAGGACTCTGTTATAATTCCACACTAAACGCTAAGATTCCGCCAGTTGATATACCTATGATTCAGTCTTTGCAAATAATTTGAGAAAGTCAATGCGTCTAATAATTTGTGCTTTTATACTAATTTCCAGTAGAGTCAGTGTAAATTATACGGCATTCCTAGTTACATTGTATGCAATTCACTTTTCCAGAGTATCCATCTATCATCTGACCTCGCATGACGTCATAACCAGCTCAGCGCGTGTATGATGACGTCACAATCATTACGTCACAAAGGGTTCCATATTGACCGTCATCAAATCTCAAATACTCCGACACGTTGTATGAATTATAGGTCTATGTAATTCTTTGCTATTTAATAAACATGCTGTTGAATATTTTGAAACTAATTTGACTGGGCGCTGTTATTGCCTCAGGCAGCAACAGCACCCAGTCAAATTGGTTTCAAAATATTCAACAGCTTAAATGTGTAGTTTTTTTGGAAATGTATGGTCAGGGTGTTCAGCGATCGATCGATCCCAACACGAGCGAGGTGTGGTTGGAGCTTAGCCAGAGATGGATGGGGAATAGATAAAACCGGAAAGGTATGTTGAAACAGGTTAATTGGAAAATGGAGCGACGATCAGATAATGAATATTTTTGTGATGGATCCGATTATAGTGATGGGATTATTTCCGTTTCAACTTTCATTGATAATTTTAACAATGACTGCTAACTTATGAAGCCTAAACAAATGAAAGGATTTATACAGCTGAACATACATTTATGCTTTAATTTGTGGAGACTCAGAGAAATCGTGCGGAAATTTAGCTGTGCTGAATACAATAAGTCCCAAGTAAAGTCATTGGAAACTCTGAATATTTGTTTGATTTAAATTGAACCATACAGATAAGACGTTGACTAGTTTGTAACTATATTTACTGGAAGATGTTACTGATTTGCTATGACGAAAATTGCGTCCATCTAACTGTAACACTCGAAATAACAGGTCATATATTGCAAAGAATATATCGTAGGTTATCTAATGGCTGGAAAAAGTTAATATGAGTAATGGGCTAATATAATTAAGTCATCAAAGAACATATTATTGTTATTATTATTCAGGTGTAATGATATAACAACGTAAAATGCCTTTAAATTAATTTTAAGCGAAATACGGTAAATTTCTTACAATCGTGGAGTTGACCTACAGTTCAAGGTCGCTATGACCTTTGACATCCAGATCCGCAAGGATGTCTAGTAGGATACGATTCCCCATCCCTCAAGGATCATTTTGGTATATGACATCCTTTGACAGCAGACCGGTCTCGAAAAACCTTGCTCGCTCCCCAGGTATGTTCAGGCAAACAGGTATTCTTTTCTGGCAAAAACAAAACTGGTTACTTTGACCTTAACGGTAGACTTGAACACTTATCTTTTGCCCCAAAATGAAGTGTAACGTTAATCCCACGTAGTGGTGATCCTATGAAAAATTATATAAATAGTCCCCGTTGGAATATCCATAATGCAAATTCCTATACATGTCATGAGCATCTCGGAAGACATTGGATCCACTTAAAGATTTATAACAAATGCAAGCAATATACACGAAATTGCGAAGGTATCACATTGATCCGACCAAACTACATTTTGGCATCCATTTTGAAAAGGAAATTTTGTTTTCAATCCAATTTGAAACAATTTTGTAATTTTTCATAAATATTCGAATATTCGTCAAATATACTACGAATATATATTTGGACTGAACATTAATACTCCAATAATAAACTAACATGATTGGTTGGCCGTTCCAGGTGTGACGTCGCAGCTCATGCTTGACAGCTAAACATGTGGTTGTAGCGGTTGCTATGCTCTTATCTAAGCGTTGACTGCGCCGTTATAACAATTTTAATTGTATTCTGCACTTACAGGTAATGAAAAACATACATTATATCAATCAAACTGATCTGAGCCACTTTGTCAAAGTTTAGTTAAGATATCACACACATTTTCAGGCCAAGCATGGTGGCTCTTTATGACACGTATTCGAAAGACACCCTGTCTTACTGAAGCACACTTCATTTTAGCCCCACAGACATAACATATATCAAGTCACTTGCATAAAACGAACAGCTGTCCATAACAGTGACTAACGGGACGGATCCATTTCTAGCTATGCCCCACCCATTTTTATATAAGCCCCGCCTACGTTATTTGCGTGTTGGGATCAATTTGAAACATTGAAACCTGATTTCCCAAAGGTTAAGTAACTCGATCAGAACAGCAGTCAGTCAACTGAATATTCAGCATAATAAGCGTAATTCTGACAATAGCGTGCAGCAACTATTACCCTTGAGCTGGCATGTGCGGGGAGGGGGCACAGACTCCTAGCTGCACACCTGTGGGACCCTGCACATGCCCTATGAAATGGGATACCCTGCCCCAATATTCTAAGCAAGTTAAAAAGCAGACACAATCCAGTGAAGCTAAAGCAGTATTTTGATAAATTCAATTACACTGAATGTGTGTGAGGAATATTGGTCTAGATAAATACATTAGAGCACCACTGGGCGATGGTGACAATGGTAGAGATGATCGGCTAGCGAATGACACAACTAGCATTATGAGTATATTGTGTAACACAAGATACCCACAATGCCTCCAGTAGTGGTTTCTAAGATCATCTACAAGCCATCCACAGCTTGGCATTATATAATGGCCCACAAGGGACTGATCGATGTTGAATATCATTCTTGGCACCCCTGTCCTGGCGAATGAATGAATATTTGATGTGGGCTAGGTAAACACCAAGGTCACCATGAGCAAACCGTCACACAAAATTAATTCTATAGGTATTTTTATGCAATCTACCTTTCTGAACCCCTGCTCGATTGAGTATGTTCTAGATAATGACATTCAAACGAATATGGGAGCATGTTGAGTTTATCATTCCAATTGTAATCTATTTCTTTTAGGTATTAATTTAATTATTACATTGGAAATGTAAGTCCTAACACACACCCACGCACGTACGCACGTATGTATGTACGTACGCAGTGATTCTCAAAAGGGTTCTTTTGAGGGTATGTAACTCCAAAATTCAACCTGGGACCCCCAAAGGTATTGTCAGTGGGTCCCATCGGATACCTGAAAATATTTTATGATTGTGAAATACTAACTAGTTTCATAGGGTTTTGCATAAAAATACTTACCAAATCTAGCATGAGACATACATAATTCATAGTTGTGAGTCCCATTGTACTATCTAATTATTCGCACTGATGAGGTAATACTGCTTGAGAACTCGAAATTTGAGTTTTGAGACCCCAAGATTTCAGCTGAGGACCCACACATTTCAGGGTGTGGGTTCTCTGTGACCTCCAAAATTTAGATGACATGAGAAACACTGTACGCACGTACGGACGTACACACGCACGCATCGCTTAGCTAGAAATGGACGGGATAGTTAGAAATGTATTCTTCTATTAAATACAACGTATTAGATGGTATTTTCACGCCCACTATCTCGAAGATAAATGATGTTTGAATAGCGCTACCACTGGATAATGATTGTTTACATAGGCACGCCACTGCGCTTGACGCTGTTTGATCAACTATGATTTACATCCCAGTAATTGCTGCGATTTGTAAAGTTTCAATCAATTACCTCCAGGGCTATTTCTGTAATTCGTATAACGCCATCGCTCATTATCCCCACAATTCACTAGTGCAGTGGCGCTCTATGATCCTATTTACACCCATCAATCGCGAATGAATCTAAAAACCTTTGTGTCGCAGAGACCATGCTTTTCATTGACTTTATGACAAATTATTAACGATTGACCGACTCATGTTTGTTAGGGAAGTCATGCCATGGCTGTTGAGACATCGTGTATCATTTTGGCAAGTGAATAGCCGAGATTGACATCGTGTACCAATTTGGCGAGTGATTAGCCGGGATTTCTCAGCAGGATGGTTCATTATCTGACGTTGCGGAACGTTTAGAATTGATACAGCCAAGGACTTTCTTTAGAAATCAGGTAATAGTAGTTATTCGATATATTCCCAGACTATGCATCTGCTACAACACTCATTTATATGTTCCATTTCCTTCTATACTATACAGCAGACACTTATTTCATGATATGTATTCGCATGGCTTGTGGTGCTGGAACAATGATTTTATAAGGCATTGTATTTAAAATTGTTTAGCAGATCTCGGACGTCATTGGGTAAGACAACTCAGACCAGAACACACATTAGAGAATACAGAGGCTTTGAAACTAAATGAGGAGGTGAACAGTCTGAGACCATCGTGCAATGCCCACGTAACAAGGGTTAGGAGTCACATATCTAAAAAAACCCGATACTCTGTAAAATTCAGCTTGTATAGGCATGGTATCCATCTGGCTCTGCTGCTAGCGCAAGTCTGGTTAAGACAGTTAACGGAGCGGGTTGTCACAGACTGTTACTATCCATAGTTCCGAGATTAATTTGGTGGACACTCATACCAATCTCATCACTCACACTGTACTGTCATAACAACTAAATTGTATATAGGCACTGACATACTGAAGACCACTTATCTCAGCTTGAATGTGTTATTGATTTGAAACTACATGTGCTGTATGAACTAGGTGGGAAGGACTTACCAAATCACTCGACTGACAGTGCCATCCGTCCGCTCTATTGTGTTGCCTTAAGATAACTCTTACCCTATTATTGCATTATAAGCTGTCTGACTAGGTGAGAAACCTTACCAGTCCATCCAAGCACCAGAGTTCGTCAGCAACGAGAGATACTTCGAGCCATAATACCCACACTGTCAAGCTTTCACACAGTAGGTACTCTGGAATCGTATGTAAGTACCTTAGCACAAAACTAAATATTCTAGTTTATGCTGTATGTGTATGCTTGTGTTACTACCAGCAAAGTAAGTTTTTAAAATCATCAGTAACCATGCCTAAGAAAAGCTTAACCTCAACACCTACCAGTAAGCGAGACACTGCCAGTACCCAGAAAGCAGCCACCCCACATGGTGATCCTAGCTCATCACAGCCTGAAACAGACAAACACCATATATGCCTAGACTGTAAACAGCATGTACTAGCCAGTGAAAAGGGCGTCGAATGCGACATTTGCAATTATTGGATCCATAAGGAATGCCACAATATATCTGATGAGTTATACAGCGTGCTAACTAGCCCAGAGACTGATCACGTAACCTGGTATTGTTTGTCCTGTAGGCGAGGTGCCAAGAGAAAAATACAACAACTTATGGTAATGAACGAAAGGTAAGACAGAATGGAGGAAAAGTTGAGTGTGCTCAGTGACAAACATGAGTAACTGCAATCTGATGTGGAGAGTGTCACTGCGTGGGTAGACAAAATAGAAGTGGAAGGCGCTAGCAAAGACACAGAAGATGATCTATCACCCGACAGTCTGCTCCAAGAGATGGAAAACAGAAACAGCAGAACAGATAACTTAATATTCTTCAATATACCTGAAAATCGGGAGACAACTGGATCTGCCAGGGTCCGTACAGACATTGAAGCAATTAACAAGCTATGTGCCAGAACCATACATACTCCACTAACTGGGAATTGTAGAAGTCCGTAGGATCGGGGTATACAAATCTGACAACACAAAGGCCCGACCACATAAGAGTACAAATACCAAGCAAAAAGGAGCTAATCTACATAGAGCAAAATTCCCCTGACATCATCGACTTCGCGGAACTCAAGCACAAAAATCCATCTCACCACCTAACAAACACGGAATGCGAAATTCCAGGGTATGACAACTGGCTTACCAAAGACTCCCAAGGTCGTGGCACGGCTATCTACATAAAACACTATCTGAAAGCCTCGGAACGCTCATTTCCATCAGCCAATCATTACCAAGATTCAACCTGGTGTAGTATAAAGCTGAAGGACAACGATAATCTCCTGGTCGGTTGCATCTACCGATCTCCAAATAGCAGTGTAGACAACACCAACTACTTAGATAATCTTATAAAGGAAGCATCAGCATCACCCGACTCACATATCGTTACCATGGGAGACTTTAAACATCCAGGCACCAACTGGAAAGATGGTACCTCCATGAGCAGTGATAACCACGCCTCCACCAAATTCCTTGAACTGATACGGGACTCAAACCTAACTCAACATATCACATTCCCTACCACTTTCGTGGCGACAACACACCAAATACGCTTGATCTCTTGCTATCAAATGAGGAGAAATGATCGAAGACCTAACTGCTCATCCACCATTTGGGGCATCACATCATATCACTATCTACTTTACAATCCGCTGTAGCTACCCTGACAACCCAAAACGTAGAGTAGTGTACAAATGGGACAGCGGAGACTATGTCGCATCCAACCAACACATATCAGATCTGGGCTGGCAGACAGAGCTCAATGGGAAGGACGTCAACGAAACTTGGAACGTCCTAATAAGAGAAGTTATGCCAGTCCAAGAAAAGTGTATTCCAATGCGCAGCCAGGGTACAGACAGACAGTCGAAACCACAATGGATGAACGCCAAAGCCTTGTCCAAGGCCCAAGACAAGAACCTTCTATTGGAGTCGCGACCAAGGAGATTATGTCCACTACTGCAGGATGAGGAACCAAGCCCGCCATGCCACACGTCAGGCAATGAAAGATTTTGAGAAAAATATAGCTAAAGAAGCTAAGCTTAATCCAAAAGCCTTTCACAAATACGTACAAAGCAAACTAAAACATGAGCTAACATCTCAGACCTCGATCACGATGGAGGCACGGCGACCGCAGTCAGTGATAAGGCTGCAGTACTTAACAATTTTTTTGCTAGTGTCTTCACTAAGGAAAACAATGTAAACATTGAACGTACCCAGCACCCTGTGGAATCACAATTACATGGGCTGAATCTAACAGTAGACAAAATTGCTGAAAAATTATGTAAGCTTAACCCGAATAAATCAGCCGGCCCTAATAACATACACCCACGGGTACTCAAGGAGCTTAGCGACACACTGTCACTTCCACTGTACATCATCTTCTCAAAGAGCCTGGCAGAGGGAAACACCAAATATCTGGTGGCTAAGCAATGTAACCCCTATGTTTAAAAAAGAGAGTAAGCGATCAGCCGGTAATTACAGACCCATCAGCCTAACTTCAATTTGCTGCAAAGTGATGGAATCCATAGTTAGAGACAGTATAGTTGATCACATGACCACAAATAATCTATTCTCAGATCAACAACATGGATTCCGGTATGGACGCTCATGCACCACACAACTACTAACTGTGATAGAAACGTGGACCGAACTGCTAGACGAACAATCCTGCGTGGATGCTATCTACATCGATTTCCAAAAGGCATTCGACACCGTTCCACACAAAAGACTCCATACCAAGATCTATAGATACGGAATCTCAGGAACGGTCTCCAACTGGATCTTAGCCTTCCTCTCACATGAACACCAACGAGTCTGCGTAAATCGAGTCTATTCCACATGGGCCGATGTCGTTAGTGGAGTCCCCCAAGGCAGTGTCTTAGACCCTATTCTGTTCTTGATCTATATCAATGATCTACCAGATGTAGTCCATAGCTTCATAAAGCTATTTGCCGGTGATACCAAACTCTACCGCGAAATTGTATCAGCAGAGGACTGCAGTATACTCCAAAACGATATAGACAGTCTACAATTATGGTCAGAACGCTGGCTCTTAAAATTCCATCCCCAGAAATGCAAAGTAATGCGGATTGGAACTGGCCACCATCATTACACCTACACAATGTCCGAAGCAGGGGGGAAAGTGACCGAACTGGAAATCACAAAAAACGTAGGAGTCCACTTCGATGACAAGTTGACATTCCATAAGCATGTCCAGATGACAGTCAACAAAGCTAACCAAGTAGTCGGGCTAATCAGACGCTACTTCCGCTACCTTGACGGTGAAATCTTCAGACTGCTTTTTAAGTCAAGAGTGAGACCATTGCTCGAATATGCCAACACAATATGGAGTCCACGGCTCAAGACGGACATAACCCATATAGAAAACGTCCAGAGACGGGCCACCAAGTTACTACCAGGACTGTATGATAAGGCATATGAGGAAAGGCTCCGTATTCTAAAACTCCCGACACTCACATATAGCCGTATCCGTGGTGACATGATTGAAACATACACGTTCCTTCACAATAAATATACCATGGACCTACAGGGTCTGGCACTAGAAACGTCAACTAAAACACGTGGCCACAGCTAAAGAAACACCAGTCAAACCAGTCACTACGTGCACACACACATATAGTAACAGGGTTGTCAATAACTGGAGTTCTTTAAGCGAAAATGTTGCGACAGCACCCTCACTAAATTGTTTCAAGAACAAACTCGACAAGTTCTGGTCTCACTATGTGTACACAGTTAACCTCCAGCCGTACTTAGAAGCCAGACCCAACTAGAGTGTCAGCAAGAGGAAGATACAATCACTGCACCACCTCGATCCACATACTCGCCACCCCTTTACCACTAACCCACAGCAAAATTTACATAGGCCAGGTGGGTGTGTCCTACCAACCTCAATCATTTCAACAGCCATCCTACTATCACATAGATAAAGCTTATGTACACGCAACTGGGGCAGGTGGATATGTCCTACCATTCCAATCAGCAGCTATTGCACCGCATTGCACCGTACATATTGTATATATTGTACATACAAACAGGCCAGGTGGGTATATCCTACCAACCTCACGGCAGTTAATACTTACATACACAGCGTATGTACGCACAACCAGGCAGGTGGGCATATCCTACCACCCTCGTCATCAGCTATACACCAGTACTTGGCACCAGGCCAGGTGGGCTTGTCCTAACAACCTCTTCAGTGTCGACCACATTTGTATATAACTACATGCAACCAGGCCAGGTGGGCACGTCCTACCAGACTCACCAATGCTTAGCACACTTGTATATAGCCAAAGCGCACCCAAGCAAGGTAAAGGAACATGTCTCACCAGCATCTGTACATCTTGTATATACCTCTGTACATCCAACCTGATAGGTGGGCATGTCCTACCAACCTGTTTTTACCAATTACCAATCTATGTACATATGTAAATTGTACATCCGCTATCCGCGTATGCGCAACAATACGTAATTAAGTTGAGATCGGCAATATGCCTTACTAGGGCCTCCAACGTCGCAACAGATGATGATGATAAAAGCAAAAACAACTCAGACTAAGACACACATTAGAGAATACAGAGGCTTGTATTTCTTGCACACTATGCATCCGACCCTTGGCGTGTGAAATCGTATTGCGCTTTTATTGCATTTTGCGATGCATTTTATAGCCTACACACATTTTAATTTAAGACATTATAACAAAATACAGATTCTACTACAGTAGGACATTCAGGGCGTACATAATGTGGTCTTATATTACTGGTAGATAATACTGATTCTTTGGAAACAAGGATCTTTCTTTGGCAAGAATGCCATTCAGACAAATGGGTGCAGTGGATGGTAAACAATGTCTCCAATTTTAAAGTCAGTTATCTAGAAATTCATATTGAAATAGTTGGTTTGATGAATGGCGATGGAATATGTACTAAGTTGTTGAATAGATGAATGAAATAATAATAAGACCACTAACCTCTTATTAGACCGTTACCTTGGTAGGACATAGACAGCGTTTTAAAAATAAATGTCTGTGCTGTGGAGAGTGACGTCAGTTGAGACTGTAATTTCCGTGATATAGAAATCTGAT